>CM053501.1:29868286-30279023 GCA_028627145.1 Eidolon dupreanum
GACAGCCAAGGAATTATTGAAAGACTAGTATATAGCAGTTAGCTGTCTGTGAACTCCTTGAGAGCAGGGATCCAGCCTTACTTATCTGCACAGCCCTAGAACTTGGCACCATGTAATGGTATAATGGTGTTCAACATATATTTGTTTAATTTTAAGGCACTGATGGAGAAATGTTACTTGAACTAATATTTATATACCAGGCACTGTGCTGGGCCATAATCCTCACAAAGCTCATGAGAGTCATGTATTTGTTAGCAATCTTTTGGTGGCAAATAACAGAAAACACACATCAAAACCCAGCTTAAGCAATGAAGGGATTTATTGGCTTGTAGAGCAATAAAGTTCAGCAGTAGATGAGGTTTTAGATACAATTTCAAAACAACTCTGGCTGAAATTCTCTGTAGTTCCCTCAGCTCTGTCTTCTTTTGTGGGTCAAATTTAATGTCAATGGATGCCATTTATGGTAGTATGATAGATGTAGTCATTTCAAGACTCAAATCAGCACAAAGCACCATACATAGAGATAGTGTCTCTTATAGTAGATGTCTTAGAAGAGTTAACATGTATCCCAGAAGTCCCCCCCAAAAGTCTCTCCATTACAGCTAGCTTTAGCCTAAACTGGATGAAACGATTGATTTGCACACATCGAAACCAACTCTTAGAAATTAGGATTGGTTTTAATCCTAGATAAACTGCCACCGGCTGGGGGATATGTGATTTTCTTACGAAAGTAGACAAGAAAACTCAAAGCTGGGTAGGTTATCAGCATATGTCTGCTAGACCTATATTATTAGCTCCAGTCTCAGAAAATTTAAATAACTTGCCTGAGGTGGAAAGTGGTATAAAACTAGATTCAAACTCTGAAGCTTGTGTTTTTACCACTTTTAATTATATCAAGTGTTCAGAGAAACTACTGAATAGTATATAAAACATCATCCTTGTCCTAATTTTAGAAAACTAAGACTAAAATTGTCTTATCCTGGGAAAAAAATGTGATTTAAATAAAATGTCACTTCCCACTCCTCCAACTTTCACCGTTTTTACTTCTACCTTCCTTAATGCATCAGAATCTTTCCCACCTTTCCCACCCCAACCAAGTGCTTTCATACTCCCAGGGCAGTGGCCCATGCTCCAGAATTTTCTCTCTGTCTTAATTCTCGATGAATGTCTATTTCTTTAGATACTAGATAAAATGATTCAACAATAATAATGACATAATGCATCATCACTTCCAGGGATATTTGCAACTTACATTGTGACACTTATTGGACACAACCTCTCATACACCTTGCCCCCAAGAATCTCTCTAGGGGGAATTTCAAGAGGAAGAGATACCAAAAGGTCGGTGAGAATTTTGTTGCAAACAAACCTTGCCAGAACCCCTGGGATCAAAATCTGAAAGTGATTGTTCTTATTGCCTCCATGAATAAGTTTCCTGGCTTGCCAAATTGTATTTTTTCTAAAAGTATTGTCTCTTTTCCTAGAGTCTTGTCTTTTACCTGGACTATTCCCACTGGATAATCCTCTTCTTGTCCTACCCCCATATATTTTCAAGTACTTTTTATACTTAAAAGCTATTATTCAATTGGTGTTTATTATGTGATGGCTATATTTTTCAGATTGTTCTTTCTTCCACCACACTTAACTTATTATCTTCACTTAAAAATGACTTCCAGATTCAAATTGCTTTCAACTATGATTTTATCCTCTTCATTGCCCAAAACAAGTAGGTTTCACTTTCTTAAGGCCTTTAAACACACAAGAACCGATAATAGAAGAAAGACTAAAAGTACAGTATGCCTACAAAGCCTAGAAATGTATCTTCTAAAGAGTGATAAATTTTGTAATTTATTCTTCGAAATGTCAGTTAGCTACTTCTTTGTTATATAAAACCAACCCCAGATAATTGAATTCTAAATGTAGAAATTGAAATGGAGTTCAGTTGGTTAGGTCCAAACAGCATTATGGAAAACGGAAAGTTACAGTACCTCTGCCAACATGTGACCGGCCAGAACTGGTTTGAGCTGATGAGAGCTGGACAAAGGATCCTTTAGAACTCTTAAGTGAGCCAGAGTTAGATTATGGGTTCTAAGTTACTGACCCTTGCTTTCATACATGTGGGCTGATACAAAGTCTGTTTGTAATTGTTTTATGCTCTTAAGCTTTCCCAATGTTCACAAACATGTTTGCCGCTTAGCTGTCTGCATATGGGACATCCCTTCCCGCCTACTACCCACGCATAGAAATATTGCTTTTTCAATATTCTGAGCTGTTCAGCCACTGCAGAATCAACCCACACACAGTAACTGTTAAAGTACTTATTATGACCTCCTTAGAATCAAATATGTTGAATTCTGTTGTTTTTCTTAATACAATGCAGAATTTTACATATTTACAGACTTTTTCCTAAATTGGATTTTAAAAGACCTTTAATAATATCTGCAAGACAATGTCACAGTTGTTAAAATTTTGACTAATTTCTATTGCTAACAGCATAGGGTTTCTTTTAAGAAAAAAAACTGGTACTATCAAAACTAGGGAATTTCAGACGTGGGTAGCAATTCCCTTGGACATATTCATTTAAGCTGAAATTAACTAACTTGCTAGTGTACTTCTGTCTGCCAACATTTATAGAGCATTCCCCACACTCGTAATGTGATAGTTAGCACACTGGGGGTGGGAAAAATTGGGTGTAGATGGCATGGGGGTGAGGAAGATTCAGTGTCCCCATTCAGAGCTCCTGTTCACTGATTTAGGCTGAATATAAAATATTCTCCCTGCCCACTCAAGAACAGACAAGCCCAGCCTGAAACAGAGAATTAGAATTGAGAAGCAGATAATGTCAGAATAATAAGATAGAAGTTCGGAATATAAGCTATGAGTTTTTACTTTTATACAAGAAGTCAATTTGACACCATTGAATGGTTTCATGAATCATGTGTGCATAGTTGATTACTGGTTCTTTTTAAGTAACAAAGCAGAAATCTTAGAGCTAGTTTTTTGCATATGTAATCTTAAATGCTATTTTAGATCAAAGTTATGTTAAGAAAGGCTGGGAGAGCTGAACCCTGCCTGTTCACCTCTTACAAAACAAACATTATTGAACACCTCTTAAGAGTCAATCATGGTTGCTGAGTATAGGGAGATGATAAGATAACCAGAACAAGAACATCTCTACATTTGAGGAGCTCTGTCTAGAGTGAAGAGAAACATTTAAACAAATTATAAACTCCAGCAGATAAATTTCATAATTGAGACATTTACTCCTGGAAAGACTGACCCACAAATAAGATGACTTAATAGGCTGGTGTAAACACTGGTGTTAAGACTACAGGAATGTTTGAATGAGATCAGTGTTTAAGTGGTCAGGATATGCATTAAAATTTTCTGTTATGGTATCTTTTTTCCTTATGCAACCTTGTAACTTAGGGACGTGGATGATGAATCCTCAAAAAGTGTGTCTCCTGTATATCTTTCTTTCCTGTAGTCAGGACCCCTAGGTTCCTTTTGGGCTCTAAGGCCAATTCTTGTTTTCTATTGAAAAGGATTTAAGGACCTCCGATTTAACTACCAGTGAACAACTCACCTCAAGACAAAGTGGGCTTAAGCAGGTTGGTTACAGTCATGGGGAGCAGGCATAAGAGGAGGGACAGAATGCAAGCCACTCACCGAGAGCATTCAGATAAAGGAAGTACATTTCTATCTCTGGAGTGCTATGTTTCCATCTACTTTAAACCTATGAGGCTTAAATCAAGGCAAAGAGGACACTAACCTATTTAAGATCAACAGGCATTATTAGAGTTGAGATTCTAACACAGTTTCCCTGACTTCTAAGATGGGATGCCCCTTCTCTAACCAGTCAGGCAGAGAGTTACTTTAAGAGAGAATGATATTGTATCTTGTTTCTTAAACTGGGGGTGTTTACATTAGATACATTATTTGTTGTTTATTTAAACTTTATATATATGTTATCATTAGGATTTTGTATAAAGTCAATATTTACTAAACTGAATTTAAAAGGTAGAATTAAATGGAAAGAATGGATAAGTCAGAACTGTATAACTGAATTTAAAAATGAGAGAGTCTGGCAGAAGGTCAGTTGGCATCAGCAGGATCCCACCAGGAATATCAAAAGTGTTCTGATATCTATGAATCTGTTTCCTTATTGTTTTTTTTTTTTTTTATTTTGTTCTTTAGATTCATGGATATAGAGAACTGCTGATTGCCAGATAGGAGGGTGTTTGGGGACTGGGTAAAAAAGGTGAAAAGATTAAGAAGTACAATTTTAGTTAGAAAATAGTCATAGGGATGTAAAGTACAGCATAGGTAATATAGTCAATAATATTATAATAACTATGTGTACCCAAGTGGGTACTAAACTAACCGAGGGATTATTTCGTAAATTATATAAATGTCTAACCACTATGCTATATACCAGAGGCTAATATAAAATAATATTAAATGCCAACTTTAATTGGGAAAAAGTTTTTAAGTATTCTGATGAAAGAAACATGGTGTGCTCTCATTCTCTCTCTCTCTCTCTGTCAGAATTTGAATCTCAAAGAAAAGAAATAAAGGATGGAGAATAACTGATGCTATTTCATTCCTTAGTCTGGACTTCAATGAATACCTAGATCACCAAAGCTGTTCTGGTTCTAGTCCAAAGTCTGAATCTTCAGTATTTACTAAGTGTCATAAGCATCCATATTCCTATAGTGAATTGCCATTTTCATTTAAATTAGCTAAGTTCATTCTGCTTGCTGCAAACAAAATTTCATAAATGATTCACTATCAAAGACGAAAGCAAGATTATAGTTCTTTTCAGAATCAGCCTTCCCAAAGGTAGAGTCAAGATCAGTGTCCCCAAGTCTAGAATTTGGAGAGCCCCAAAAAGTTGCCCTACCAATCTAGGCAGATTCCTCCCATCCCACTTTCTGACAGGTAATGAATACATTTTCCTAAGCCCCAAAATACTTAAAGAATGATCTAGTTCTCTGTGATGTCTCTAAACTTTGAAAGAGTTCTAAGCTAAAAGGTTTGTTAAGTATTTTCTTTCATGCTCAAAGTTGAAAGAAATGTCAGATCTAAAACAATGCATTATCATCCAAACAATATATTTTTCAATGAAGTGAAATTGAATGAATATCTTTGTGGACAGGTAAATTTTTTTACCTTAAATTAGATGAGGCTAAATATGACTAACTTATTGTGACTAAGAAAATGATACTTTTCTTATTTAAAAACTAAAAGGGGAAATAATCCTTTAATGTCCATGATAAAAGATTTAAAAAAGAAAGCACACCTTTCAAGAATTTACAAACTTGTATAGACATAATTTTTCTAGGTCTTTGATTCAATCACATTTTCATTATAAAAACTCAGAAAGCCAGAAATAAGAAAGATAGAACAATAAGCTTTAAACTACAAAGAAGTAACTGAAGTTATTCAAAATCATTTTCACTGGCAATCAATATGGTATTGATTTTCTATTCTTGCTACCATTGCATTAATGTCCTTGGCTTGAAACTCAACCTGTGCTAGGAAATATTAGCAAATAAAGCAATTCCAACTTAAGGAAATGGAGAGAGAAAACAAGATAGCAAAAGCCTGGATACACTTCAAAGATGAAAATAACTGTCTGCTGTCAGTTAATTCTGCTGGACAAGAAGGTGGTACCAAGGTGACTGAGGCTGAGAGTAGGCCCAGGGTAAACTTCCAGATTTCATTATGTTCTACAGCTAAAGACTACATTAGTATCCTAATCAGTCAGGAGCATGTTTAGTGAAAAGGAGAAGTGGCCAAGAGTGTCCTGGTCTAGATGGATGCATATCACCACTACTATAAAACCTACTCAAAGTGCATGCTCTACTGACCATGAGTTAATAGCAGTATCTGAGTACATGATAAAAAGCAGAATCTCATTCACATTTAAAAGGAATTGATCAAATTGAAAAAATTTTAAACTATGCATTAAAGTACAAACCATTAAAGAAGCCCTGGGGAAATTCATTCCAGAAGTGGAGCACAATACTTTCTTACAAAATTGAACATGTTGAGGCGTATGTTGAGTAATTCAAAGATAAAGATCAAAGTCCAAATTTTCTACTGGAAACTGGATTCAAAATAAAGGAACATCCAATCAGTTTTACTTGGTAAGTATAATTTCAGTAGTTTTGAGCAATTCAATAAACATGACTTTCAAAGGATAAATCTATGCTTCTTGATCTTGTAGTATTGTTTTTCATCATTTTAATCAAACCCAAGACACATACACACACACACACACACAAAGCAAACATGGTAGAAGATAAATTCTGTTGCCTTTAAATCATAAAAGCAGCTGTAAGATGTCTACTTTTACATATTTATTTTCTTCAACTTCTTTTTAAAAATATATTTTCTGAGGGAGCATTTACTGTCTAACAAGTCTCACATAAAAAAGAAAACAACTGTTTGACATCAAAGGTACTAAGATGTGTCATTTAAATAACTGTCAAAGGACTTTTAAAAATAGTAATAAGAAAAGACAATTTAATTTTCTGGAGTGCAACATCTGGGACATGAGTCAAGTTCATCTGCACAAAGCAAAACTTACAACCACATAGAAAATGTGTACATTGCTGCAAATTATAGAGAGTCTCTAGTGGGAAAGGCTTGAAATTCAACTTGGTATGCAATCCATGTCAAAAAGGAATAAGCCAACAGCACCACCCCTAACTGAAACCTGCAGTGTCCATATGAGTGGTTTTCTCTACCCCAGAATGCTGACCCTCTTGTCAAGTACCTATTTTCAGAATATTCCAGACTGGTGACAGAGTGACTTCCTGAACCATGCCTGCACTGATTTCCTTCTGCCAAAGCATGGAATAAGTTCTACAGCTCTTTTCTCTTCAGCCCATCTCTCTTGGAAGCAGAATAAGCAAAAAGAAAACCACTAAATTTTATAAACATACACATTTTAATTAACTACACTAACTATCCTTTTCTAATAGTGAGTGATATGCAATTATTCAGATATTTTCCATGCTGGCATTTTATAAATTCATAGAATAATGGAGCTGGAAATTACTTTATAGTTCACCTAATCCAGCTCTTATTGATGAGACAAAATTCTATCCTAGAGCCAGAGGGTTGATCCTAGTCCCCTTCTTCTACAAAGGATAAAAATGTTCAATTTTTGCCACATTTGTCATTTCATTGGCATTGCTCTTTATTGTCTCATTGCACACCCTGGAATCACTCATTTATTCTTAGTAAAAAAAGAAAGCTTTAATTCTAAACTATATAATTAACACTGAAAATTACACAAATATATTGCCTTGGCCAAAACACCTTTTTAAATGACTAAGTAGTATGTGCTCACTAATGTAGAAAATGAATGCTTAGCATAAATTTTTTTGAATAGGCTACAGCCCATTAGAACACATGATAATAATTAGATGTCAAAAATATAATTGAAAAAGATCTTTGTGGTAGATCTGATATTGGTATCAGATACAATAACTAGATGATCCTACATCAGATCCTCCAGGCACTTCGAAATATACCATCCTATAAAGTAAAAAATTACCTAATGGGTATTCAGAGGACCCAATACTTTCTGTTGGGTATTATTTGATACTAAGAACCCTAACTGATAAGAAATTGGTAAGATGAGTGAGAATAGGGAAACTTTTGGGAACAGATCTTGATGGAAATAAAGAGAATCTGGGTTTGGTTATTTGGTATGCTTAGAAATAAAGACAATAAAATTAAGCTAGTATTAAGACATGCTACTCTGACAGCCTGTTCATTCAGATTTAATCAAATTGTCACATAGATTTAAATAACCACTGAAGACCAGACTTTTATTATTGCTAATGCCATAAGACAATATAAAGAGGATGAGTAGAATGATTAAATGTCCAGTTTCTCTTGGAGATTTTATGCCTATTAATCCATCATAATTTTCATTAGTGTCCACTTTCATTCTACAAAGTGTCCTAGTGTGGATGATGAATCCTATGTCCAATCTAAGGTGAGAAATTCAAGAAAAGTTGGATGGAGTTGTTGCTTGCATTGGTTCCAAACAGCTTAAAGTTAGTGAATGGCAACAGACTTCTACAGTGGTACTTAAAAAAAAAAAATCAAATAAACACAAAAAACCTTTTATCTCTTGAGGTTGCTGGGCTAAAATGGCTAAAATAAAACTCAAAATTTGATCCAGTGGTTTGCTGAATAATGTCAATTAAATCCACAGCTTTTCCTAGTCTCTTGATAATTAGAGCAGTTATTGAAAAAGAATGGATCTGTCAGAATAGGGATATGGATACTGGGAAGGAATAGAATGTCTCAAAGGGTAACCTCTTCTCCCTTTTTGGATAAGGCTGTAACTGCCTTATTTAAACATCCAATAATAGCCTTACCTGAGGAAGTTATCAAACACGAGAAATCAGTCCATGTGCCTGACCTCCACTGACCCTCCAGGCCTATAATTAGCCTCCCAAGAGAACAGCACCTGGGGTTTCTATCTGATACAGTAACACCCCTTTAGATTTGAAGAAGCCTGCTTTCAGCTACCACAACAGAGTCACAGCTGTCACCTAGTTCTTGGACCTGAGCCCATACACAGACATCCCTAGAGCATTGAGATGAGGGAGGAGGCATTTAAGAAAGGACCCTGTGATAACTTCACAAATATGTTCTATGATTTTCTTTCTAGCTTTCCACAAAGAAAACTATTTGTTTACCTCAGTAGCCATGGTAAAAAGAATACCCATATCATTCAGGGGTTATTGTACATTGGAGATTAGCAAACACTAATTCCAGGGAATGGGGGTAGACTATTAATGTGATTCACAGGTTAGAATGGAAGCTAAAAGAGATCAGGTAATGAATATAGTTGTGAACCAAATCCAGTTGTGAAGTCCCATTGGGCTCCTGAACCTATCTGATGATTATTTTTGTGGTTCCTGAATGCAATATCAATATAGCAAATAGCCAAATCCTCATACTGGATTGCTGACTTCTAAAATACTTGTTTTTATCTGTTTTTTTTTCCCCCAGCATAATTATTAATAGCATTTATTTTCACTATCAAAAACATACTGCTTTTAATTATTAATTATATGGTCACTGTAGCTAACACTGTAGTAAGAACCAAGAAAATTGTTAGAACTCCCCCTCCCTGTCAGAAAGTAAACCAAAAGCCATATCATATCCTTGGGAGAAGGCTGGGAGAGGCAGGACAAAGATACAAAGTTAAAAGCTACCTTCAAAGACTTAAAAGTTACAGAAGTAGTTTGGCCTGTGCAGAAATCACCTAGGCCTCCAAAACACTTCATTAAAAATTCTCATCCAGTTGATAATTATAAACCTAATCTGTTTTTCAAATCATAGTGGCCAATTTAGATATAGTTTCTTTATTGGAGCAAATAGAAACAGTTTTTGGTTTACAACTATTGATCTGAGAAATGCTATTTCAATAAATAATCTAAGAAATTTATTTTCACTTGGCAAGAACAGCAGCATAGTAATCTTATCTCAGGATTACAACAGCTCTTGAACTCTATGCCACGATTTGGCCTATAGGGTGCTCGACTGTCTTATTCTTTTACAGGGTATTATACTAGTCTAATACATTATTGTTTTGTACTGAAAATACCCAGGAATAGAAAGTAGCAATGACTGTAAATGGCCTCTGAAGCACAATGTGAAGGACAAGTTAATGTACTTTGCATCTGATACCATTAAAGAAGAGGCATAACACTCAATAGGCCTCATTGGATTTTACAAGCAACATGTAATATAGGTATATTTCTTTGGTTCAATTACAGGATGACCCAAATGGCTTCAAGCCCTGAGTGGGATCTGCGATGGAACTTAAAGAGCTAGCCAGTCTAAGCTTCACTGCAGGCAGCTGTGCTACTTGGCTTTTATGACTGAGTGAATCCAACAGGACTCAAACTTCCTGTAGCAAATTGGAATGCTCTCTAAACCCTGTGAAAATGCCAATAAATAAATCACAGCCAAAGCCTATAGGATGTTTGAGCATAAACACATCCTTTTTGTCAAGTAATAATTCCTCTTTTGAGAAATAGCTTTTGGCTTGTTATTGGGTCCTGCTAGACATTGAACACCTGTCCTTAGGCCTCCATCATGCACTTTCCATCATAAATGAGATATATGTGATTAAACTGGCATTCCCTGAAACACTCTGTGCTGGCTTGATGAGCTCCTAAACAAAGTGGTCACGCTGAGAAAAATAGAACCTATGCATGGGCTCAACTATATGGACTTTGCCTCACCAAGGCTGGCCTGCCTACTTGCCACCGCTGAATGACCAACTTGACATTTGCAGTCGCCAGACATGAGACTCTGGTGTGGTACCCAACTCCAGAGAAGCCAGAAAGACAGTTGGTATCAGGCTAATTACATTTCTTCATGGAGGGGCAGTTTTTGTCTTCATGGAATAGACTTTATTTTGGATTTAAATTTACTTTTCCTCACTATCATACATCTGCAAGCATAGCAGTCTGTGGACTTATGGACTTAATGGACACTTTATTCACTAGCAACTTCTCTTTCAAAATATTGCTTTTAATAAGTTTACTTTTCAAAAAACAAAGCAATAAACTGATGCCCATAGGGTCACTGGTCTCATATGTGCCAGCACCTGAAAGTAGTTTACCTTGTAGAATAGCAGAACGCTTATTGAATATTCAGTTATGTAGCTTAGGAAACAATATCTTGCCAATCTGATGTGCTAGTCTGTAGATGCAGTAGGCGCTCTGAACCAGAGACAAATGTTTGGTGCTTTTCTCCTACAGCAAAAATTTATGGGTTTAAGAATCAGTGAGTGGAACTGGGAGTGGCACCACTCACTATTAAACCTAATGATCCACTTGTCCTTCCTTCTTGGGGCTCTGCTAATTTAGAATTCTCAGTACTCAAAGATTTCTTCTATCTGATAAACAATTATGGTTTCACTGAATAGGAAGTAACAACCTCCACCTAGCCATTTGGGAAACACCATGTCATGGGAAAACAAGGTAAGAAAGGGATTATATTCATGTCTACCACATATAAAGTATGCTGTTAACATATGGAATCTTTAATATATTATGCCACTTTTTTTTTTTTTGGCTTAAGGTAGTATAGTCTTATTCTAATAAAATTGGTATATTATAACAATTTTCTAAGAAATGCCTGTAAAGTATCTTAAAAGAGCATCATTTCCTAATTTACACAAAGACTCTATGTAGGTTAGTGGGGCCCCTAGTTACAGTGATATTAGGGGAATGGAATTCGACTATAGAAAGTGGAGGTGCTACCAAAGCAGAGGGAAAGAGGTGTTCAGGTGCAATACAAAGGATATCTGGGATGTATTCTCGTCCTGCAAATATTTTGTTATGTTGGATTTTTTCTTCCGTGTATGCCCTTATAATCCCCCCCAAAGCAGTCTGAAATGTGACTCTCTTTTTTAAAATGATTTTTGTGCTTACAGATTTATAAATATCAACAAGGGGCATTGCATTTGTAATCTTTACTTTCTTTATAAGCCTAGAGAAATGAGTTTAGATAAGGATGCAGCTTGAAGACAATCACCTTCCTCTTTTAAGATACATCCCTTAGATAAATCACCATGAATGATTTTCAGATGTCCCCTCATTTCTCAAGAAGAATTTCTGATTAACAGTATCTTTGTCACATGCTTGAATGAGAGCCTCCAGGAACATAAAAATGGAATATTTAACAACTGTGCCTTCTGTAACAGAAGAGATTGCACATTGGGATTCTGCCCAAATAATAAGAGGACAGAGATGCTGGAAGCCCTCCTTCAACCCCCACAAAAAGGCAAAAAAAAAAAAAAATCAACTATCTAATGTCATTATAATTAGTATGTGCTATGTTTATAAAAATAGTTAAATAAACCTACAAGTAAAATAGACAGAAATATATTTTTAAAAGAAAACTATGATTCTTTGAAAGAAATTAATATTTAAAACAGCCTTATTTCAAGCCTGTTTTTGTGAAAGAATTTTGACAACCCCTTAGAATTTATTGAAATGAGATTTAACACTTGGGGGCGGAATATCATATAATGCTGACAAATGAGTGACAAGTTGACTGTCATATTTCTTTATGATACTGGAGGCAACTAATTACATGATTTCTTGGATGCAGTCTCTCAAAATCTATTTGTCCAGATTCCATTCAAAGAATCAGGGTACGCTGCAGGGTGTTGCCTGCAGAAGCCTGAGAGGAGGTGGACACAAAGTGTTTCCCCTGAGCAGCCAGATGTAGAATCATCAAGGGAGTGAAAATAAATCATGAAAAGGAAAAAGTTATGAATGAGGCCAGATTCTGGGAAAGCAGAAATAAACCTGAAAGTGGAAGGGTCAGAGAAAAACTTTCTGCACAGAGTTCACTATCTGCCGTGTGGTATGGAAACAGCCCAGAAAATGTTGAGACCATACAAGACTAAGCACTAGTCAGAAATCTTCTGGGCCAGAGTGGGGACACTGAGTCACAGATGGTGGCTTAGTTTGTTAAAACCTCTTGATTTTTAGCCCAGGTATCAGCAATTATCAAATCTAGTTGTCAATGTAATCATGTAGGCTTTTCACCTGCACCATAGCATATGCTGCTGGGAAGCACAGCTCTGTGACTAAGGGATGGCTCCTATATCCTTTTCTGGGTCACTGGGCTACTTTTGGCTGTGAAGAAGAAAGGTGATCCCTTCTGCCTCATCAAATTACAAATTATGTATGGACTCTCAGCGCCTCTTCTACCTTTATTTGGAGGGAAAAAGTGGGCTGCTTACATGTAAAAGATTTTCCCTTACTCCAAGCAATTAGTCTTACCTTTACATGTTTGAGAGATTAGAAATTGCTCTATAGCACATGATAGACTATCATTGGTTTTACATGGTTAAAGTATCTTTAAAATTCTCAAGAAAATGAATGCAAGCATTCTCACAGGCAATGCTATTTATAGTGTATCAATGCAAAATTCTAAGAAATCACAAGAGAAAGGAACAAACCCTTAGATCTGTTAAGCAAAACATGTAACTTGAAACAAATGAGTACTGTTGTTTTCAAGCTTCTAAACAAATAATATAAACAACATTCAATAATAGCTTTATATAAATGCTATCATAATTTCACACCAAAATTCTTTTTTATATGTGATTTCTGAGTTCTAAAACAGCTCACATTTTTCTGGTTAGCCATCAATCCATAAAGACCTCTAAGTCCCAATCCTTTAATATCTGATAAATTTGAAAGAATCGTTTGAATCCATATTTTCATGGTGTTATTTTATCTCTTGTTAACATATTCTCATTAAATAGTCACCTGCAGTTGTAGATAACAAGCAGGCCAAAATAAAAATATAGGAATCATTTATTGAAATTTTATTACATGCAAAATGAAAGACATTACCTACTTCTAAGCATTATGTAAATTGCTAAGGATGAAAACATTTTATGAACATAACAATAATTGATATCTTATGTAGTCAGTCATTCCATACCTACTATCGATGAACAAAAGAGACAAAAATTCTTGCCCTCAGAGAACTTACATTACAATTATCTCTGACTCCTTTCTTCCCCAAATTTCTAATATTTGCGAGCTATCAAATCCCATTCACTTGATTTTCGTATTTTTTTCTCAAATTTATTCTTTTCTTTCTGATACCCTAACTACTGGATTAATTTAGACTTCCATTACTGCTTTTAATGTTTATTTATTTATAACCAAGTAATTCACACACATTATTTTTAAATATTATTAAATATTAAATAAAAATATCCAAACAGTGAAAAATGTCTTTCTCCCACACCTGTCTGTTCTCCCTTCCTCTTTCCAGAGACAACCACTCTTACCAGTTTCCTGTGTATCTGGACAGATATTCAACACACATGTAGGTGATTATTTGCATTTTATACAAATGGTGACATACTATACACTCTATTCTGCAGCTTGCTTTTTAAAGTTAATGTATTTGGAGGATCTTTCTATATCAACACATATCATTCTCATTCATTTTTAATAGCTGCATTAATGGAAATATACCAACCCACTATTGGGTTAAATAGTCCACTATTTTATTAATTAGGATAGATGAGGTTAGGTTACAGAAACAATGATCCCACAAATCTCAGGGGTTTATTTCTTGCTTACTAGATGTCTGTTGAGGTTCTGGGCAACTGTCCAATAAATGCTTTCCATATGGCTACTCAGTGATCGTTTGTTAGCAGTTCCACCATCTTATAGCTGTACCATCTGGAACAAGTGGTATCCTTAGCTGCTGCAGCAGAGGAAGAGAGAGATTTGGCCTAGAAGTAAAACTACACTGCTTCAGCCTGAAAGAGACACACATACCCTTGCAAGCCATTCACCAGAGCTAGTCTCATGGCCTCCCCTAACTACAGAGAAAGCTGTGACATAAAATTCTCCTCTGTACCTAAAGGAGAGGAGAGCTGGCCATGCAATTAATTAGAAATTCTTTGAAAAATTATATTTGAAAGAAGCCACATTATTAATCTGAACCCTCTTAGGGAACTACCCACATACCATATCAAAACCTATGTTAGCTGGCCAGCATTAATACAGTCCTCATATCCATTCATAGAATAGCCAATCAATGAACAGCATGTGATAAGTATAAAATAGTTTACAAAAGCACCATCACAAAGTGGGTCTGAATTATCACTATGATTTTTAGAAAAGCAAGGGTGGAATATAAATGACTAATATTGAGACATATTTTAATACTAGTTTGACTTATAAATGAGTAAATGTAACTCATAAAGCCTTTCAGAGATTGACAGCAAAAAGAAAGATGAATGAGAACACATGATTATGGCAGCATCATTCACAATAAGCAAATGGTAGAAGCAACCTGTGTCCATCAACAGATGATCAGATAAATAAGATATGGTCTCTATATACAATGGGATATTCATTGGCCTTAAAAAAAAGGAAATTCTAACACATGCTACAACATGGGTGAAACTCACAGACATTATACAAAGTGAAATAAGCCAATCAGAAAAGGACAACTACTGTATGATTCCACTTATGTGAAGTACCTAGAGCAGTCAAATACATAGAGAGAGAAAGTAAAATGGTGATTGCCAAGGGCTGGAGGTGAGGGGAGGTGAAGGAGACAGGGAGTTAGTGTTTAATGGGTACAGAGTTTGCAAGATGAAAAGAGTTCTGGAAATGGATGTTTGCATAACAATGTGAATGCACTTAATGCCACTGAACTGTACACTTTGAAATGGTTAAGATTGTTAATTTTGAGTTATCTATATTTTACCACAATAATGAAAGATGAATGAGTAAAAATCTTTATAAAATGGCTACAAAAATCTATAAGAAATGTTAGATTTCTCTGATTCCTTAAACTTAAGAAGCAGTTGACAACAGGGTAGTGAACTGGCAAGCTAGAAATTGGAAAGGTTGTGGTCAGAGAACAAGAAATATCAGTTAATGATTTGGAATGTAAATCAAAACAGGTAGTGGTGATAAGATCTCGAATACAGTGTGAGAGCAGGTGGGTGAGGTGGAGTGAGGAAAAAACTAATGGAATATGTGCACGTCAAAGAATCAAGATACCAGAATGTTGGATAGGGTATCCATATGAATGTTTAAGCCACTCAGGAGGATGGAAGAGCTTGTGATAGAGAAGACTATGAGCAAGGGGCCAAATTCTATAAATGAGTAAATTGTTAAGGGATTTCATCTCATTTGATCAGCACTACTGGACTATACTTCTAGATATGCAGCATACACCGGATGAGCTCATAGAAGATGGCTTGCGTAAATGGGCATGAAATCTAGCTGAGAAGAGAAATGTAGCTATCCCATGGGCTTTCCAAATCTGCAAGAGCAGCACATTCTTTCCCTACAGGAAATCTGTGTGAGAAAGCACATTACAATCAGAAGCTATTTGGTGAACATGGAATAAGGACAATTATCATGTTTAAATGCCTAATGGCATCACCCTCAATTTTTCAGCCTCTAAACTAGGGTCATCTGCCACAGGGACTAGGTATAGCAGTCATAGGACTAGAATGTTCCCCTCCACTGGATGTGATAGGTGGGTACTAAGTTTTCTCTCTGGTGTCTCCTTTTTTCTAAGCATTCATGCTAACTAACCAACTTCCACTGACCCACTTTTTTTAAGAAATGGCATCACTTGTTGGGTAGCCAGCAATAATATGATTAAGGAGACATTGTACCTCTGTGAATTATGTTGGCATTTGCTATGGATTGAATGTTTGTGTCCCCTCAAAATTTATATGTTGCAGTCCTAATGGCCATTGTGATAGTATTTGGAGCTGGGGCCTTTGAGAGGAATTAGGTCTAGACAAGATCACGAGTGTGGCACCCCCATGATAAGATTAATTCTCTTGTAAAAGGAAGAAGAGACAAGATCTGTCTGTCTCTGTATGTACATATACCAAGGAAAGACCATGTGAAGACATAACCAGGAAGGGAGCCCTCACCAAGAACCTGATCATACTGGCACCCTGATTTCAGACTTCTGTTCTCCAGAACTGGAGAAATAAATACTTGTTGTTTAAGCCAGGGGTCCCCAACCCCCAGGCTGTGGACTGGTACCCCTGGGCCACAGAGCAGGAGGTGAGTGGCAGGTGAGCCAGCGAAGTTTCATCTGTATTTGCAGCCAATCCCCAGTGCTAGCATCACTGCCTCAGCTCCATCTCAGATCATTAGGCATTAGATTCTCATAGGAGCACTGGTTTCCGGTGCCAAAAAGGTTGGGGACTGCTGGTTTTAGCCACCTAGTCTATGATATTTGTTGTAGCAGCTGGAACTAACAAAGATAGCATTTTTTTCTGGTATCATTCATTGGTGTCACTTTAGTAGACTCTAAGAGCAATGTGTTTGCCTTACCTTATAGCAACCACTATTTTGTTTTTATTAGTAGTATTATTATTAATATCATTGTTATTTTGTCACATTCAGCCTCTCAAAATTTCTTGTGCTCTGACTGCTTCGTTGGTTATGTTATTATTTAACTATTCTTACATCAATTCATTCATTTCAGTGAGTCTTCTAAGTAAAAGTCACTTTCATAGGTACATTACTATGCATTACAGTCCCAAGAATCCTAAACTAAGCTGTGTCCATTATGGAGAGATCTGAATTCCTAAAAGAATGATCTCTGATTTGGATCAAGGACCACACGATTGGAAATGGGCTTTTACTCTCAACTCTGGAGGAGGCTGCCATTAATTGAATTTTACTTGGGCATCTATTTGATTTTGAAAGGCCATTTTTACTTGCTGCATCTTACTTTTTGCTGGGTACTTAGAGAGGTGCATTAACACCTTTAAGTCTCTAGAGAACCTTTTAGCATTGAATCACATTAAGAATAAAAATGTCTCTGGTGTCCACGTATGACATGGCTTTTTATTTACTCATTTTAGCTCCAAAATTTTTATTTTTTGACCCTTTAATCATAGATAGCCCATAGAGCATGAAGATGGATGTGAATGATGTGTATTATCCCAAACTATTTAGATTTAAACTTTTAATCTTAAAAACATATTCCTTATAAGAACAATCTATATCAATCACCAAATAATTAGAAAATACAAGAGAATATAAACAAGCAAAAATAAACTTGACAGAAGCCATAATCCTACTCTCAATCACATTTAATACTGGGTTATATGTCTTTCCAAAATAACTTTTTGTCTCTGATTGTGTCTGTTTTCAGACTTTTATTGTATGTAAGTTTTTTCATAAATGTGATCATATATACATATATTCATTAACTTATTATTTTTTGCTTGTTTTGTGAATATCTTTCTATGTTGATACGTATAGATCTTTTTTTTTTATCTCCATGGTAATTCCTTGTATAGATATACCATGCTTCAATTATTACTCAAAGTATGAACATGTAGTTTTTTCCAAAATTTTCACCCATTAATAACTCTGCCATGAAAATCCTCATACCTATATGTTTTGCAATTCATTCCTTGGGATAAATATCTAAAAATGGAATTTACCTTGAGGAAATAATTTTGATAATTATTGTTGGATTGTACAAATTTTATTCTGATTAACTACAAGTTTATGAGACTGCTGATTTTCCCTCATCATCATCAATATGACATATTATTACTCTCTTCTTGTTCTGCCAACTGACAGACAAAATTGAATAACTTTGAACTAATACTTGAATATGCGTGCCTTTGCCATTTTGAGAAAGTTTAAGAGAAGCCACAAAACGGAGACTTAATTTGGTGGCTTATGGATATTGGTCAGTTTCTCCATTTCACTCTTGCCCTATATCCCCTGATTCTTGTTCCTTACTTCATTAGAAGAGAAAACAGTTTCTGAGAACAGCAGAACACCAGCGCTTTTATTTCCAAAATTACTACCACCAGCTCACATACATCTAGTTTGGAAACCATGGAGCTTTACTGCAGTCCTAATTGTCTAATTGGCTTAATCACAAAGTGAGATAGATTCTTTCCATGAAATGTCTCTTGCATCTAAATTTCCATCACTGTAGTTCAGTATGTCTTTACCCATTTGCCAAGGCTGAGTTTATATAACACCCTCCCTAATTCCCCCACCCAGTCTCTCCCTCGCACTAAACAATATAATTTATTATATGTGCCATATTGTGCCATATATCTTTCCTGGTATAGGAAGGGATCTTTTCAAGGGTACATAGATCTAATTATAGTGTAAGTTTCCTAAGGAAAGTTTGATTTCTTAGGTTTCTCTGAATCTTCGCAAATGTAACATCTGTCTTAAATTCCCTCTTGCCCTCTCTACAATATCCATACTCAAATGTGTCTTAAATGAAAGCAAACCTCCCTATACTTTCACTTCTTCCTTCAGTAACCATCTTTTTCTTTGTAACCGAATTAGAAAGATGAGTATGCTCTGGCTAATCCATTTTCTGTTCTCGCACTCACTCTTCAGTACAATCCAAACCAAATTCCTCGTTACCTCCAACTGCCTCTGCCACTCAGTATTGAACGACCTTTTTTAAGTGCCAAAATTAGGTGTTTTGGTTTCTTTAAGACAAACAACAACAACAACAATAACAACAACAACAACAACATCCAGTGGTATACTCCCTTGCTCAAAATGTCCTGGAGATCTAATGAGGTTTTAGAAAAAATTGTGGTGAGACTACAGTTCGAGAAAAAACTGGGAAAGAGGAAGCTTTGGTCAGAACATAGAAATCATTCTGATAGTGAAATATTTTCAGCTGATTTTATGTTGCAAGGAATGACCATGGGAGTCGGTGGCTGAGTTGGCATTATGTAGGTCATAGAAGATGTGGGAGGCAGGCGTCAGATCACCCAAGGAAAGTGACCAGGATATTGGAAATATAGCTCTAGAGATTGCTATAGTTGAAACTATGAAACTATTAAAAACTGCCTGAGGAGAGCTCATAGTATGGGAAAATGATAGATTACCAATATTTACAGAGCAAGGAAAGGAAACCAAGTACATTAAAAGAACAGGAAATCATGGCCAGATAGGGATGAGAAAACCAATACAAAGTATTGAAAGTAAAGACAGTAACAGCAATTGGGATATTTCTAGAACAGTGCTTTACATATATAAAATATGAAAAAAGGAAAAGTCAGTAAAGATTATCATCTTTGGTGATTAACGAGTTCTTGGTACTCATAGGGAGTTATAGAGTGACTAGGAGGCATCAAATCCAATATTTTAATTTTAGGTCTTGTTTCAGATCTGAGAAATATACAGTTATTAGGCATTGGATGAGAAGTGTTATCATTTTTTTTCACATTAAAATACTTGTCAGAATTATAATTATGCATTGGTTTTAAAATTTCTTAGAAGACTCCATCCCTTCTGGATAGTCTAGTAATTTGTTCTGTCTTATTCCCCACACCCTGTCCTTTTTCTTGTTGAAGCTAAGGTTATTCTCACAAGAGCATTGCAATTCAATTGTGTTCCTATTGGGAAATTGTCATAACTTAAAAAGATGTGGTACTATAAATTTGAAAAAGCCACTACAGCATTTCAATATTTTGATAAATGTCTTCTGCTGAATATCTACACTTGGCTCTACTGATTTTTTTGCTGTGTAAGTGTGATCTGGCTTGGAACATGTACTATGGAGTATTTACTTGAAGATTTGTTAAGCATACATATTTTTCAAACTTGAAGTGAAGTAAGGTGCCAATCAATATATCACCTGAGATAATATTTCAAATCGTGTATAAAAATAATTTTTATTTGAAAACACATACCATATGTACTGTGTACTACTATTTTTTTGAAAGCAAAAAAGATGTGTATAAAAATACATTTAAAAAGCCATCTTTCCATGGCTAATATTTGTTTAGTGCCTGCTATGGTCCAGACATTATACTAGGCATTCTAGATATGACCATTCCTAAGACAAAGTCAGTCCTGCTTCCAGAAGATTGCAGTCTATAGGGAAAAACAAGCATTAAACTATTATAAGTTATATTATAAGTGTGATGACTATTACAAAGGGGGAAATATCTGATGGTATGGGGATGTGTAATTGGAGATTGGAAAGACACAATACAAAATGTTAATAGGAGTTATTTCTGGAAATCAAGGAAGATTACAAGTGATTTTACATTGTTTTTTAATTCCTTTTTTATTTTTCAAAATTTCTGTTTCAAACAATACTTTTGTTACTAGAAAAGATGTAATGAGTATTGAGTGAAAAAAGTCAAACAAATCATTTTAGCTCTGCTTCACCTCTTGCAATTCTAATCAATAACTTCATAAATATAAAGCTTATTTTAAAACACTAAAATCTAAACTAAAGCACACTGCGTGTTCTTTTTTTCTGGATTAGTCAATGGAAGTTGCTAATTTTTATCCAATCCTGGACATCCTAATAATATTTGGATTAAAGGATAGATTCATGGAAGGCCTAGAAATAAGCCCTAATTAAGGAACTCCAAGATTCAAGGCCAAGTTTTATGTTCTGCTTATATAGAAACTATGAACACTTTGTACCTCGGTTCCTCCAAAGAAAGTAGGCTGAGACTGGGATTGGCCACCAGAGTAAATAAGTAGGTTTGGGAGTCTTTGTTTAAAGCTACTTTGAGCAAAGCTTACATTTATTGGCATTAAACTATACAATTAAAGGGTAGTTGGTAGAAATTCAATATCAGACTCTTCCTAGTGATAAGTGGAGAGAAGTAACTTTCATAATTATGTATTATATGTTTTATTTCTGGATTTCTAAATGACTCAGTTAACATTCCCATATGGAAAACAAAACAAAACGAAACAAAACAAAACAAAACAAAACAAAACATCTAAATGAGAACTGGGTAAATACCTAGCTAGAATGCATAATAGCTTTGTGCATATAGGGCACTCTATTAAGAAAAAGAGACTAATGACAATTAGCAGTTAAAAATATGTACTTACCTAGAACACCAAGACAATATATGCATTACATTTCAAAGGGGTTTAACAATTGAATGTTCTCAATACTAAAAATACACTGACCACAATTTAATATTTAGAATCTTGTAGGCTCTTCAAGTTCATCATTATAAACATCATTTACTGTAGATATTTATGTCAAAGGATTGAAATCTGAGTAGACATGCTTTGTGATACATACACTATAAATCTATGGTACAAATTATAAATCAGAGTGATTTCTCATTTTCCAAATAAGAGTGCATTATCACTAAGTCTAGTAACTACTATATTTTATTATTTATAACTACTATACTAGTTGGTTTTTAAGGCTATCAAGGGAATATTTAAAGATACATGAATGACAATATATAATGTTATATTTGAGCTTCCTTTAAGCCAAATTTCAAAGTTTAAATATACGAAATCAAAGCACTACTATAAATAGAGCACAGTAGACAGCTTTGTATTTGGTCTTTAGAAGGATATTAGTGATGAATGAAGGCTGGGCAAAACAGCAAGTGTTTAAATGGGAAACAATGTGACAGGGATTATTGCAGGGTTATGGCATTGGCAATTAGCTAATGTCAATGATACACTTAAGAAACACTGTGCAAGAAGGCTAATAAATCACAGCCAGCCATCATTAATAATCCATTACAGAAAGGAAAAGAGAAAGGAAGGAAAGAGAAATCTAAGAAAGAGGAGTCAGTAACAAGATACACAGTAAAGCATAAAGTGTCTTAATTAGAATTAGTATTTATACTACCAGGGGACCCAGAAAAGACTTTCTATTGAATATTTCAACAAATAACTAGGAAGGCTGATAACCATATTGTCAGATTACAAGTTTTAATTTATTCTATTTCATTTTAATTGTGTGTATGTGTATGTGTGTGTGCGTGCGCGCGCACACAGGTAAGCACTATTTAAAAGCACATGCTATTATACCAGGCAGTTATAACGGGGTTGAAGTTTTACTTCCTACATGCTCCTAAGGATATAATAATTCTAAACAAAAGGCAACCAATTATATGACATCTAGTCTCTGTTGAAAACTCTTATCTAGACAATTTCCTCATGGCAACATATAATAATAACTATTACTTTTAGGTTAACTGAAAATTCTTCTAGTATTCAATTGATGTTTCTAGTCCATGTTAGCATCCTTATTTTATCAATAATGCCAGAGTTTCTAGTGAGAAGTACGCCATTCTAATTTGTAAGCACTGATTAGCTATTAAACTGGCAACTACAATACAGCATGTTTAGTGGAATGACAGGGAAAGTAGACAGTGGTATTGTCGAGGTGATGACTTTGAAAGTCAAGGAATATTTCATGCAGGAAGTTAGATATAATATGAGAACTAAAGGATTTATAAGAGGTAGACAAGTAAAGGTAGAGGAGTAGGGTGTAAAATATGATTCAAGCAGAGGGAATGTCATGTGGAAACCCTAAAAGCAAGAGGAAGCATGGCAATCTGGAAAATAGAAAGCAATTTAATTGATGAATAGTGAGTATAGATTTTGAGATACGAAGTTGTGATAGATAAGCCTTGAGAGATAAGCAGAGACCTAATGAATCATAGAGGTCTGAGGCCAATGGACAGGCAGTAGGGTTTAAGCAAAGAAATGGCATGATCAAGTCTGGAGCAATTGCAGTGGTCCAGGTGAAAGACGAAGATTTTTTAACATTAGATAATAGTTAAATAGAATTTTTGATGGGAATAGAAAGATGGTTGAGGCAGAAAGACAATATAACTCTTAAATTTCTCTCTTGAATTACAAATTTCTGGAGGAATTTCTGACTATCAGTTTATCCCCACATAATGTAGCACAGAGTAAATAGTCAATAAATATTTAATAAATAAATAATAAGTGAATGAATGAAACAGATTTAACCAGATTTATTTTCCTTTGTAAGCTAAAGCATGGGTAGAATTCTCATATCTGTTTTATTGTATTGGACTTTTAACATTGTCATTGCCTAGAATGTTTGTTTTCATCAAGCTGCCTTAACTTGTGAAAGAGAAATTATTTTAGTCAAATTTTTACTATGAAAATTTTCAAAAATATAGAAAAAATGAAAGAATAGTACAATAAATAAAAAATACCCACCAGCTTGTTAATAATTTGCAGTATTTTCTGTGTTTGTCTGTGTGTGCCATATGTATCATCTGAAAGTTAGAGATACCACATTTACTCATAAATATTTCATCCATAACTTCTAAGAATAAGGATATTTTCATGTAAAATTATAATTACCATGTTGTCCCTAAGAAAAGTAACAGTAATTCTCTAACATAATCATTTTCAAATTTCTCCAATTACCCCAAAATGTGTTTACATATATTTTTTTTCAAATCAGGATCCAAAGTTCACAAATGTGCTTGGTTATTAGTCTGGAAATGATAGCCTTCTGAGTTAACGAATAAGTGATAGAATTTTTTAACCTGGTACAAAAGTGCTGAGGATTTCAATATTCAATAGAAGCTACCAGGCAACTAGTTTTTTTTCCCGGTTGAAAATGCTTTTTTTTTTTTGTTGATCTTTAGCCAATGAGTTTAATTGGCAAGTGCATTGTATTTATGAGTCCTGGGTCAAAGGTTCACTCTTTATATGGTCTTTTCCCACTAGTGGAGAATAATCTCTGTCCTTGTGATCATACATTGTACTCCATGCCCTAGGTAATCACCTGGAAGATCGGACTTTGTCACCGGCAGGAACTCAATGAGTGTATGTAGATGATTAAGTGAAAATCTATTATTCCTTTGTGGGAGGGGCAGGGGAATCTCAATAATAAGTTATTCCTTCAATGGGACATCTTCATATACAATATAGCCCATTGGTTTAAGGTGCTTACATCATAGAGCACTTTGCATAGTGCTTCCAGCTGAGTTTCTGTCTTAGGACAAAGGTTAAGCTGAGATAAATGTCAAAGAAAGTTGGACATCAGTCTTTCCCATTGTACTTGTTAAATCATCAATATGTAGGAAATATTAAATGCGAATATGTAAGCCTACTTTCAAGTGCTAAGAATTTTGTCCTTTCACTTTATTTTCCCTTTCCTCCTCCTCCCTGTTTAATGGAAATGCTGAGGAATTTGACACTGATGGACAGCCTAGTGGCATCATAATAAAGTGAGCCTGGTGTAGTGTTTCTGTTTGTAGCTTCACAAATTTGAAAAATGATTATAATTGCATCCTTTGTATACATTCGAATGAAGTATAGTATTCTAGGGTGATGACTGTTTTCTTCTAAAATTGTGAAACTTAAGCTATTCTTTATCTCTGTCATTTTCAGAAGGCTAAGTGAATGTAGGTTTACATGCTTTAGTTCCCAGCAATAAAAGCTTCCAATAGTCCCTGTGAGCTGGATTAGAGTGGATGGATGACCAAAACAGGAACATTTGCATTCTCTGAATGACTGGGGTATTTCCTCTATGGGCTTTCTTCTTCCTTTTAGAACTATAAATAATATTTACTTTACTATAACATAAAATCTGGTTTTATGTTAAAATAAGCATCCTAGTTTTTCTATGCAGATTATATTTTAATCTTAAATGTTTTCAAGGTGATATCAGTGACAGTGACGATGGGACAATCGTAGTAACTTTGAAAACTTTGTGCATAAACAATAGTCTTTCCCACTTGTACATATCAATTTTTCATTTCAAGCTTACACTGATCCTTCTAGAGCCTGGCCTTAATGGTAAGCAAGTGTCTCTACTCAGTGTCCTCCCTTAGCTTTTGTTTCAGGCGAGCTGCCTTCTTTCCAATTGTTCCATGCCAAGCTAGTCCATTCCCTCTCATACAATACACTTGAATGGCACATCATTCGAGGCTGCTATAATGCAGATAAAAGGAATGTTGTGTAAAGCATTCTTTCAACATCCCCAGCTAACCAAAGTTGAATAAAAACATGCACTATTGAAATAAAGGCAAATAGAGTTCCAGAACCAAATTATTAGTAATGCTTCAGGATATTGCCATTTGCCATGAAAGTTGATTCAGATATACAACTCACAAAATTGGAGGTTAGATATACTTCGGGATATATCAGCAATTGCAATCACAAATTGTATGGCAGTATGTTCATAGCAGAAAGGATTAATGATGGGATCAGGGATTCCTAATTAGTGTATGGCAGATTAGTGGATGATGAAGAGAGGGGCTTACACTAGCTTTCAGATTATTATGTACAATCTGCAGACAATTGCACTTCTGCTAAGATTGTAGTAACAGTGGGTATACATACTTGTAAATATAAACATTACCCATCAGAAATGCTCTGCAGAAAAAAATAGGTTGCTGCTCCCATTATCATAAAGACCTTCATATTTTTTTTCCAGAGCTTTATGTATATTAATTTCCCTTTCTGTCTGCCATTCTAAATCTCAAAGAAAAGCCTTCTAGGTAATATTAAATCAGTTAATTGCCTCAACTGATGTAACACTGAACTGACAACATTATTAATCATTGATATTATGAAGAAATTTAGTGCTTCTGATGGAAGGTTGATTAAGGGGGTATGTACACACGGGACTGTCTTACTCATAATGCATACATTTCAGGCATTTACTGTGCCCAGTGGCATGCTAAAAGTCACAAAAACATACAAAAAACTTTACTTTGTTTAGAAAATATATTTACTAGAAATAATACAGGAATATACAACTGCTCAGAAAGGAGTACAAAGAGAAGATTCTCTCTGCTAGTTGCTCGAAGAAGGTTTCAGGATTTCATCAGCATCTTTATGTCATTGGATGGGGGAATCAGAGTCCTGGGCTGAGCCTGAGGTCAGATTCGAGCCCACCCAAGCACATCTGAGGAACTGCTTGGCAGGACTTTCAGGAGTCCATTTGCAGGAGAGTTTCTCATTGAAGAGCAGGGAAAAAGTAGAAAGAAAAAAAGATTTCAGCCTCAGATGTCAGTGCTCCTCCAGCCAGGGCCCCAAGTGTGGAACTTATGAAGAAAGAGGCAATAAGTTGGAGGCACAGAAGCCAATTTCCTCAAAAGCTTAGAATGTAGCAGGAGGCACGCAAAGAAAGATTTATTTACCTTCCAGATGGAACAGACCTTGGATCTGGTGCAGTGAAAATCCAATGTTGGAAATGACTGGAGATGGTTAGCCATCAGCCTTATGACAAAGCCAAAAGGCTTGGCTTAGGCCAAAGAGGAAGAATATGAAAATTTTTTGAGCTCATGAGAACCATAATTGGAAAATTTCAGAAATAAATTGGTGAGACTTTAAGTAGAGCCAGAATTCCTGCATTAATAGTCAGGAGAATGAACCAGTGTTCTCCCATGAATATTATTAGCTCACTCACAATAATGACCATAGAGAACATTTCTTCTGAGAATCTTACGTATCCTAAATCATCAACCACATGAAATACTCTTTTTATCCCCATTTTTTTTAAGCCTACAGTACCTGGTATTCCTAGGTAGTTTCCCATCCAAGTACTAACCAGGCCTGCCCATGCTTAGCTTCCGAGATCAGACAAGAATGGGCTTGTTCAGGGTGGCATGGCCATAGACTATCTCCATTTTTTTTACATGAGAAAACTAAGGCACAGAGAAGTTAAATGACTTGCCCAAGATCACACAGTGAATAAATGGTAGTGCCCCAAATCAGACCCACCTAGGCAGTTTGACTCCAGACCCCACTCTTTGCCCCTTTACTACACTGTCTTGCCATATTAACCCCATGTAGTCTGAGAACAGTTAGGTTACATGTGTGATTTTCCATTTTATTTTAGGAACATAATCTAGCCTTTATAAATCTAAGTAAAAATTGGAGACTGATTCTATCACTATAAATTAATTAATATTGAAATATTTCTAAGTATAATTTAGTTTGAAAGGTAAACAGCTCTTTAATTTATACAGCTAATCAGTGTATAAAAACATTGGAATTATTTCTTAATTTGGACATTATATCTAAATATTCACGAATAACTATCAAATCAGTGAAGCAATATTAAAAATATAAAGAGGTTAGTTGAGAGAGATCAATGTTTAGAATAAACATGAAGTGAGGAAGAAAACAAGTTTCATGTTGACTCTTTTGGCCACACTTTTTACCATATTCACTCAAATTTCCTCTATGAGAGGTTCTAGTAGATGACAAGAAAAGAAGAATCTCCAAAACATACCAACGGTGTTCAGAGTAGTAAGCTAGTTAGGAAATGATGGAGACAAAGTAGAATAATACCAAACTCTGGGAAACATCAGATGTATCTTTCCTTTCTTTTAATCATTCTACCTTTAGAAAGTAGAATCGTGACAACTTAAGGGTGGTATTTGCATCTCACAAGAGAAACTTCTGCTTGATCATTAGAAATGCTACAGATATTTTTATGTGTAGTTTTTTTTAAGTTCTGGTCTTTGAGAATTTAGCCTATCGGAGTTATGATCCTTTTCTTCAACCCTCTCATCTGGGCGCTGTGTGTGTGTGTGTGTGTGTGTGCGTGTGTGTGCGCGCGTGTGCGTGCGTGTGTGTGTATTAAGAACATTTGACATGAGATCTACCTTCTTGAAAATTTTTAAAGTGTAAAATACCATATTAACTACAGGCACTATGCTGTACAACAGATCTCTAGAACTTACTCATCTCACACAACCGAAACTACATACCCATTGAATAACAACTTCTCATTTCCCCACCCTCCAGCCTCTAACAACCACTATTGTAGTTTCTGCTTCTATGAGTTTGACTAATTTAGATACCTCAAATAAGTGGAATCAGACAGTATTTGTCTTTCTATGACTGTCTTATGTCACTTAGCATAATGTCCTCCATGTTCGACCACATGGTCGCAAATGACAAGATTTCCTCCCTTTTTTAAAGCTCCATACTATTCCCTTGTATGAATATAACACATTTTCTTTATCGATTCATCTGTCGAAAACAGTATGGTACTGGCAAAAAGACAGACAGACCAATAGAACAGAATAGAGAGCCCAGAAATAAACCCACACATACAAGATAAACTGACCTTTGACACAGATGCCTAGAACACACAATGGATTACGTTCTGTTTAAGTTTCACTCCAAGCTTAAGAGACAGAGGCAAAAGTGAATTTACATTTCTTTCTGGCTTCCCACGACCGGCAAAGCAGCAAGGGATTCAGGGCCCAAAAACATTGCTTATGATTAAAAACTGCATTAAGTTTGGGCCCCAGCTCACAGCACCTTAAGCAAGGGCAGAGTTTAGAAGGCAGATAAATCCCAATGATTCCACCACAGTGTGTTAGCTGGTTACCATATGTTAGGTACCAAATTTCTGAGTCTCAGTGTTTTACCTTTAAAATGGTGATAGCATTATATATTATTCTTATTTCCCAGAGTTGTTTTGAAGATTAAATAAAATGATGTACATTTACTTATTATAAATAAAAATAGGCAATTTTTGTTTATAACTAATTTTGTTTATAACCAATTTTGTTTTTAACTAATAAGCAGTTATTGAAATATATGGTTTTATATTTATGCCATTGTTTTCCATTAATAGTCTTGATTATCTTCATATATTAGAATTCTATATTAGCAGCAAAAACAGGAATTTCACAAATATATTTTCGAAAGTAAAGGTGTTATAACATGACACTCTGCACTCCTACTCAAGGCAAGTACTTTTCTGTTTATACAGGTTTTCATTCTTTTCTAGATTTTGAATGACTTGAGTTCAAGAAATATTGGATTTATCTTTATTCTCAAAGTCCTGTCACTCAAAAAAGTATGTGACAGAGATAAATGATAATGCAGCCAATCAGTGATTCATTAATAGTCACCAAGGTGAATATACAAATAAAATGTAGAATTTTCAAGTGAAAAGTATAGATTCTGAAATAATTTTTGAGAGGATAAAAATTTTGGATTATTTGTTGAATTACTAAATAAATGTCCTCAATTTTGGTTTAATGTACTTAGAGGTACACAAATTCTTTCAGGCTACTAAGGTGTCTTTTAGTTAAACTAAAACTCTAATTTGCTAATGGTACCCTAATGACCTTTAAACATTAATGAAAACTGCCTAATTTATGCCTGAGAATAAGTCACTCAACAAATGAAGTCCTGCCCAGAATATAGGCATAAAGAGAAACAAGGTTAGATCACTGCAGGGCAATTGAATATTTGCCAAGTACCACAGGAGATAAGATATTTAAAAACACTTCTGGGGGTAAGAGACATGGGCCCTAACCCTGATTCTACCACCAGCCAGTTGTGTGACCTCGGCTGATCCAGGCCTATTTCCTAATCTTGAAATTAGCAGTGGCTCTCAACTAAGAAAAACAGATATAGCATAGATGGCATACCTGAGTCTTCTGAACAAATTCTAAGGTATTATAATGGCAGAAAGCACAAAACTTCTCATAGAAAAATTTTATTTTGTATTTGTTTTGCTTTTTCCTATTTTGATGGGACCCTGGAGCTTATGGACTTATATAACATGAAATGTTGAGAACCAATGGAACTAGATAATCCCTAATGCATCTTCCATACTACAGTTCTGTGATTCTAATCAATGGCTGAATGTTTGTATGGAAGGAGACAAAACAGACCAGGAGCCAGAATTGGTTCCAGTTATCAAGCCAAAGCCTGTCCCTCAAAATAATGAGCTTTAGAAGAAGCTAAAACTTTTTTTTATTTTTACAGTAAGCACCCTGCTTATAACAAAAGGATAGCAGACTCCAAGTTAAGAGTGTTCCATTGCCTGCAAATCTAATATCCACGTCAAATGAATCTGCCATAGACAATTATTATTATAAAAATTAGAAATGATTGTTATAATTTTTCCCTTAGAGTTTAACCATATGTGACAGGAAATTTCTTCAAGGTTTCTTGCTGTATTTTAAAGACAACCACTTTCTTGTACTGTGTAAAATGCTAAATGCTGTTTTTAAAAATATATAAATGAGATAAATTTTTCATTTTTTACATTTCATTGAGAAAAAGAGACCAAGCAGTATGTTCCAATTAACATGAACAGACAATAGAGATTTTCTTTTCTTCCTGCAGTCTCAGATCTCTGATAGGAGACATTATGTCTGGTACAAGTTATCAAGGGAGGATCAAGTGTTTTGTAGCCTGACATAAACAAAAGCACAGAAAGCAGAAAGGGGAAGAAAATGCAACCACCATAGTCATGATGAAACAACATAACATTTACTAACCTTTCAAAATGTCCAAGATTCAGGAGTGACTAAACTAGTGAGTTGTTTTGCAGGATAAAATCAGAATCAGAATATTTTCTAACATTTCTAAAGACGAGAAGAACAGAAACCAATACCCATTATAAAAACTTGCAATGATGGAAATAATTAGAAATATCATAGGGAAAAAAAGTCAGTATTTGAAAGGGCATGAACTAAAAAATATATATGCCACTTTATACTACATATTGTAACCAATCTGCCTTTATCTCAAAGTTGACCAGGCTGGGTAATAAGTTCTATCTAGCTCTAATTTAAATGAAAAGGATCATGGAGGGACAAGATTTCTAGAAGTAAAGAATCTATTAGTTATGTTTTCAGGACTGAGAACTTTTGCATTGTATACTTGTCGGGAGACAATTCACAAGCCTTTCACACACCTGCACGTATCGTCAGTGAGGCCCCAATGATCCCAACGATGTTTGTAGAGTGAACACACTTGGCAAATAGAGAAAGTGTTGCCCTTAGGAGAAAAGTGCAGGTGTGCACACAGCCCTGGAAGATAGGGATGGTATCAGCCTCCGGAGCAAGGGGCAGGCATGCTTATTATGCAGTATAACAAAGATGACACTTCCCTCCGGAGCAAAGGGCTGGCATACTTATCGCCTATTATAAAAGATTCTGGCACTCTAGGCTCAGGGTCTCTTTCCTGTCACACAACTATGTGTTATAGCTGTCGCCTGGCCCTCTTCGTGTTGTTCTGTGGGGGTGAAGCTCAGGAAACCAGCACCAAAATACTGACACTGGCATTTCTATTGCTGTCGATCTTTGATCCAGGTGTTTCATGTTTTCTACCAGGATCTATGATACTTTATCAGGCTAACTTGTGAGCTAGCCAGTAGGGTAAAAACTTCAGAACCTTCACAGTTCTTGACAGTACTTATATTGTAATCACCTTGAAAACATAGTGACTTCTTTAGAGTTTTGGTAATAATGAAAAAACTGTGTTTAAAATGGATGATTTTTTAGAATATCTAAATGATTGTTTTACAGTCTTATAGAGCACATATACAGATGAGTGTATAGAATCTGACTTGACCAACCCAATAAGTCCTTACAGGTACCAGGACTTACATATTCAGAAATTCTATATTGTCTGGGTCTTTAGAGTTGATACAACTCAAGGTACTAACAAAAATCATATGAGACCGATAGTCCATAATGCTGATTTGTTCATTTATATGAAAAAATATCATTTCTAAGCAGATCAGAAATTTGTCAGAAAATAAAAATAAGTGTTATTTCTCTCTCACATGCAAGTCAAGTATGATAATTTAGAGATAATTAAGTGTTCTCAGTTGTTAGTGTCATCAAGTCTGATACATGCATGACCACTTTAGGTTATCTTCCATGTTGAATGTTCGTATCAGTTAGTTAAGATGCTCTCTCTTTTGGATATAGCCAAATAAATACAAATTATACTGCGAAGGATTCCCTTTCCCAGAATCTATACACAGATTACTTCCTCTCTGTGAACGTTGTTTTTTCTTCAGATAGATTGCAATTCAACTAATTAGGTTTCAACTTTCTGTGTCACAATCTTTTTCTAGTAATCTAATTTTGTTGAAGATACAAACTTTCCACACTGGCTGGACTTTGTTGTTTCCAAATCTGTCACACATTTACAAACTAGTTTCACAAATTGTGTTTTCACTCTCAAATAATTCTGGGTTTCTTCACCTTACATTCTAAACATGAAATTAGCTGTACTCTATGTGGTTTTCATCCTTTAGTTCTCAAAGAGAGATCCCTAGGCCAGGATTGTTGACATTGCCTGGGAACTTATTAGACCTGCAATTTCTAGGATTCCACTCAAATGTAGTGAATTCAAAATTCTAGAGGGGAAGCCTAATAATCTCTGTTTTCATATTCTCTCTGGGCGATTCTGATGCACACTAAAGAGCCATATTAGAAAAATCTCATTGGAATATTAGAGTGAATTCCAGAGGGTTGTTAAAATTATTCAAAAAGATCCATGTTGTTTAATTAAAAATAAGTTGGCCATTGGCTAGAGCTTGAAATAATTTTTGTGTGCAAAATTTGACAGTAATCTTTGTGGTTGGAGAAGCTAAATGAAGGACAAATGGTACCTCTCTACTATTTCAACAACTTGCTGTGAGTCTATAATTATTTCAAAATAAAAGCTTTTTAAAAATAATTATTTTTGAAAATAAATGATTTTTATTATTAAGAGAATTTTACCTTTATATGGAAAGGATAAGATGTTCTCATGGCACATAACTGAGAGAGCAGTGATGTTTACTACACAACCTGGGTTATATCGAAATCTCTCTATTTTGTTCTTCATACCAGTGAAAGAAATACATGAATTCCAAAGATACGATGTCTGCTTGGGAACTGCATGACAAATGATTAACAATTAAATTTATATTCTTCAAATCAAAAAATTACTCAGAACATGTGATTGTACTAACAAAAAGCGTTTTGTGATTCATGGGTGTTAGAGTTTAATTCATAAAAGTAGAGGGATAAGCTGTATAGATTTTCGTTAATGATTATGTTTCAAAGGATAAAAATGATCACATGTTAGAGATTGGTCTTTGTATTAGTTCAAGTCCTCTGAGAAGCAGATGCCAAGACAGGATTAGACATGCAAGAAATTTATTTGGGAAAATATTTGTGAAGATAAAAGGGAGGAAATGGAAGTAGGCAGGGAGAGTCATCAGACCACAGTGTGGGTCTAAGGAAAGAGGATTGGAAAGAAGTCTCAGACTGTAGGAGTCTAAGTTTGGGCCATTCCAAGGGGGATAGTCCTTGTGTGAAAAGTTGTCTTGTAAATTAATCCCACATTTGGCAGCAATAGGCCTGCATTAGTAGTCCTTTATACTTAGTCACTGGCTAGGAGCTGCCCAGCAACCTCAGCTCAAACATTGAGGTAAATTCAGAGGGCTGGCTGTCCTCTGTCAACTATGCACCCCACACTAGCAAATCTAAGTGGTGCATTTTCATGGCTACTGGAGTTTAAACCAAGTGATTTCAAAACCGTAAAATACATAATTACAAAACAGTATATGCTCTGCCCGTTCATACTGTGTAGTTATCAAGACGTGTTGTCCTATTTCAGATCTTCCAAATCATTTTTCTCAGACTTAGAAATCTCAGAAATGAATACAACAAATGCCCACTAAGATATTTTTAAAGAAATTCAGAGCTAAATGTTTGAAAATAAGGTTTGAGACCAGAATATTCTAATGTATCATGTGATGAAAATGACTTCAATAGTTTGCATACATGCAATGTTTGTATGCACCCAGTGTAATTCTTTTGAGTCCATTATTCATATAGTGAGCTCTACATTGCTGGACACAAAGCTATAACCAAGGTCTGGCAGTGTCTCTAAGAGCAAAGATATGGAACACTTTCAGAGCTCTATAATGAATCTAGATGTTCACATAGCAGCCATTAATGAATTTTTTGTTTATTTTTAATTAATAGACTTTTATGTTTTAGAGCAGTTTTAGGTTTGCAGAAAAATTGAGTGGAAAGAGCAGAGAATTCACAAATTCACAGTGGCTGCTTTCCCCGCCCACTCACCCCCCAGTTTCCCCTATGATTAATATGTGGCATTAATGTAAGTACATTTGAAGAGACAATATTGATATATTATTATGATTAACTAAAGCTCATAGACTACATTTAGGTTTACCTTTTTGTATTTTGCATTCTATAGGTTTTGACAAACATATAATGACATGTATCTACCATTACAGTATCACACAGAATAGTTTCACTGCTATAAAAATCCTCTGTGCTTCAACCTCCATTCTTCCTTCCCCACAAACCCCTACAACCATTGATCTTTTTTACTATCATGATAGTTTTACTTTTTCCAGAATGTTACACAATTGGAATCATACAGAACAGCGGTCCCCAACCTTTTTGGCACCAAGGACCGGTGCTCCCATGAGAATCTAATGCCTGATGAGCTGAGGTAGTGATGCTAGCACTGGGGAGCAGCTGCAAGTGTAGATGAAGCTTTGCTGGCTCACCTGCTGATCACCTCCTGCTGTGCGGCCCAATTCCTAACAGGCCATGGATGGGTACCGGTCTGCAGCCCGTGAGTTGGGGACCCCTGATATAATATGTAGCTTTTTCACACTGGCTTCTTTCACTTAGCAATACACATTTAAGATTCCTCCATGTCTTTTCAATATGCATTTAAGGTTCTTCATATTTTAAAAGTTTATTTTTATCATTGTATGGATGTACCACAGTTAGTTTATCCATTCACCTATTGAAGGACGTCTTTGTTGCTTCCAAGTTTTGGCAATTATGAATAAAGCTGTTATAAATATTCATGTGACAGTTTTTTAAAAAAACTCATTTGAGCAAATACCATTAAGTTGAACTTTTTAACTCATTTGGATGAATACCAAGGAGTGTTATTGCTGGAGTATGTTCAGTTTTGAATGAGACTGCCAAAATGTCTTCCACAATGGCTGTACCACATCAATAACTTTTTTATAAGACAAGTATTGTATGGCCCTTTTAAAAAGCAAAACTAATATCTTTGGGAAATCTTATTAACTTCCCGATTCAGGAGCAAATGTGATTGTCCCTTCAGGCAGTAGAAGGAAATAATAAAGAAGGGAGAACAGGTAGAGATTTTCTCTACTCAAGAGACCTCCAAACCTTTCCAGTACAAAACAAAGCTTTAAATCATAAGTGGGAATTTCTAAAGAGAACTTAGTGTTTTTGGTTGTTAACACTTCACCTGCAGCTATTAATTAACATCCTTTTGGCAAGTAAACTTTGAGTCTCTGGCCTGAGTCAAAGTTTGTATTTCGAAAACTTTGTAAACAATATTGTTGATAGTTTCTAAATATATGTTCACTGAAAATAACAGAAGGTAATGCTGGATTGTGGGGAAGGTATTAATTTCTCCTTCTAGCTTTTCAGTCAATAAGGATAGATTTTAATCCTTTTCCATCCTCCTAAAAAAAAAAAATCTCTACAAAGAGAAACAGATGGTCTACCCCGCCTAGCACACCTGCTTTACTGGTTACTCTTAGACAAAGCTTCAGACACAAAAGACTCACACTGATTTACTAAAAATACTGCATAATTATAACACATATGTTCCTCTACAGAGTGTAATGGAACTGAGTGTTTTCTAGCTTTTAAGTATTATTGTTATTAATAAAGGAGATTTTATTTCAAAAATAAGGAAAGATCAATTGCTTTTTGTTCAAACTATAAAAGTAAATGATATTCAATGTAATAATTTTAAGAATGCAGAGAAATATTAAGAATATGGTTAAAACCACCCCAGATTTCAGCACCTAGAGATAATTACTATTAATATTTTGGATACTATTCTTCCAGATATCTCTCAACATATAGACTTATAAATTAAGATAATACTATGTATGTTGTACTGTAATGTGTTTTTAAAACATGAATTATGTCCTGTACATTTTTCTATGTATGAACTTAATCACCATCCTTTTTGATGACTACATAATATTTCATTGTCTGTTATATCATATTTTGTAAATTTCTTACTGACTAATAATTAGATTATTCTAATTTATTGATTTGATATGCTAAGATCATATAAAATCTTTTTGAAAATGTATTATCTTCTTGAAATATATTACTAGTAGTATAATTATCAAGTTAAAGCTTTTATAGTTTTTTGAGGTTGCTATATTTTGCCAAATTGCCCTCCAAAACATTTGTACCAGTCTAACTCCTACCAACATTACAAAAGAGTTAATATTTTCTCACTAACTCACTAACCATGGGCATTTGATAGGTTTTTTAAAAAACTACTATCAGTGAAAAATTATACTCAATGTTATATCTATTTACATTTCTTTAGATCTGAAGTAAAGCATATTTTCATTTACCTATTGACCATTTGTATTTATTTTGTCTTTTGCCTATATTTCTATTAGGTAATATTTTTCTTATTGATTTAAGATCTCACTCTACATTTGACTAAGCGAAATGACTTCATTGAATTTCTAAATGAGCTTTTTTTTTTTTTTTTAACACATTTCTCTTTGGAAGCCTCAAAATTTAAATCTTGTCCCTAAATGTACAGGCAAATTACTAAACTGCTAAGAAAAAAAAATGTACATTGCTAGGACAATATGATTCAAAAGCCTTATTTTCTACTCTCAAAGGAGAATTCAAATGACAGTTGTAAAAAGTGATTTCTAATAGTCATCTGACAAGTTCGGTTATTCACTAGCAGTGAAAATCGAGGCAAACCAAAGAACACAAAATTTATATCTGCATACACACTGCTTTCTGTTTATAGTCCCTGTAAATTCTTCTTTTGCACTCTAAAATAGTAGTATATAATGTCTGCTCCCTGTATCGTCTACAAAAGAAAACTGGAACTCAAGAAATAAATTAGCACACAGCATGCTCCCTTTGTGAAAATCATGTAGCCACCTGTGTCCCTAGTTATATTTTAATTAGGTACTCCACATCACACTGGAAAGAGCAAGCCATCCTAAATTAATGCTTTTCCATTGTTTCCTGAGGAACATGATAAATTTCAGACTTCTGCTCAACTAAGACTCCAGGTTTTGCACTGTTCCAGAGGCTCTAAAAAAATGTGATGTAAAGGGTAGACAATAGATTTTCTTATTCTCTCTGAGTCTAGAAAATAAGTAGGTGCCACCCTCCCAGGTTTGCAGAGAAGAGTAAATATTAGAGAGCAAAACTATAACATATATACGTTTGTTGCTATTGTATAGAGATTTTTGCTTAATTTTTTAACCCAGCAAAGATGTAATATAAGATATGCAGATTTCCTACATGGAAACAATGAGTAGAGACTTTGGCTTAAATTCTAGGCCATCAAGAAACAGACTCATGATAGAATTCTTTAGCCTTTATTGCCTGCAAAAAGAACACATCTCACAGAGCATCTTATTTAATTTGGCTCTCCTTTCACCCTTTCCAAGTGGAAGGAACGAGCTCTTAACTCAATGTGTATGTCTGTGACACAATACTCTGCTCTTGAAATGCATAGGATCATTCACCCTGGTCCAGCCACAACTATCGCAGGATGAAAAATAAAAGTGTGAATTTCTCTTACTCTAACTCTAATAGTCTTTTAGAGTAATATAATCAGAATGAAGTGTGACTTTTGTGTGTATATAAAATCTTGTCTTATTCATATGTTCTCTACTACTTTGATGAGGATTTCTTATTTTCTGATTAGATTGCAAACCCTTTTTGGGCAGGGACTTTATCTTGTAATTTTCTTGTATTCCCTCAGAGCACATACAATGAGTATTTGTTTATAGATTGCTTTGCAAGGCTTTGGGAAAATGAGCAAAAACTATCTACAATTTGGTGACACAATTTATTCATGACAAAATTGTGCCTTGAAGAAGATATTATAAACTCTGTTAAAGAATTCCGGAAGACAGGGTTTATTTCAAAATAATCAAATGAAGACACATTTAATATTTTTCATAAAGCATAGTAAATCTGCACTGAAAATAGGCCATTACATATTCCGTATGTATCATGTGTATGTGTTTTTGCATTTGTGTTTGTGTATGTATGTGAATTTCCTAGCATGGTGGAAAATCAATTTTAGTCTTAGACATGGTATATAATCAAGGTTAGATACACAGTATTTTATAAGGTTGATTCCTAGGTAAGAATACATTTTTCCCACAAAAAATAACAATCAAAATGGAAAATTGACCATTAGCTATTTGTTCTTTCATAAAAAGCTGTCATTATACATAACTCTAAGGCTAAATTGAAATTTCAAGTTTTGTCATCCTCCCTTTTTAACAACAACTCTTTATATTCAGAGGACCCAGAAGTGACTGTGTTCCTGAAATATACACCTATATAGCAAACAACAAAAAAGTAGCAGTAAAATCTGATTGGTATGATTTACATTTGCCCAAATAGTCCATTCTCTGTCAATTAAATAGATTCAGTTTTTCTGTTATCTTATAATAAATATAATGATATTGATATTTACTAGTCACTATGTGACAGGTGCTGTGCTAGCTCATTATATTCTTATAACAACATTACAGAGTAGGTATTACTATGGCCATTTTCCAGATGAAGAAACGTAAAGACTTCAGAAGGTTAAGTAATTTGCCCAGTCACAGAGCGAGCGAATGGCACAGCTGAGATTCAAATCTAGCTGCTCTTGCCTCATAGTCTATTCCCTTAACTATTATTCATTACTTCAAAAAATACTTTTGAACATATGCTCTATGTCAGGCACCCTGCTAGATGCTGAGAATAAGGCAGTCAACTAGAAAATTCCTGATCTCAATGGGGCTTAGAAGGAGAGACAAACAGCAAAATATTAAAAAGACAAGTGATGAAGATAATTATATTTGTGTGAAGCTCTATAGCACAGGCATATACCTCCTGGAAATGGGGTATTGCTGAGTCAGGTGGTTCTCCCTAACATCACTGAGTCAACTAGTTTATGCAGTAGCATCTCTTTGATGTTCTGTGTCCTGCACTGTCTCAATCTCAAGGAGGCTGAAGTAACAGAATACAGAAAAGTCTTCGATTTGGATTACTAACATGCCTGTCAGCTGGATGGTTCCTCCAACCATAAAGGAAGCTTGAGGAGGTATGCCTGGAGGCATGAGCCGCATTCCAAAACAGAAGCTTGCTGTCAGCCTCAGGAGTCAAGCTACTCCTCAAAGTGGCCAGACTGGGTCTCATACCCATCTGGTGGACTGGGTCAGGTTTTTAAATTTGTACAGCAGGACAGATGGCTATCAAGTGATGGAAACAAACTGATTACTATCTCCTTTATTGCTTATTTTATGATTTTTTGGGGGGAGTGGCTCATTTTGAAATAAGTTTCAATTGCATCTTATGGCAAGGGTCACACCTCTACAAGCATTGTCAATCAGACTCAGGGCTCCATTTTAACCTATGACAGTTTCCTCTCTTGAAGCACACACCTCATGAACAGGTGCCTTATATATGTATTACTGGATGTTTCCTTACATAAAATTTCCATTAATTGTTTTAACAACACCCCTTACCACCAAGAAAACAAATGCGAATGGTCTCCACATGTGCTCTAGATATTAGTACCTTTGTAATATTTCAGGAAACAAATCAAAGCATTGTTAAAATTCTGTCTCTTTTGAATTTTGTCCCCCTCGGACGATGTGTTAGTTTGCTAGGACTGCCATAACAAGGTGCCACAGACTGGGTGGCTTAAACAACTGATGTTTATTTTCTTACAGTCCTGGAAGCTAGAAGTCCAAGATCAAGGTGGTGGTGCTGTTGGTTTCTTCTGAGGCCTCTTTCCTGGCTTACAGATGGCTGTCATCTCTCTGTGTCTTCATATGGTCCTGTGTGTGTGTGTGTGTGTGTGTGTGTGTGTGTGTGTGTCTTTATTTTCTCTTCTTATAAGGACAACAGTCATATTGGATTTGGATCCACCCTAATGACTTCATTTTAACTTAATTATCCCTTTAAAAGCCCCATCTCCAAAAATAGCCACATTCTGAGGTATTAGGAAGTAGGACTTCAACATATGAATTGGGGAGAGGTGGGGGCGGATGGCAGGGCACAATATGTCCCATAAAACAGGAGAGTTTGCGAGACAGTTTATCATTCAGTTATGGACTATAAAGGTTTACAGTAACTCCTCAATTCCTTGTAGCTGCTGAGTTTGGTCTCAGAGCAGCACTGGGATCTTCTCCCTAGTGTTTTACTGCTTCCTCTAGCAGTATTCGCTAGAGAGAGGTGTACATCACCAAACCGAAAGCTAGGTGATATAAACAACCATTGATTCAATTCCCTTGCCATTCTTTGAGGAAGTCCTGGATTTGCTGGTAATGTTTTTAACACTTTCTCCCTACTCACTCTCCCCACCCCTTTTTTTCTCCTAAACTAACAGAAATCAGGCCTCAAGCTCAAAAGCCTTTGGCAAGCAACAGTGTCTAGCCCTAATTAAATATTGTTTTTGTTTATGTTTGTTGTGTGTTTCACTGAATTCATGAGGTAACCCACCATTTCCATTTGTGGTGATTCTGTTTTCCAGTTAAAATTGTGATACGTTTTTTATTTAACATGAAATATTTTAGTTAAGAAAAAGTAAGTTAAAAAATATTAATGATAACACATGTGGTAGGAAGATATGGAAAAATCATAAAGGTGGTCTACAAAAAATCTGAAGTCTTTGAAATGCTGTTCTAACGTGTGAGATAAGCAGAAACATTGGTCTTTCTGACTTTTGAGTTGTCTGCTCTTTAGAGCAATACCACTTCTAGCTCTATCCTGAGCCACCACTCTCAGTACTATTGTGGTCGACAGTTGCTTATGGGGCCCTGGCCCACTCCCCAGAGTGATGCACCTTCCCCACCTTGGAGCCCACGAGGAGGCAGATGGGGCAGAGGCCCCTTCTTCTTTTGTTCTCCTGAAAGCTGTCATATCAGGTATCTGCACAAATCTCTACCCACGGGACTGGGGCTTACTCATTGGATCCTTTCCCTTTACATCAGTTCCAATGTGGACAGGAGTAAGGCCCTCATCTTAATAAAGGAGCAGCTAAACAAAAGTTTAGTCAAGAGGCATGTGGACAAAGCAACATTTTTGACCTGGATCTCAAAATTTTGGGAAATCTCTGCACATATCTGACTCATAAATCTTTCCCAGGCTTGTTCTCTCTGTTTGTCACATTTTTGTTTTATAATTTAGAGTTTTATTCCTTGCTTCCCTACTGAATTTCTGATTTAATGCTAGCTTCAGGAATCAGGTAGCTTGAATAGGAGACTAGGCTTTGTGTTGAACATTCTATTTGTGTTGAACATTCTAGCTTTGTAAAGTGTTTTATGCACAAGAGTAAAATATCTTCTCAACCAAGATCGATTAAATAATCTACTGTATAACTACAGGACAATTTTAGAATTATTAATTCATGGGGAAATGGTCATAGTATGTTAAACAAAGAAAGCAGTTTACAAAACAGGATTTCTGGTAAAGTACTACTTTTTAAAAGCAACATATATATTTAAAAGCAATATGGATATATACACATATGTATTATTTCAATGGATTCATATATAAGTGAAAGACATATACAAGGTTATCAACGGTTCTCTAGCTGGAGAGATTATGCAAATTTAAATTTCAATCTTTATGCTTCCCTGCATGTTCATTTAATTTCCTGAATTTAATTTTTATTTTGTTTAAAATTTGAAAAAAAATATTAGATTTAAAAGAGCGCATGTTAAAAAAAAAAAAAAAAAAGGTCTCTTATTCAAATGTTTCCAAGATGAGCCTCTACCATTTAACATGGTGACCATTGCTGACCAGGCTCTTTAAGAAATTTTTTTTTGCCCTCTACTGACAAAGGGATAGTTATACCAGTTATTTCTGAACCATTCTCTACCAAGAGACATGGTCTTAGGTGAGACACAAGGTCAACAAAATGAGTTTGGCTGATTTCTTTAGCACTAGATTGGTGAAATTTTTTTTTCTTGAAGAGATTAAAAAACAATAATAGTTTTTGTCACAGAATTGTGAAACTAAAGCAGAAAGTGAAAAGAGGCTGATGCCAAGATGAAATATCAATAACCAGATATATTATTTCACTTGTTTGCAGCCATTTATTTTGGCCTTTCACATTAGAAGGCTGTTTCTATGACAATGGTTCCCAATCTTTTTAACTCCATGATCCATCAGATTCAACATGGCTCCTCAGAGTGACTACTTTACAATGGGACAAGAAGACAAGCCTCATACAGGTACATATCAGAATGAGGAGGGGAATTTTACTTGGATAAAAATACTCCTAGATGCTTCTGATACCCTCAACACTTTGAAAATTACTGCTCTATAATATTTCATTGCCTTTTATTGACTATTTAGACCAACATCATAGGCAACTACCTAATTAAAAAAAAATTACTGTATTCTGCTAAACATTGAAAACGCTACTCTCTTCTCCCTTCCTAATTGTACCCTGACTTTCTTTTATATGCTTTGGGAAAAGACGGCTTCATCTCCAGCCTCAGAGATAGGCCTGGTTGGCTTATAGTAATCTTAACTCCTTGTGACAGTGACTGGTTTAGGAATAGGGCTCAGGAAAATCAGCTGTGGCATTCCGCTGGCCACAGGATTGTTCAGAAATGAGTATGAGAGCCAGTATAAGCCAATGAGACTCTAGGTGTTTGGAAAGAAAAGTCCTGGCTGTTAAGAGAAAGCCCCCAGAAGAGACATGCTCTTTCTCTGGAAGTTATTTTGTACATTGTGAAGCCTGAGACTATGACAGCCTCTCTCCGGCAACAGAAGCTGATCTGAGAAAGAAACAACTCAAGAGAGTAGGACATAAATGGGTCTACACTGAGCCTGAAAACTTTTCTGCTCCTGAAATGCCAAGTGCAGACATTTCTTTATACAGTAAACCAGTTGAGGTAAAGTTTTCCATTTCTTGAAGTTGAAAGCATGCTAATACTGACATGACATATATAATATTGAAGAATTCCTCAAAACAAGTTTATGATTCCAGTGTGAACTGAGTTTCACTTTATAGTTGGAATGAATAGAGAAAGAGAAGTTGTTTTGGTCTCTGTAACTATTGATTTAAGTTAGTCACCTTAAACAGCATCTTAAATATTAATTCTAAGAGTTTTCATTAAATACAGCACAATAATAGGGCTGGTTATAAGAGATGAGAGCTTTTAGCAATCACAAAGTGCCAATAATCTTAAAGCAAATCTCAGGAATAGAATTTGTGCTTAAATTATGTTTTACCTGTAGTGTCCTTGAGATTTAACCTTAAATATTGATGTTGATAAGAAGTGATTAAGATATATTTCTTTGTGAATAATTTATGCATCACATCATCAGGATGAAGAATTACATTGAAGAGAGATTTCAATAGCTTTTTAGAATATCACAAAAATAATCCTTATGCTTTTTTAAAGTGGTACCTTTTCAGATAATTCATTTATTACTTTAAATTTATTAAAATATTTTAAAATAATAACATTTAAGTCATAAAAATAAAAGCAGATCAATTTTTTAAAAAAGACTCACATTTCTCCTTTGGTGAAATCATTTCATATTTTGTTCTGTAGCTTGTATGTCTAGAAAGTCAGTACATTTAAGGGTGTGGTGAGAAGGGCAGGTGATAAAAAACATGCAAGGTACTCCACATCACTATTTTCTAGGAGAAACGTAATTCCACTGAAAATTGCTTAGGTGCCAAAATAATTGTGGAAAACCGGTGTTACATTTCGATAGAAAATCTTCTGCCCTTCAAAAATGCTTATTTTGAGGTTTCTACTTTCTCTCTATTAAACTTAGCAGTATTTATTTTGCAGACTACAGGTCCTTGGGCACTTTGCCATCCATCCTCCATTATTTACATATATTTAATTTGCTAGATTCATACATCTCTACACGTTATAATAGCATGTGGCCACAGAGGAAATAAAGTATTCAGACTAGCTGAATATTGATCATATAAATATAAATTGATTTCTATTTTGCTGACACAGGAAAGTAGAAAAAAGAAATAGCTACACCAAAAGAGAAAGCTCTTAAATTAAGGAAAAATGTATTAAATTAACTCTGTTCTTTTTTTTTCTTTTTTTCCTTTTTTTTTTTTTGCATGTGAAAGTTTATGTTTGAGATTTTAAAATGCGAAGCAGTATCTGATAAGGTTCAAACAAATAATATGAGCCAATTTGTAGGTTCTATTTCCAAAACTCTATAACATTTTAATCTAATAAGACTTTGTGGGTTTTTTTGTTTTTTTTTTTGTTTTTGTTTTTGTTTTGGTGGTGTGAGGACTTATAAACACAATATCTCGATGAATGAAATTTTGACCAAAATAAATAGCATACCTTTGAATGATAACATTAGCCACCCATACTCATGAGAACCAGGTTTGGTAGAGAGAAAGCTAATTGATCTAGGAAGAAACACTTCAGAGAAAAGGGCAAAAAGAAAAGAAACCTAACTATATGTGTAAAATGAGTGCTCCCTAAGCTCTACTCTTAGAAGTGGTAAGTTACCTATTTGGATGAGATAATAATTGGGTTCATTGCAATGCATTGTTATACCATTTAATACTTTTTAAATGGAAGCAAACTCAAGCCCTCAAATGTCTGCTCAGTTTTCCTAGACTTAGAAACTTACTTTAATTAAAAAAAGAAAAATCACCAGTGAACTTGACTGAACATAGATATATGATAAATTTATTCCTCTGATTAAGTTCAGAGGTAAATTTTCCAAGATAAACAGCGATGTGAATTTGAGTATTTGAAATTTGAAGAAACTCCTGGGAATCTTATGGTTCTATTTTGGTCCAGTTAACAAATAGGAGAAAGTCCTTGAAAACTGCTGGTTTCTACCTTTAAAAAAGTTGAAGTATAAAAGTTTGATAAAAATAGAAAGCTACTAGGTAAACATAACAAAACAATATTATAGCACTTAATTATGAAGAAATGAATATTCCAAGAAAATGTTTAATATTTTGATAAATATACTTTATAATGGAGATTATTAGTCAAGCATTTCATAACAGATTAGGTTTAGAGTCCATCTACTGGCTAAAATCCATTATGGTCTGTCCATTCATTCAACAGATACTTATTGAATGTCTATTGTGTGCCAAGCACTATTCTAGACCGTGGTGAATTTTAACAGTGCTAAAATTCCCAACAAGAAAATGATAACAAACAAGTAATTAAAAGTCTTTTAACTTCAGCCTGCTGAGTAAATATCATTTTGGTGTCTTCATTTCTTTGATAGAAAGAACATAAACCAGTTTGCTAATAAACACTGCCTGGATGATGGACAAAACAGTAATATCCCATATCCTAGTACCAAGCAGAAGTTATTTAAATAAGGATTATAACTTGCTGACACATACATACTTAAAAAAAAATTTAGAAAATACCTCTCATTGTATCTGTGAGTATTGCTTTAAATTCTTTGGAAGTCTAATTTTTTAAATATTTCCTTCTTATTTTAAGTGGCCTTCTCACTCCCTAATGGAGCAATCCTCTTTGCTTGTCAGGCTTCTTGTGGCATAGTCAATGAGAACATTAATGAAAAATAAAGGTTTAATATTACATCTCTCTTCTTTTTCTTTTTTTAAAAATTAATTTTCCTCTTTCTCCCCTTAATACTTAAAGAATAATCATATTTTTCAAGCTTAACCCACTCACTCTCATCCCTGACATCCTTGCAAAATCATGTTTGTAGTCATCTTAACCTTTGAGACTTTTCCCAAAGCATCATTGTAAACCTTTCTTTTGTCCTATATTCCAATAAATCATTTCCTTTCATATTGTTTAAAAATTTATGACATCAAATATATCACAAAGTATTTCTTAACATGTCAGAGAACAACTGGTGTAGTCCCAGTCAGATAATCTTGCAGCTACATTTCTTTATCTAAACTAAATTATGCATTCACCTTTGTCCTCTACACATGTAATGATTATCTCTATTACTCTTTATCACTGGTACAAATATAATTTTAACATTGTTGTAAATTTAACTTTATTTAACAAGAATTTATTAAGCCTTTACTACAAATTTACTCAAGACACTCTACTAGGCACTAGAGATATGAAAATGAAGAAAATAGACATGTTCTCTAACTTACTGGATTTTACATTTACTAGTTTTTGGAAGAGTATATATTTTTGGTAAATATTAGGATAAGCCAGTCAGTATTGACACTGTAGATTCTTAACCAAAAACTTAAAAAAAAAAAAATCACTGTTTTTACCTTGTATTAAATTCTTATCTGGAATATTAATCATTTTTCATGATAAAAAAGCAACTAACATTTGTAACTACTTATACTAACATTCTATTATCACACTCAAGAATCCTAGGAGTACCTCTCAGCTAAATATTTGACCATTTAAACTGGGAGTAACTAACACATGGAAGTCAATCTTCCTAAGAACTTCATTCATTTTATTGAAATGACAATTTCAACATATAATCAGGATAACTTTAATCTTTTCCAACCCCAGTGTTATGTGGAAGCAGGACATTAATTTCCACATTATATTTCCGCCTTTCACTACTGCAAACAGCTTTTAAGGTGAATCTGGCTCAAGAATATAAGTGAGGAGATTTTCTAAGTGTCCACTAAGTGACCTCTTAACTGGAGAGGAGGGTGGCATGGACAGGGTTTGGGTAGGGTGAAGGCCGAAAATGTAGTGCAAAACAATTTTCTTTGAAGTGTTACATTTTATCTTTAAAAATTATGCAAAATGTCTATTGTAGCCATATAGCTTTATGATTGTTTTACTATATAAACAATGTTTTCATTTCTTACCACTGACTAACATTGTTGCTCCACAATATGGTACAGGAGTTTCTATTCCAGCTCCATGTTCTCAGGTCATTTGTGTACCCCAGTTTGAGAATCACTGGGGTGGCTTAACGCAAGCGCTCAGAGGACCTGAGCTCTGACTATTACCAAATTACTCAAGTTATCCAACTTCAGATTTTTGCATGTGTTAGAAGTGATAAAATCCCTGCTTTATTCTTCACAGTGTTGCCGGAAGGAGCAGAAGTCAATAGCACATCACTATTATTATCATTAAGTAACTGATTTGTTCAACATTCTGATCAGGGTACAAATATAAAATGGTTCCATTTTTCTCCAATTACTGCTTTTAATGTGCTACATTGAGTCTCCTCCCATCCCTTGATGACAGCTTAGTCAGTTCCCATCACTTTCTGATCAATTTCATTTATTAAAATATCAGTTCAGGCCAATTTAATCCAATTTAAAATTTCACCCTGCTTCTGTTTGAAATGTCATCCCTTCCCATCTTCCTTGTTCCAGCAAAGTTTTAAGAGATTTAAGAGTAGGAAAGGAATGGGATCAACTTTTTCATTCCCTCTCCTCTCTTTCTTTTGGGATTTCTTCAAAGAACTGGGATCAGAGGTAGAGAAAGACTGCAAATATCCCTACCTTGGCAGATGCAGGTGCGGTCCTCTTTTGTCTGTTCCTCTTTCTCTGTTCAACATACACTCAGAGTGACTCCCGGCTAAATGCTGAGTCTCTCTTGGGACACACATGTGAATTATTTCAATGGGCAATGTTGATAGGAGGTGCATGAGGGGCTTCCCAGTGCAAAATATTCTCTTCTGGGAGACCTGTCTAGCTCAGTTACTTTTGGCTCCTTCTAACTGACTGCTTCTGAAACCAGATAAGTTCCCATCTCAGATTCTACACCCCATAGCATTTTGCTGCTGCAATCTCCTCACCTGGCGGCCCATCCTCTTTGAGGTTCCTGGAGATACATTTCCTTTTACTCAGCTTGGGATGAGAAGAATACTGCCATCCTCTACAATAGGGAGGACCTCAGGCTGAGCACTCACCACTCCTCAGCCCATCATCTTTGAATATGATAACGTCACATTCGACTGATGGTTGTGTGGTTACCTCTTACAAAGCATTGGGGACGTGTCTGGGCCTTAGTTGTCTTGGGCGCTCTTTAAAATGAGGGCGACAGGACATCTCTTTGTCATCTTTTGAGTCATGGGGGATGACTCCAAGGCAACAAAATTCCTATTCCACAACCTGTTGCCTGTTTTACTTGCTAGAGCCTACTTGGAAATGTACACATTTATGCAAATAAAAAGGCAGCACAAAAACATGCAATAAGTTTGGAAGGACAGTTTTGTGATTTATGCAACTGTTGAGGCATAAGAGCTTTGTTATACCACTAGCCAAAATGTGCAACTAAATTTGCTGGCTGCTGGCAGTGGGAGCTGCTTGTGTTGTCACTTAGGGAAGTGGGTGAGAAGTTGAGAAAGGCTTCCATTCAGGATCTATATTTACAGCCCTTCTTTGAATTAAGGAGAGGTTTTTTTGATTGCCTGTTGTTGTAATTTTTGTTGTTTGATATAACATAGAGTTCTACACCCTTTGGGTATACTTGGAATATCAGCACTAAATAGAACCCCTGTGCCAGAGATATCTTGTACAGTTGACCCCATATTGCCATTTAGTGGGGTAAGACTTCTATGGGCTAAAATACTCACCCAGAAGCCTGGGGAATTTCTCTACCAGACAGCTAAGCAGGCTGGCATCAGCTCTTCTTACACTTGGTTTCAGTATTTTGAAAGGAAGGTTTTTAAAGGAAAAAAAAAATTGACACATATCAGACATTACATAATAGGTGAGTGAATCAAAGTCCCATGATGTCACATAGTGTTTCTCAAGGTCCCATGATGTCACATAGTGTTTCACAAGGTCAGTGTTACAGAAGTGGATTTTTCATTTTAGCCTCTACCATCCATTCTCTCCTCTACCCTTAAAATGAACCCCTCAAAAGCCTCTGCCTCTTGTATGCAGACACTTGACCGAAGGCATAGTGTTCCTACATCAACCTGAGTAGTATGTTCTGATGGCCTGAAGCCCTTTCCCACAGTTCAAGATGTTTCTCCAGCTCTGTCTAGTTTCTGTGAAGCAGCAGACATCTCCCATCTTCTACTCTATACCTTACCTCAGAGAGAACCACTGTGAAAAACCCCATGTCAGGGTGGCTCAGAGATCATCCCAGCCTAAAGCAACCCCATGAAGCTGAGGCCACAAAGCAGAGAGCCCAAGAAATGTTGCTTTTCTTTAGACTCTTAAATTCAACCCCAAGCTTCTTCTGCCAGGCAACAGGCAATTCAATATCAGTCATCATTGGGGCTCCCTCCTCCACACACAAAATATTGTGCAAAGGTACTGGGGATTCTGACTCAGAGCAAATATTTGGGGAGGCCTTGCAAGTTTTTGCTCTTGCTGGTCACTGAAGCTGTCTATTATCCAAGCTTCTAAGGTTCCTTGAAGTCTGATGAATTAATGATTCTGTGTCAAATAAGGGGTTTAAGAACCTGTGCCAATGATGATAAACTGGGGCCTAAGGTCTCGCTTCCATGGGGACCCCATAGGGCCAGTCCCCTCCTGAAGGCTCTGCCAGAGAGTAAAATGTGGGTCCTCATCACTCTCTCCTTCATCCCTCTCCTTCCCAGTTTCAGGCAATCTCTACTTCTTTCCTTATTCCTCTCATTTCTCTGCCTTTCAGGAATGCCTATTATAACGACTATAAGGAATTTAGGCCAGAGGTCCCTAACCTGTGGCTGGCAGAAGTTTTGGTTTGGCTCATGCAGCATTTTTATGTTGTTGTTGTTTTGAAAACCGAAACTACCAGCATTTAAAAATTGGATGATTTCACATAAAAAAAATCTATAAGTCTAGTTTCTTGTGGAAAAGTGAGGAAAAACTGGCTTTTACTGCATGACAATAACCAACTGGTGTAGAGAAGGGCCACAGTGCTCTGCTGCTGCTCAGGCCCAGCCCAACCCACTTCACCAGATAGTTAATAACACCTTCCTGTGTGGCCCTTCACAAAAGCCAGGGAAAGAGGTTCTTTGGGAGGATATGACCCTAGAACATATGCATAGGCCAAGGAGAGAAAGTAGAGGAATTTGATTATTTTTTGTAGAATCAGAAAAGGAACAAATCACAAAATAATACCAGAACAAATTATCTCACGTGCTAAAAGTAAAAATAGCTACCACATTCAAAGATTTCATTATAGCCTAGCCCCTCAAGAAGCAATGTCATTTAATCCTCACAAAAACCATACGAGGTAAGGATTATTAATTGTATTTACCAATGAGAAAACGGAGGTTCAGAGAAAAAATGACTTGGCCACGTCACAAAGCTTATAAGTTGTGGACCTTGGAATGTAGGTTTGTGTGACTCTGCTACAAGATTACCCTGCCTCTCCTACCACCGGTATCAGTGGCCCTTCTTCAAGGGTTTAAAGCACCCAAATTAATTGCCAAGTTTAATGAGATAGGATCTTGGATTGAAAGTAAAATCATTTTGGCACTAAATGAATAGTAGTTACTTCCTTCACTCCTGCTCCCTCTTCCAGAAGGAGGCTATTTTCCAAACACCTCTTAAAGGTCAGGGTCTGGCACCATGTGTTTAAAATAGCAGTTATTCCACAGACGTGTAAATTTTATTAATCCTGGGAACTCGACTTAAATTTTACTCTGTGTGTGTGTGTGTGTGTGTGTGTGTGTGTGTGTGTGTGTCTATGTGTGTGTTTGTGTGGCAAGGACGGGACGAGAAGAGGGAGGGGGCTGAGGAAGGGGAATGCAGCTCATGATCCTTCTTACGCTAGGTCACAGAAGTTGTTGAAATGATAAAAAATATAAAGACAGACAATAAGTAAAGTGTTTTTCCAAAATGGAAAATAGCTACAGAAAAAGAAAGCCTAAAAATGAGTCAAAATGCTTTGTTTCAAAATGTTGTGTGTGTGTGTGTGTGTGTGTGAGCAAATTCATAGAAATTGAAAGCTACCTCATACTAAAGCTTTTAGGTTGACAAACGAATGAATTCAGAATCAAGCATTTAATCAAACTTGCCAGTTTGAATTTGCATGTTTATAATGTAATGTAAGTCTCATATTACCTAATTAACAAAATTTTATATTTTATTAACATGTAGTTATATATTTTGAAACAGTAGCTCATGCTTCATAAACTTATAACTTAATTTTCTCTCATGAATTTAAACTAAAATATAATAATCTATGTTAGAACTGAATTTACTACTGTTTACTATCACATATGAAAGGAAATTAGATTATAGAATAGCAGATAAGGAGGCTATAAGATGCAGATGCAATTATAATTCCATTTCTAGATGAGATAGATGGGAAATTTTATGTCATTAATTTTGTACAGTCTGTTAAAAACAAAACAAACAACACCCTAACAACTAATTTGATGACTTTTCAGTAGCTGTGATGAGAAGATTTTAGAAGTACAGTAATAGTGTTGTTTGGAGAGAGGAATCCAGAAAAAGGAAACTATGTGAAATTTTACTATGTGAAAAAGTTTCTTGGTTAATTTTAATGATTTGTCAGATTTTGTTCTGATCTGAGGTTGTTCTCTGGCATTCAGTGATGGTTCATAAACTACATTTTAAGCCCTGGTGGATATCTTAAAGCAAAACGACAAGGTGTATTGATGGCAGTTCCTAGTTCTTTTACAACTACTACTTAAGGTCTGAGATTATTCACATAAAAAGATAACTAACTGGCATTTACTGCATTTAAGACCCGAACTGAGGAGTCATGTACACTATACCTTTGTACTGCTGAAACTGAGTCTCAAAGAGTAAAATGATTTGCCTAAGGTCACCTAACATGTAAGTGGCAGAGGTAGGCCCCAAACCCTGATCTCCTGGAGTATCCTTTCCATTGGAGACACTGGTCTCCCTTTGTCCAGTAGAGTTTAATGCCACATAATATTTTACACCACTGATAACCTTATAGTTTGCTTTTTGGTGATTTATTTGCTAATCTTCTTTAGTGTTGTCAATATGGACATATTTATCAGAATTTTTAACAAGGATATGTGTAAATAAAAACACTGGTATTGTAACAACCAAATTTAGACTGTAGTAAACTCTACAAGGATACATGAACAGTTGCTTCAATGAATTTTCAAGGAAAAAAAAAAATGGGAGGGAGTACCTAGAGATTGAAAGAGCCAAGAGACACACCAACCAAATGCATTGTGTTTTGGAACTTGTTTGGATTTGATTCAAACAAACAAACAAAAATTATTAGTTGATCAGGAAAATGTAAACTGTGTATATTTAATGAATTAAGGAATTATTGTTAACTTTTAGGTGTAATGCTGGAATTATTAAGTGTCTAATATTTTATTATATTTTTTGAAGTCTATCTTTTAGAGGTACATATTGAAAGAGGTGAATTGATATGCTATTTAGGAGTTCCTTCAAAATAATGCAACAGGTGAAGATGATTGGTCGTATTTGGTAATTGCTGAAGCTGTATTCTGGGCACCTGCATATTCATTATATTTTTCTGTCTACTTTTGAACCTGTTTGACACCTTCCACAAAAGAATGCATTGTTTAACGATGAATCAAAGTAGATCATTACTTTGATTTTAAATTACATAATGCCTCATTTCAGAAAGGCCCCTATAAGGGACCGAAAGGGTCTTAGAAGTTATCTAGTCCAGTCTTCACATTATCTTCATTTTCTTTTGAGAACAAAGTAAGGATGAGGCGATGGAGTTGGTGGATTGTTCTCTCCTCCCCTCTCTCAAGATCCAGTTTCAAGCTAGATTAACCTCCAAAAGAGTTCTAATCTTTCCTGAACTAAAGCTTGAAGTTTAGGGGGAGGAATGTAAGAGGAAATATGTCCATTGACAGCATTTAGACGTCTTGTTTGATTTCTGGTCTTGATTTTGCTAATTAGTTACTTTGTAGTCAGGAATTAGAATTTATACCTTTAATTCCCTGCCCACGTGACAATATTTTTGTTTTAGGGTACTTTCTGCTGTACAGGAAATTCTCCGAGAGTTTACGTCACCACCAACAGTTATAGTAATTACCGTATTGACTCTACTTGTTTTCAAAGCGTACAAACTTGAAGTGCGCGCCAGGACAATTTAGAGATTTTAGAGTTCAGACTTAAGTTATTATTTTTCTGTAATTTGATTTTTAAGCAGTGTCGACACTGGAACCTGAACAGAGCTAAATTTTTTTTTTTAATCTCTATTGATATATTGCACAGGTTGTGTCTGGGGCAGAAAGCAGGGATTACACCACACTCTTAGGAGAATTTAAGGCAGCGGTTACTGCAGCAAGTGCGCCTGCGCAGTTGCTTCTCAGCCAATCGCCCGCCTTCCCCTGTCCGGCCAGCAGGGGGCGCTGTGAGGTACTGGATTAGTCGTCTCCCTAGGGCTCTGGAACGAAGCGTAAAAGGGCGGGAGGCAAAGCGGGCTGAGGGGCGTTCTATCCTCGGCTGCCCTGGTCTCTATCACCCTTTGTCCTCCAGCCTTCCCGGGCACTGGGCCTGCGGGCCTGGTTGCTAGGCGGAAGCGGGGCGCGGCTGCGGCCGCTGCGGCTGCCGGGGCTTTTGAAAAGCGGCTACGCAGGCGGCAAAAGGTCTTCAGGCGGCAGGCTCCCCTGTACCTGCAGCCGGGCCGGGTCGGGTGGCAGAGCGGCTTTTGTCTTGAGTTTGGGCAGGGTTAGGAGCTAGGCTGGCGGCCCGGGGCAGGGGAGCCGGGAGCGCTGCAGGCGGCGGGGGAACCGGGCCGCACAGCTGGGTCCGGATGTCAGGGGCCAGGAGCGGGCGCTGGGGGCCCCGCCGGGGGTCGCGGGCTACCCGAAACTCACCTGGCTCCCTCTTCCTGCCAGCAGACCCCGCCTGCGGGCCGCAGACTGCGACCATGGTCTCCAAGTCCGACCAACTGCTCATCGTCGTATCCATCCTAGAAGGTGAGCGGCCCAGGACTTGGCTTTTGCAACTACTGCTTCGTGAACTTTAACAGTGGTGTGGGAGCGAGGTTTTGTGAATCTTGAGAACTTTGTCATCTTTGTATTTGTGGTCCCCAGAGACTTGTTCAAAGTTGTATGGAGTGAGGTCTGTTAGGCAATTGATTTAAAAATTTCTCAAGAGTGTATGAGCGCTGTTAAGGATAGGTGATATTTAGCGTGACTAGTCGTAGCCCCAGATAATGTAGGAAAAAACGATTTCCACCAGAAGCCGCATGTCGATGACTTTAAATATGAGCTGAAAGTGTGCCTGGAAAGCTCGTTCTGTTCAGCTACCTCCCGGTAACAACGTTTGCAAGAATTTTCCTTTGAGTCGAATACATGTTTCCTGCAATTTCAGTATTGCGGAGGCCATTGCGGTTATGAGTCTTGATGGAGTTTAGAGGACTACAGTTGATTGGAGGATCTGTTAAAGACACCTTGAACTTTGTTGATTGACATTTGCTTATTGGAGACTCATTGAGTGTCAGGCACACTTGCGGTGAATGTTAAGTATAAAGCAGTACTCGTTTTAAAAGCTAAGGGTATAACATGGAGAATATGTCAACAAATAATTCATCAAGTTGAGGAGAGGGAATGACCACCTTTAGGGAAGCTGGGGGAAGTTTCCCCAAAGGAGGTGACATTTATTTGGATCCTGAAGGATAATTATGAATTTGGCAGGTGAAAAAAGGAAGGAAGGGCAATCCAGGTAAAGGGAAGCGCAAAGAGCACTTAATGTATGGACAAGCAATTTTCTGCAATTGCTTAAATTCAGTGTGGCTGGAGAGCAGACTACAGGAAAGTGGAGGGGGGTAGGAGTTGATAGGTAAATAGAGGACAGGTTATGAATAACATTCAAGAAGGAGTCCTGTTGACTGAGTCAGAGGCATGGCTGGCTTCCCCTCACCCCACTTGTTTGGGGGTGAGAAGACAGTAAACATTGTAAACCTAATTTTTGAGTTTTGGAACAGTAGAATGACTAGAAGCCATCAAAGAGTTGGGACGTTTTTAACTGTTAGGTTGCTGATTATTTAAAAAAAGAGGACTGAAATCTCATGATTTTGTTAACAAAAGCTTTTGGACTTAGAACTGTGCCCTATTTTTTGAGGAAATGGAATTACGAGCCACTCTTTCCCTATAAGGATGTAGAGTTTTATCTACTTGGGAAGATGAAATGTGCAGGGCACAATATGTTGGGGTGTATTAAAAATATGTGATACGGGCTGTAAAAATAGGTTTTGGAGGTGGATGGGGATGATGGCTGAAGCATCTTCAATGGTAAGTAAGCTCTAGGTAGTTGTCCATTTCAGGTGATTGGAATAACCCAGGACAATGTGGGCATGAGCACGGTGGGTGGAACACTGAGGAGGTCAGCAGGATAACCAGGGCAGATCTAGGAAGGTGAATATTTAGGGATGTTGTGGTGAGAAATAAACATGTATATCTAGAGTGAATAGGCCTGGGAAGCTCTTGAAAGCCACACAGTTTAATGTTCTAAATAATAGGGAGGTGGCACATATTCCTAAGTAGGATAAAGTTTTTTGCCAATTTAGTAGCACTGTACAGGGAAGAGAACCTGGAGTCAGAGATGTCAGTTGGGTGTTGCCACAAACATATCTAAAACTAGCCTATGGTCCTCCGTGCAAACTGTTCCTCACCTTGTGTTTATATTTCTATTCATCATAACCATGCTGTTGTCTCAAGCCAAGAACCTGGGAGTCATCTTCTTCCTGGATTCCCTCTTCATCCCCAACTTCCAAATCGTCACCAAGTATTATCGATTTTAATTTTAAAATAATAGCAAGTATAAACTTTAAATGAATGTTTCCATTGTGAGTGCCCTGCTGTGGGGCCCTCATTATCCACTTGATCTACTGTAATCTTTTCAGTAGTCTGTTTCATAAATGTTTTCTTTCTTTCTAGAAAACCCCTATTGTCCATGTCACTACCTGGAGATACACTTTCTGAAATGCAAATCTAATTTTCTTAAAACCATTCAGTGTCCTCAAGGATAATGTCTATGCTTCTTAGAATAGCATACCCTTATGGTAGACCACTCGCCTGCCTTTTCAGTCTCATCTTCCTCCTGTCATTTATTCATATGTTCCCAGTCCTTAAACTATATTAAGCTGCTTGCAGTTTCTTGACTGCACTTCTAGAAGTGCCCATTATTCAAAATAAAACGATTGGGTTTCTACCATTAGCAAGATTTGGGCTATGTACTACTAGATTTTAAGGATGAAGAAGACAGAGTTTATGTACTCAACATATCCCTTATCTTTGGGACAAGGTGGGACGCATGTTTATTTCACTCTGTAGCCTCTGTTCTTATGCTTATTGGACATTATAGTTATGATAGCCTGAAAAATGCAGATTTTTTTTTTTTTTGGCATTTGAAATTTATGTGGGGAACCTAATGATCTTTTAGAGCAGCTGTAAATGAGGTCCAGAGAGAAACCTCTGTGAGTGCTAATTGGGAGAGTGCTAACTGGCCATGTGTGGCAAGTTTTTTAACTAGGGAGTTTCAATGAGATCCTCAGGTAAAACTAACAGGTTTGCAATCAAGGTCTTTCTGACCAGCTTAATTAATTCCTAACTAAGTTTGTACCAGGGTAAGTAGCAGCAGGGATGTATTAACAGTGATTAAAACTCACCAAGATATCCCTCACCAGACCTATAAACTGGTTGTAAGATTCTTACTGCTTCTTCCTTAGTTCTTAAGCTTTCTATTTTAAGTTTGTTTCTTTCCATCAGACCTTCTGTTCCTTGAGGGAAAGTACCGTGTCTTACTCTTTTTGCCTCCCATCATCTGACATAATACCTGACTCTGAATATGCCTTCAGTAAACGGTGAAGGAATGGGCTCAGGCAGTACCAATGAAGTGATGTGTAAATAGAATATTGTAATATCTTTTGCAAATGTACAGCATTGTCTTTGAGAATAAAATGAATGAATACATGTGTTTATTTTTCTTTAGCTAATTTAAAAGTTTTCTTAACTGTGTTAACAGAAAAATCAATATTCAGGTAAATTTGTTTTTGTTAATTTGGTTATTTACCATCTCTCAGACTGTATTAAGTATTATTATAGTAATATCTAAAATTGGTGTAATCAGTTTTTAACTTCTAAATATTGTGATTGTTCCTGCTCAAGGTGTGAACCAAGGACAACAGCATTGACATTACCTGTGATCTTGTTAGAAATGCAGACGCTCAAGCCCACCTTAGACCTGCTGAACCAGTATCTACAGTTTTACAGGGTCTGCAGGTGTTTAACAGGCACTAATGCTTGAGAAGCACTAGTTTATAAATTATAGCTTTCAGTTTGATTCATGTTTCTTATGAATCATGAATTGAGTGTACATGTGAACATGTGTTAGCGAGGTAGTTTATGGAATATATAAGTCAACCACTGTTAACATATATGCTTAAATACATGCTAAGTGATTATATTTGATATTTGTATACTTCTGATTAACCCGTATAGTCTTTTTTTTAGGTCGCCATTTCCCCAAACGTCCAAAGCATATGCTTGTAGTAGAAGCAAAGTTTGATGGAGAACAGTTGGCTACTGATCCTGTGAACCATACTGACCAGCCAGAATTTGCTACCGAGTTAGCCTGGGAAATTGACAGGAAAGCACTCCATCAGCACAGGTGATTATGATTTTCAATTTGTTCTATTCTTTTTCAGTCTGTTATAAATTTATCTCATTAGATTACAGTAACAATAATATTTGTCGGCAGCTCTTTAATGTGCAAGAAAATTTTCAACTACTTTGCAACTATAATTCATTTAAGAATCAGAATGAGCCTGTGAAGTAGGTATTATTATTTACCCCATATTAGAGTTGAGAAAACTGAGGCCTAAAAGGTTAAGTAACTTGCCTTTTTTTTTTTTTTTTTGCTAATGTATAGGAGAATTGATATTCTATTCTAGAAGTGCTATAATGATACCTACCCAATATTAAATATGCTTTGGAACTCATTGTCATTTCTATCAATTCATTTTTTATATATTTTACTTGGTTTATCAAGAATATATAGGTATGTATATAAAGGACTCTTTCTAATTTTCTGCTTGAGTTTAAACATTTAAACATATTATTAGTATATAAAGCAGACTTGACGTTATAGCCTCTTATTTATTTCATGAGCTCTGATGACCAGAAGCAGGCAAGAACATGGGTGCTTTTATTTAAAAAATGATTGAAAATGTATTTCCTTCTGGGAAACATATAATTACTTTAACATTTGCTCTTAGTACTAAATAAAATCAAAATGCAAAGTTAAAAAAAATGAGAGTAAGGAGAAATTTTCTCCTATTGCTAGATCAGTTCATGGGTTTATTTGTAAGAGTATTAAATTCTTAGAAAGTATCAAAATTTTGTATTTTCTTTCAGTGATTTCTGGAATATCTGCCTAGACAGAGCTGATTGAGATGTTTGTGCCTGTATTGATGCTTCTGTTTACAGTTCTGTTATTGCCCAGTAATACCACTCTGAATTTGTAGGCTAAGAAAATAACACAAATTAAACATAAATGATGATTTTGTGCCAGGTACAGGTCTCATAGCCATTACACTAGATAAAAGTGATGGTAAAAATCTAACTAGTTTACTACAAGAGCCAGTGTAGGGGTTCAGAAGAACCCATGCTGTACTAATCAAGGTCATACTTACAGAACATTGTAATGTGTTACTTTAAATTATTGTTAATTTAATTTTAATAGTGTATGATTTTATGGTATTTCATTTCTTAGTTTATTTCCATTTTTAGGTACAGAATGAGTTGTAAGAATATGTGCATTCGTAGTTTTGTGTGTGTAACAGCATAAGAAAGTAAAGTTAATCTTAAAGATTCATGGTAATTCTTGACTTTAAGAAAATTCTGTACAGAAGCTTGAGAAACATTGACCTAGATGACAGCCTCTTAGATGAGAGAGAATAAGATTTTTGATCTGTTTTGTATATTAGTTGGTATGAAGATAAGTAGATATAATTATTAGTTATTGCCACTTGAAGAGTTTTTAAGAAAATATGGACTAGATATTGGTTATCCAACAAAATTATAGTTGTTTCGATAGTAGTAGGCAGCTTTTTCAAGGGTAATAGAAAGTTAGTTCAGTGTTAAGCAAAAGCTATTTTATTTATCACATAAATTATTATGTTACAGGCTACAGCGTACTCCTATCAAACTTCAGTGTTTTGCCTTGGATCCTTTATCTTCAGCCAAAGAAACTATAGGTTACATTCTTCTAGACTTAAGAACTGCTCAAGAAACAAAGCAGGTACTGCCCTTTTGAAGTTTGTTACTGATTATGTTAGACAGTTGATTATTTTGAATGTACATCAGATTGATGGAAAGGACACGGAGTGCTGGACCTGATGAATCATGGGCTTCACTTAATGTGGCAGCTCTTATGTTTTAGTTTATGAATTTGGTATAGGAAATCCTGACTGTCTAATCATTGCTTTGACTTAGAACTATCTTTCTCAAATAAACTTCACTTGTGCTTAAACCTATTATGTCCAGGTTGTTATTACATTGAGCTTAACTTAACATGTGTAACTCCTGAGCTTTGCTTTCAAGAGTGGTCCTCTTCTAGTGTTCCTTGCTTCAGCGAATGGTCACCACTTTCTTTCCAGTTATGCCTCTATAGCCACCCTTCCCAGTTGTTTTTTTTTCCCTCCTGATCCATCTACTATTCCGTATTTTCCTTGCTGAACCTAAGGCACCATCATTTCTTAACGTTGGCTGTCATAGTAGCCTTCTAATTGGTTTCCTTGCTTCCTGATTCTTACATTGGGTACATAGTAGTCAAAGAAAATGAACTTATTGAAACCCACTTACTCTATGTAAATAGCAGCTCCACCCCCACACCAAAATGAAGAAAACAGAAAGGAAAAAACTCAGGGTCCTGATTCCTGTATTAGTGCTTTTTGTTATTGAAATGTTTCTTATGCCTTTGAGTATCTTCTAGCCTTTTTGTACATTATTGACTTTAGACATGGTTACTTTTAGGTTTTGTTAACGTCTTTATTCTGTCACAATTTTAAGAAAATGAAGCAAATTATAACCTCTTTTAAAGTTCTCTATTCTTGATTTGAATCTTAAATTGGAATTCTGTGAAGAAAAACTTGTAACTAACATTTTGCTACTGATAACAGTGATGATATTTGCAAATGAGCCAGCCAGCCTAAATTCGGAATCGTTTAAAAGAAACCGAAATTTGAAAATGCTTTCAAAGAGGACTTGATTATGCCCAGTCCTTGAGTACTCATCACCAATCTGTTTTTAGGTCCTAAGAAAAGGACTTCCTTCTTTAGTCTTAGACCCTAAACCAGGAATCATGATTGTGCTGCTGATGTTTCTGTTAACCCAGCCTCTCTGCTACATCTTGTGTGTCTCTTTTTTTTCAGGTGAGGCAACCCTTGATTGACCTCACAGATTGCAAGGACCTTGTCAGTTTACAACTCTTTATTTTATTTATTTATTTATTTTATTTTTTACGCCTACAGCACCTGGTCTTCCTAGGTGGTCTTCCATCCAAGTACTAACCAGGCCCGACCCTGCTTAGCTTCCAAGATAAGACATTGTGTGTTTAGAAGACACTTCTGCTGCAGTAGCTTTGGTTACAGAGAAAGCAAATCCGCTTAGAAGGATATCTGAGAGGAGGTCACGCCTCTAAATGTTCTTGGCATTCCTTTTCCCCTTCTCTTGTGCTTGATGACAGTTTATCATATTTATGATCAAAGCTGAGAAATGTTTCAGAATTACATTAATTTTAGAAAAATAGTTGTCTTGCTTATTCTGTTTCTTAGCAGGATTATTTGAAGTTAGCTGGTAGAATATTTGAAATTAAAAATAATTTGATTTTCTGTAAATAAATATAAACAGAAAAATTCAGATTTATTCTGAGTTATATAACAAAAATATCATAAAATCTGTGAGTTGGTAAAAATATTTTTTCAGGCTTTTACTTAAAATTAGAAAATATTTGTCTTAAGAAGTATAAAAATGAACAAAAAAAGTTTGTCATAAGAAGTACAACATAAAAGTACCACAACAAATTATGAATTTTTACCTTAAAAAAAAAACTTGGTTGTAGATCTTTTTAAACCTGTGGCCCAGTTAATCTTATTTTACCTTTTAAATAGAACTTGAATATAAAACATCAGTTTTTGGCTTTGATCAGTGTAAATGCCAGTTACCATGCCTTTACAGAACAGTGGTCAGAGTAAGAATGCTGTCTGTCTCCAGGTACTGAAATGGTGCTCCTGCCGACCTGTCGTTTCTGCACTAATAACACACATGGTCCTGGACCATGAGATTTTGAAGACTGGTTTGGGTACTAGAGTTTCTGAGGTTACTCTGGGAGGAATATTCTGGTAACTTAGGATACTTCATTCTGTGATTAAGCCTTCATATTTTAATATCAGTCAAGTATATTGTTCGGAACCTAGTACTCAACCATTAGGCTTTTACTTATTATTTTGTTACTATTAACACAAAGCTTTTTTTCCGCTTATTTGCTATAAACAGAACAAAACAGAAATGTGGCAGGCAGAAAATATATAATAGAAAAAGTGAAAAATTTGGGGTTAGGGGAATGGATAATTGGTTGTCTTTTTTGTTGTTTAAGAAATAAAATGAGATTGGGGGCATAAGAGTAAAGGTGGAAAGAAATATATTGTGTTTTCTTCACTTGACTATATGACCTCCTGAAGCATAGGAATGGAAGCACAGAAGACATTCTAAATTTCTGCTTCAGGAGGAAATTCAGTTAGCTTCCTAAGCAGGGTTAATTTCTTTTTAGGAAAATGTGAAAGAAAATATTGTAAAAGAGGGGAAAGTTCTGAGAAACTATAGGAAACACATTTAGAACCTTATAGAATATTTATCACTGTTTAGTCCTTATTAACTACTAAGGTATTTTGCTGTTTATTCTCCAGGCACCAAAATGGTACCAGTTGCTGAGTAATAAATACACCAAATTCAAGTCTGAGATACAGATAAGCATTGGTTTGGAAACAGATTCAAAGGCACCAGCAGATAGTTTTAAAGCAAAGGGAGCTCCCCCTCGAGATGGAAAAGGTTTGTACTTCATTTCTGAGGACATTCTCTGCGAATTTGCATCTGTGGACTAGAACTTTTGGAAGGGTGGCCGGGTATTATAGGGAGATATATGCAGGCATGTGAACTGTTTTACTGTAGTGTATCAGACAAATGTTTTGATGTTGTTACACATGCAGCACTTGTTGCTCTTAGCTTTTGTTTATAAAACTTAGAAATTGGGAAAGATTTTCTTTGATATATAACTGAGCAAAGTAGAATTTTATATTGTTTTAAAAAATTACTTTTTGGGAAAATTTTCTTAAGATGAGTGCAAGAAAGCCAAAAATGGTTATGCTGTTTTCTTATTATCTAGTTTAACAAAACCTTCATTTGTTTATTTCTTTTTAATAAACTTTTTTAAGAGCAGTTTTAGATTTACAGAAAAATTGAAAGTATAGAATATTACCACACAACCCTGTCCTCACCCAACTCCCCCATTATCAATATCCCTCACCAAAGGGGTACATTTGTTAACCATTGATGAACCTACATTGACACATCATTATCAACCAAAGTCCATAGTTTATATTAGGGTTCATTCTTGGTGGTATACATTCTCTAGGTTTTTACAAATGTGTAATGACATATATTTATGGTTGTAGTATCCTACAGAATAGTTTCTGTCCTAAAAATCCACTGTGCGCAGTTTATTCATCCCTCCCTCTGCCAACCACTAATATTTTTATTGTCTCTATAGTTTTGTCTTTTCCAGAATGTTATATTGTTTATACTGTATGCAGCCTTTTCATATTGCTTCTTTCACTTAGTAATATGCATTTAAGCTTCTTCATAGCTTGATAGCTTATTCCTTTTTAGCACTGAATAATAATTCATTGTCTGGATTACCACAGTTTATTCACTCACATACTGAAGAATGTCTTGGTTGCTTCCAAGTTTTGGCAATTAGGAATAAAGCTGTTATAAACATCCCTATGCAAGTGTTTGTGTGGACATAAGTTTTTAGTTCATTTGAGTAAATACCAAAGAGCGTGGTTGTTGGATCATATGGTAAAAGTATGTTTAGTTTCATAAGAAACTGCTAAACTATCTTCCAAAGTGAATGTACCATTATGTATTCCCACCAGCAATAAATGAGTTCCACATTCTCACTAGCATTTAGAAGTGCCAGTGCTTTGGATTTTGGCCATTCTAATAGGTGTGTAGTGGTATCCTATTGTTTTAATTGCAATTCTGTATGATACATGGTGTTAACATCTTTTCATATGCTTACTTGCCATCTGTATATCTTCTTTGGTGAGGTGTCTTTTTAGGTCTTTTGCCCATTTTTCAGTTGGCTGTTTTGTTGTTGCATTTTAAGAGTCTTCATATATTTTGAGTAACTATCCTTTATGCAAATATTTTTTCCCAGTCTCTGACTTGTCTTTTATTCTCTTGACATTGTCTTTGGTAGAACAGAAGTTTTTTTAAATTTTAATGAAGTCCAGCTCATCAGTTATTTTATGGATCATGCCTATGATGTATCTAAAAAGTCATCACCATACCTAAGGTCATCCAGGTTTCTTCTATCTTGTCTTCTAGGAGTCTTGTAGGTTTTTGTTTTATACTCAGGTCTATAATCCATTTTGAGTTAATTTTTGTAAAAGCTATAAGGTCTGTGTCTAGATTCATTTTTTTTACATGTGGATGCCCAGTTGTTCCAGCACTATTTGTTGAAAAGATTATCTTTGCTTCTTTGTATTACCTTTGTTCCTTTGTCAAAGATCATTTGACTGTATGTGGGTCTACGTCTGGGCTCTCTATTCTGTTCCAGTGATCTGTGTGTCTGTTCATTTGCCGGTACCACACTGTCTTGATTACTGCAGCTTTATAGAAAGTCTTGAATTTGGGTAGTATCAGTCCTCCAACTTTTGTTGTTCTCCTTCAACATTGAGTTGGCTATTTTAGGTCCTTTGCTTCTCATAAATTTGGGATCAGTTTGTTGATGTCCACAAAATAACTTGCTGGGATTTTGATTGGGATTACATTGAATCTATAGATCAAGTTGGAAAAAACTAACATCTTGACAATATTGAGTTGTCCTATTTATGATCATGGAATATCTCTCCATTTATTCTTTGATTTTGTTCATCAGAGTTTTATAGTTTTCCTTATATGGATCTTGCACATATTTTGTTAGATTTTTTTCCTAAGTAATTGTTTTTGTTTTGGGTGCTGATGTAAATTTTTTTTTTTAATTTTAAATTCCACTTGTTCATTACTGTTATGCAAGAAAGCAGTTATCTTTTATAAATTAACCTTGTAACCTGCAACTTTCATGTAATCTAGGACTTTTTTTTTTTGAGTCTTCCCATAGATGGGTATTCTACATAGTCATATTGTTTGCAGACAAAGATAGTTTTATGTCTTCGTTTCCAATCTGCATGCTTTTTATTTCCTTTGCTTGTGTTGTGGCAGGGGTTCCCGACTCTCAGGCTGCAGACTGGTATTGGTTTGTGGCCTGTTAAGAACCAGGCTACACAGCAGGATGTGAGTGGTGAGTGAGTGAAGCTTTATCTGTATTTGCAGCTGCTCCCCAACTCTAGCATCACCGCCTCAGCTCCAACTCAGATCATCAGGCATCAGATTCTCATAGGAGCACTGGTCCCTGGTGCCAGAAACATTGGGGACCACTGTGTTAGTGCATTAGCTAGGACTTCCAGTGTGATATTGAAGAAGCTGTAGTGAAAGGGGACCTCCTTGCGTTTTTCCTGATAGTATGGGAAAGCTTCTCACCATTAGTATGATGTTTGGTGTAGGATTTTTGTAGATGTTCTTTGTCAAATTGAGGAAATCACAATCTATTTCTAGTTTGCTGAGAGTATTTTATCATGGATGAGTGTTGAATTTTGTCAAATGCTTTTAACATCTATTGATATGATCATGTTGTTTTTCTTTAGCTTATCGATATGACAGATTACATTAAGATTTTTGAACGTTGAATCAAGTTTACATACTTGGGATAAATCCCAGGTCATAGTGGCAGTGTATGTATTTTTTTCTTATACATTGTTGAATTCAGTTGGCTAATATTTTGTTGAGGATTTTTGCAGCTATTTAATGAGAGAGATTTGTTTTTTTCTTGTAACGTCTTGGTCTCATTTTAATATTAGGGTAATACCGGCCTCATAGAATGAGTTAGGAATTTCCCTCTGCTTCTGTTTTCTGAAAAAGATTGTAGAGAATTGATATACAGCTGACTTTGAACAATGTGAAGTTGGATGATGATGATTTGGCCTTCTAGTATGTCTTGTAATTTTTTGTTGAGAGGTGCACATGATAAAATGGATACAAGGAAAATAGGCCTTTAATAATATATTGGTAAGTTTTGGGAGGATAAGTATTCTATAATCCTATCATTAAGTCTTAGTCTTTTGGTGAGCCTGTGCCCTGTACTGTTTGGGTTTGTCTTATATTAGATTTAGTTTATACATCTTTGGCAGGAATACCACAGAAGTGATGCTCTGTTTTTCTTATTGCATCTTATGAAGTGGTACAAAATTTTTATTTGTCCTGTTATTGATGATGATCACTTTGATTAATTGCATAAATGGTATGATAAAATTATGAAAATATTCCTCACTAAACTTTCAATTCATTTCTTTATATTGTATAAGTATGGATTTAGAGTTTTCTTTTTAATGAGTTACAATTTTTTAACTGTCATATTTATCCCAGATTTGGACAGTTGGGAGCCCATTCAAGCTTCTTCGGTTTCCTTTAACTATCTCTCTAATTCTTTGAGCTTTTCCTTGTATCCTATCATGAGAAGACAGTCCAGGTCCATCTAACTTCCCCTGTCTCAGCCTTGGATTCAGCCATTTCTTTAAGGATCTTTGCTTCTTTTAGTAAAGAATGATATTTAGAAGTCAGGCTCAGGTGCTAGGTATGCCAGTTGCTACTGGCCTGTTGCTGCTTCCAAGCCCTTTCATTGAAAGAAGTTAGGGAATTTGTGCATACATGCGTATACATATACACACACATACACATGAGTATATATCCATGCATTAATTGAACAGCATACATTCACTTTGACATCTTGAATCCATCCAATCCTGCACCACAAGATTTATCCTAGTGTTCTCCCTTTCCATACTTTTAACTCCCTTCTGTGATAGTGAGACCTGTCATAATTATTACTTTGACTTCTAAGCTCTGTAGACCTTTATTGAAGTCCTTAATTGTCAGATACTGTGCTAAGATTATTGCTTTAGTTATTTAATTTGATTTTCTCATCAACATTAAAAGCATTGCAGAAGAAAACATGGAGACTAAAGGAGATCATGGTTTCCCTATACAACTGGTAAAAGGCAGAACTGGAATTGGAACCTTGGCCTCTGTGACTCTAGTGTCTATGTCTTTCAGTATGCCTTATAATTTTTATTATGCCATTATGCTATTTTTAGTCATTACTTCAATAAGCTTGTTTCTTCTGGATTAACTTCTGAAAGAGTCAAGAATTGCTTGTGTATAGGGTATGCATGTATAAAACTTTGGTAAGCCCTACAATGTTACTTTCCAGAAGTTTAAATTGTTCTATACTTACCAACATGGAGAATGCTCCCTTTTCTACATTCTCTCTAATGCTGAATATTGTCTATTATTTTAGTTGTGTGTAGTCTTTTTTTTTTTCCTTAATCAATTTGAAAAACCCTGTCCCTCTTAGTTCTCTTCATACTGAAGCCTATTTGATTATATAATTTCTTGTCTCAAAATTGTTTCATGGTTTTCTCTTCTTAGAAAACTCTCCAGATGTTTTAATGTGGCATTCAAGAAGACTCTGATCTGGCTTCTGCTTATCCCTCCAGCCTCACCTTTCTACACGTCAGTCCTCCATCTATGACACAGCACATCACACCTATTTCAGTCTCTAACCTTGTACTTTCTCTTGCTTCTGAGTCTTCATACATATTGTTTTTTTTCTGCCTAAGACACTTTTTCACTCTCATTCTCTTTTCAGTCACCTTTCTCTTTTTGGCCAAATTTTGCTTTTTTTTCAGTTCGCAGTTTAGATTCACTTCAGAAAACCTGTGATACCTTTTCTATGTGGTTTATTAAATTGAAGTTTTAAAAATATTACCTTATTTCAAAATATGGTTTCAAATATGGTTTTTATGTGCAGAAAGAAAATGGTGGATATATATATGTATATGTACATATATATACATATTTATATACATATATATGTAAAACATTGGAAACCTTATTGAGATATAGTATATGTATCTATGAAAACTGCCAAGCAAATGAAAAAGTATAACCAGCTTTCAAAATCTTATAATGGTTTATGGCAAACTACAATGTTTTTCCTTGTAAAGTACCTGCCAGCCGATTTGGGCTTGACCCCAAGGACATCGTGGCTGTGCTGAATGAGGAGGGAGGCTACCATCAGATTGGACCAGCAGAGTATTGTACTGACTTCTTCATTATGTCAGTGACCATAGCATTCGCTACCCAGTTGGAGCAGGTAAGACTTTCCCTTAGATTAGTGATTCACAAATAACTTGATAATCGAATTTTATTTTTTAAATATGCCTTTCAGGTGTTATAAAGATTTACAAGTTGACTTTTTTTACTTTTTAAAAATAATTTAGAAAGATGTCTTTCATATCAAAAAGCATTTTTGCTGCAGGAAAATAAGTTGATGATCTTGATAGTAAGAGATTTAGAAGAAAGACCATCAATAAATATTGTTTCCCATTGTTCTGTGTGGCAGTGTAAGGACTAGTATGAAAGGATATTTTTCAGACTATTGAATAATTTACTTTTTGGAGAAATGTGCAACGTTGAAAACACTGTCTCAGTTATACTTTAAGAGTTGTTGGGTCTGGGATTAGATTTTACCTTATTTACAAACTAGCAAATTAGCCTATTACTGTTTCTTGCATGCTGCCAGAAAACAAAAGGTTCTTGGGTTAGAGACAAAGGACTCTCTATTACTCTCAGCACAGTGAACAACATGAATATCATTTCCTTTAGTTCTCTTTACCCCAAGCTCCATGGAGGTGACCCAAAGGGGCCCAGGTTGTTGCTTTACATACAGTGAGTTTACATTACAACTGAGGAACACAACTTGGGGAGCACACCACTTTTATCATAAGCAGTCCTTGTCTTTGTCTGAAAGACATGTAACCTTACCTCAAGGTTACCAGCTTTATAAGCAGCCCTAGGAAACAGACTGGGTAAAAGTGGTCAGGGCCTCACAGTCTTGGGACAGTTAGTAAGAATGTGCAAGGATGCTCAGGGCCCATGGCAGAGTGCCTCTTCTCCAGAATGGCTCAACACAAAATTAGCTGTTATTCTGTTATCCTTCGCAGGATCAATTTCAGCTTTTTTGAAATTATGATGGTCTATAGCAGCAGAAATAAATGAATATTTTTGAAAATAGAGAATATAACTTATGACTCTGAAATTTTTATCAGACTATTCACTTTCTTGGAAAAATTTCTACATAGTCCACATTCACAAGTGAATTAGTGACCACGTATTTATCTGACTTGTGATTTATCAGGTAAAGATTTTTCTCAAGAAATATGTTTTTTACACTGAATTCATGCCCACTATTAAAAGCACTTTTAATATATGTATTCTTTGAGCTTCTCTCCTAATTTGGTACTGCCATTTCCTCATTGACACTTTATATATGTGCTTCTGTCTTTCCCCATCAGTTTTCTTATTTTTCTTCTCTTCATAAAGCTCTGTTTGTGGATTGCCCCATCATTATATGCCACCCTGGTTAGGGAGAAAGCCAGTGTCCACTATTTTTTCATTAGCCACATTAAACACACATTAGATAATAAGTCTACTGTATTTTTACTGTATTATTAAGTATCTGCAAAGCATTTTTAATTGCCACTTTATTTTTTAATTTTCAACTCCCTAGGAAGGCGTAATTGTTATTTACAACCATATTGCTCTGTGCAATATGCATCGTGCCAGCTGCTTTGCATATGCTGCGTTTCATCCTACCACAACTTTAGGAGATTCCTTTCATTTTTGAGATGGGGAAACTGAGTCTTAGAAAGGTATTACAGCTAGTAAATGGTCTAGGTATTTCTGGCCAAATGGCCACTTTTCACATTCTTTTGCTCTCATTATTATGCTCTCTGGCCTCTTATGGGATCTGCAGTAAGATGGATTTGAATTGGAATCTCATTCTCACTGCTGACTAGATTTTTTCACTTAGGCAACTTAACTCGTGTGAGGCTTGAATTTTCTCAGTTTATATAGTAGTGATACTACCAGTTTGCAGATGTGTGTGAAAAATGAGATAATAACTAATGTGCCTAGCATATAGTTTGTATGTGCAAAGCTGTATTTTTATGGTAAAAGTTTGTTGGAGGTAATTGACCTATCTACAACTAAAACTAACCAGTTTTTAGTAATACAGGTGACTTATTTGGACAAATCACTCAGTTTAGGTTTTTTTTTTTTTTTTTTTTTTTTTTTTTTTAACAGAGGTTGATGCCTGGCAAATTGCTTGCTATCTCTATTAAAAATTAAGTCAAGTAGGTTCCTAAAAACGTTAAACAGAATTACTATATAACCTAGCACTTTCACTCCTAGGTGTATATCAGAAGAATTGAAAACAGATATTCAAATAAAAACTTGTACACGAATGTTCATAGCAACACTATTTACAATGTCCAAAAAAGTAGAAACAACCTGGATGTCCATCAATGGATGAATGGAAATGAAATGTATATACATACAATAGAATATTGTTCAACTATAAAAGGAATCAAATACTGATACTTGCTACAACGTGAATGTTGAAAACATCCTGAGTAAAAGAAAGAAGCCAGACATTAAAGGCCACATATAGTGTGATTTCATTTATATAAAATATCCAAAAATAGGCAAATTCATAGAGAAAAAAAATCAGATTTGTGGTTTCCAGAGGCTGGAGAAAGTGGGGAATGGGGAATGACTTTTTAATGGTTATATTGTTTCTATTTGGATGATGAAGAAGTCCTGGAACTAAACAGTGATGATGGTTGTGCAATATTGTGAATGTACTTAATGTTACTGAATTATATACTTTTTAATGCTTAAAATGGTAAGTTTTCTGTTATGTGTATTTTACAATAATTTTTAAAAACAAAAAATTAAACCCAGTAGTTTCTTCATCTCTTAATACTGCTTAATATTTCTTGTTTGCTTTTTTTTTTCCTCTACAGACAAGCTAAGGATTTTAAAATTTAGCCATTAAGCTTTTTCTTAAGCTACTCAAAGGCAATGTGAGGAATCATTTATTAATAAACAAAGAAACATACCTTTTCAGATGCAAATCAATGACTTAGAGCATGATACTATAAAGTTGTAGTAGAATGGAGAAATGAATTTGACAAAGGAAGTCTGGATGGTGATAATCTCGCTTCCTTTTCTTCATTAAGAGTGAAAAAGTTGCTAAAACCAAGGATAAAGGGTTTGAAAAAAATCTCTTCTCAGTGGGATTACTTAGAATTAAATGTACTAAGAAATATATAAGGGCCATCTTTATTTTTTAAATTTTTTGTTGCTTTCTAATTATGGAAGACTGTAAAAACAGAGGTCTGCTCTAAGCTCATCAGAAAAGATCATTGTTAAGGATAGTATATTTTTTCCAAAATCATTTCTCATTCACATAACAACAGCTAACTACGTGCAAGGCAGAGTTGTAGAATTAAACATGTATTTTGATCCTTCCAACAACTCTAAAATAAATGGAGACACAGTGATTAAGTAATTCATCCAAGGTTTCACAGCAAGCCATTGATGGAACCAGGGTTAGGGGTTGGGGGTTTACTCCAGGATTTGTGTTCTTAACTATAGGTGTACAGGTATTGCCTCTCAAAATATGAAAATCTACATGATTAAAATCCACGTAATTAAAATCTACTCAATGAAACACAGACATTTAAAGTATAAGATGAAAGTAATAACTTTATATAATATAAAATGATAACTTTATTGAGTACTGTGTGCTATTTTACTTTATTTACAGGTAATGTTTTATTTTTTCAAACTGAGTGCTGGTTACACAGATGTGTTCACTTTGTGAAAGTGCATTGAACTCTGCCCATACAGTCTGTGTACTTTGTGTATAGATTTTTTAAATTTTCAATTTTTTTAGTATTTAATTTTTCAGTTACGGTTTACATATAATATTATACTAGATTCAAGTGTACCACATAGTGATTAGACATTTATATAACTTGGAAGTGGTCACCCCAATAAGTCTAGTACCCATACATATCTATGACAATATTATTGACTGTATTCCCTAAGCTGTACTTTCCATCTTTGTGACTATTTTGTAACTGTCAACTTGCACTATTAATCCCTTCACCTTTTTCTCCCAGCTCGCCAACCCTCCCTCCCATCTGGCAGCCATCAGTTTGTTCTCTGTATCTATGAGTTTGTTTCTGTTTGGTTTGTTCATTTATTTTGTTTTTTAGATTCCACTTATAAGTGAAATCATATAGTATTTCCTTCTTTGACTTATTGCACTTAACATAATACCCTTTAGATTTATCCATGTTGTTGAAATAGCAAGATTTCATTTTTTTATGGCTGAGTAATATTCCATTGTATATATGTATCACTCCTTTATCTCCTTATCTATCAATGGACACGTAGGTTGCTTCTGTATCTTGGCTATTGTAAATAATGCTGCACTGAAAATATATGGGTGCACGTATCTTCTCAAACTAGTGTTTTGGATTTCTTAGGATAAATACCCAGCAGTGGAATTGCTTGATCATGTGGTGGTTCTATTTTTAATGTTTTGAGGAACTTCCACACAGTCTTCCATAATGGTTGCACCAATTTACAATCCCACCAATAGTACATGAGGGTTCCCTTTTCTCCACATCCTCGTTAATGCTTGGTTTATGATTTATTGATAGCCATTCAGACAGGTGTGAGGTAATATCTCATTGTGGTTTTAATTTGCATTTCCCTGATGATTAGTGATGTGGAGCATCTATTCATATGTCGATTGGCTATCTATATGTCCTCTTTGGAGAAATGTCTATTTAGATCCTCTGACCATTTTTTAATTGGACTGTATTTTTTTGGTGTTAAGTTGTATGAGTTTCTTATATATTTTGGATATTAACCCCCTATCAGATGTATCATTGGCAAATATGTTCTATTCAGTAGATTGTCTTTTTGTTTTGTTGATGGTTTCCTTTGCTGTGCAGAAACTCTTTAGCTTGATGTAGTCCCATTTGTTTTTCTTTTGTTTCCTTTGCCTGAGGAGACATAGCCAAAAAACCATATTTCTCAGAGTGATATTTAAGAGTTTGCTGCCTGTTTTCTTCTAGGAGTTATATGTTGTTGGGTTTTACATTTAAGTCTTTAATCCATTTTGAGTTTATTCTTATATATGGTGTAAGAAAGTGATCCAGTTTCGTTCTTTTGCCTATGTCTGCCCAGTTTTCCCAGCAGCATTTATTAAAGAGACTGTCTTTATCCTATTGTTTATTCTTGCTTCTTTTGTCATAGATTAATTGACCATATAGGCATGGATTTATCTGGTTTTTTTTTTTAATGTGTTCCCTTGATTTGTGTGTCTTTTTATGTCAGTCCCATGCTGTTTTGATTACTATAGCATTGTAATATAGTTTGATATCATGTAGTATGGTACCTCCAACTTTGTTCTTTTTCAAGATTGCTTTGGCTATTTGGGATCTTCTGTTAAAAGATTCTGTATAAATTTTAGGATTATTTATTCTAGTTCTAGAAAAATGATGTTGGTATTTTAATAGGGATTGCATTGAATCTATAGATTGCTTTGGGTAGTATGGACATTTTAATGATGTTAATTCTTCCTATTCATGAGCATGATATATGGTTACACTTATTTAAATTTATATTCTTCAGTTTTTTTTAAGTGTGTTACAGTTTTCTGAGTACAGGTCTTTTACCTCCTTGGTTAAATTTACTCCTAGGGTTTTTGTTTGTTTTGTTTGTTTGTTTTTTTGATGCAATTGTAAATGGGTTTATTTTCTTAATTTCTCTCTCTGATAATTCATTATTGGTGTATAAAAATGCGATCAATTTTTGAATATCAACTTTATTTTCTGCTACTTTACTGAATTCATTTATTCTAATAGTTTTGTGGCAGAGTCTTTAGAGTTCTCTATATGGAGTATCATGTCACCTGCAAATGACAGTTATACTTCTTCCTTTCTAATTTAAATGCCTTTTATTTCTTTTTCTTGTCTATTGCTGTAGCTAGGACTTCCAATACTATATTGAGTAAAAGTGGTAAAAGTGGATATCCTTGTCTCTTTCCTAATTTTATGGGAAACTTAGCTTTTCACCACTGAGTATGATGTTAGCTATCTGTCATATGTGGCCTTTACTATTTTGAGGTATGTTCTCTGTATTTCCACTTTGCTGAACATTTTTATCGTAAATGTTTTGTTTTGTTTTTTGTTTTTTAGGCAAGGCAACCCTTGGTTGACCTCACAGATTGCAAGGACCTTGGCAGCTTACAATCCCTTATTTTTGTTATTTTTTACGCCTACAGCACCTCGTCTTCCTTGGTGGTCTCCCATCCAAGTACTAACCAGGCCCGACCCTGCTTAGCTTCCGAGATCATATGGGATCGGGCTTGTTCAGGGTAGCATGGCTATAGACTTTTATCGTAAGTGGATGCTGAATTTTGTCAAAATTTTTTCTACATCTATTGATATGACTGTATGACTTTTATCCTTCATTTTGTTTACATGGCTTATCATGTTGATTTGCAGATATTGACCCAACCTTGAATCTCAGGAATAAATCCCATTTGATCATGGTTTTGGAATCAGAGTCATGTTGGCCTCATAAAATGAGCTTGGAGGACTTCCCTTCCCTTCAAATTTTTTGGAATAGTTTGAGAAGGATAGATGTTAATTCTTCTTTGAATTTTTCTTAAAATTAACCTGTGAGGCCATCTGGTCTAGGACTTTTGTTTGTTGGGAGTTTTTTGGTTACTGATTTGATTTCGATAGTATTTATTGATCTGTTCAGCTTTTCTGTTTTCTTCTTGATTCAGTCTTGGAAGATTGTATGTTACTAGAATTTCATCTATTTCTTCCACATTGTCCAATTTATTGGCATATAAATGTTCATAACATTTTCTTATAATCCTTTGTATTTCTCTGGTGTCAATTGTCGCTTCTCTTTTATTTCTGATTTTATTTTCTGGGTCCTCTCTCTCTTTTTTTTTGATGAGCCTGGTTAAAGATTTATCAATTTTGTTTATATTTTCAAAGAAATTATTTTGGTTTCATTGATCTTTTGTATTTTTTTGGAGACACTTTCACTTATTTTCTCTCTGATCTTTATTATTTCCTTCTTCTACTCATTTTGTGCTTTGTTTGCTCTTCTTTTTCTAGTTCCTTTAGGTGTAAGAAATTATTGTTTGAGATTTATCTTCTTTCTGACATAGGCCTTTATCGCTATGAATTTCCTTAGAACTACTTTGGCTGTGTCCTATAGATTTTGGGTAGTTGTGTTTTCATTTTCATTTGTCTCAAGGTATATCATGATTTCTTCCTTGACTTTATTGCTAACCTGTTCATAGTTTAGTAGCATGTTATTTAGCCTCCATGTGTTTGTGTGTTTTTTAGTTTTCTTCTTGTAATTGATTTCTAGTTTCATACCACTGTGATGGGAAAATATACTTGATATTATTTCCATCTTATTAAATTTATTGATACTTGTTTTGTGGCCTAACATGTGGTTTAACCTTGAAAATGTTTCACATGCAGTTGAAGAGAATGTGTATTCTACTGCTTTGAGGTGAAATGTTCTAGAAATACCAATTAAATCCATCTGCTCTAATGTGTCATTTCAGGTCACTGTTTCCTTGATTTTCTGTCTGGAAGATATATCAATAGGTCTTCATATCCCCTAATAATATGTATTACTGTTGATCTCTTTCTTCATGTCCAGCAATATTTGCTTTATATAGTTAGGTGGTCCTATGTTAGGTATATAAATTTTTACAATAGTTATATCCTCTTGTTGGATTGATCTCTTTATCATTATGGAAATGTCCTTCATCTCTGTTATAATCTTTGTTTTAAAGTCCATTTTGTCTGATATAAAGATTGCTATGACAGCTTTTTTTAAAATTTCAATTTGCATGAAATATCTATTGCCATCCTTTTGCTTTCAGTCTGTGTATCTTTAGATCTGAAGTGGTTTTAGGCAATATATGTATGGGTCTGTTCTTTTGTTGTTGTCGTTTTTATCCATTTGGAGCATTTAGTCCATTTACATTTAAAGTAATTATCGATAGGTATGTAGTTATTGTGGTTTTATTAATTATATTTTGATTGTTTTTGTAGTTCTCTGTTCCTTATTCTCTTGCTCTCTTGTGCGTTGATTACTTTCTATAGTGTGTTTGTATTCCTTTCTCTATTTCTTGTATATTTTTGGTTTATGGTTTCCATTTACTTTGTATATACCTACCTATGTTTAATTTATTGTAATTACACACGATCTTCCTACTTTTGCCTTTTAACCTTTGTCCTAGCTTTATAGTTTGTTGGTCCACTGTTTTTATTATTTGCACTTGTCAGTGAGAATTTTTTTCTTTCCTATATTTTCTTATTCATATTTAGATCCTTTTTTTCTTCTTAAAGAAGTCCCTTTAACATCTCTTGTAATATTGGTTTAGAGATGATGAACTCTTGGCTTTTTCTTATCTGGGAAACTCTTTATCTCTCTCTTGATTCTAAATGATAGCCTTGCTGGATATAGTAATCTTCAGTGTAGGTCCTTACTTTTCATCACTTTGACTATTTCATGCCAATCTCTGTGGCCTGCAAAGTTTCTGTTGAGAAATCAACTGACTGTCTTAAGGCAGTTTCCTTGTATGTAATTAACTGCTTTTCTCTTGCTACTTTTAAGATTCTCTGTGTTTTTAACCTTTGACATTTTAATTATGATGTGTGGTATGGACTCCTTTGGGTTCATTTTGTTTGGGAGTCTCTGTGCTTCCTGGACTTGTATTTCTATTTCCTTCATGAGGTTAGGGAAGTTTTCAGTCATTATTTCTTCAAAAAAGTTTTCAGTTCCTTGTTTTCTCTCTTCTTCTGATACTCCTATAAGAATGTTGTGACTGTTGTGTGAATGTGAATGTTGGTGTTTTCGATGTTGTCCCTTTAACTAGCCTCATTTTTTAAATTTTTTTTCTTTTTGCTGTTCCTTTTGGGTGTTTTTCACTACCTTGTCTTCCTATCTCTTGATTCGATCCTCTGCTTCACCTTATCTGCTGTTGATTCCTTCTGATGTAGTCTTTATTTAGGTTATTATATTCTTCATTTCTGACTGATTTCTTTTTTATGGTTTTCATCTTTTTGTACAAGTTCTCACTGTTTATCTGTTTTTTCCCCTAAATTCATTAAGCATCCTTATAACCAGTGTTTTGAAGTCTGTATTTGGTAGATTGCTTGTCTCTTTCATTTAGTTCTGGAGTTTTGTCCTATTCTCTCATTTTGGATGTGTTTCCTTGTCTTCTCCTTTTAGCTGACTCCTTGTGTGTTTGTTTCTGTGTATTAGGTAGATTGGCTATGTCTTCCAGTCTTCGAAGGGTGGCCTTATGTAGTAGGTATTTCTGTGAGCCTAATGGCACAGTCTCCCTGGTCACCTAAGCCACGTGCTCCAGGAGTGCCCCCTGTTTGGGTTATGTGTACCTTCCTGTTTTAATTGAGCCTTCATTGCAGCTGGCACATCAGTGAGTGGGATTGACCTTCAAGTTGACTGGCTGTGAAGACTGGCCATGACTACAGTGGTCAAGCTGTTGTGCAGGGGCAGACCCCACAGATCGGAATTCACTTTAGCAGGTCTCTGGTGCCTGCCAGGTCCACCCTTTGGGTGCGTCATTTGTGGAGCTGGTTAGGTGGTTCTCTGGTGTGGTCTGAAACTGGCCACTGGATGTGCTATTTCTGGGGCCTCTTGGGAGGGACTGTGGTGAAGACTAAGTTCAGCTGCTGCCTATGCCCAGCCCAGAGTACATGGTAGCAGCTGCAAAGTGATCTGCAGTTGGTGGCTGCCTGTGCAGGGCTTGGAGACGCCTGCGAGAGGCTATGCTATAAATGGAGGCTGGCTACCACTAATACGGGGCTTGAGGCTACTTAGCAAGAGGTGTACAGGGTACGCTAAGGCCAGTCACTGCTTGTTTGGAGTGTATGTGCCTTTGAGAGATTTTAAGGAAGTCCACAGTGTGAGCTGAGGCAGGCCATTTGTGTAGGAAAGCTGCTGAAACAGTTTCAGGCTGAGTGTATGAGCTGGATTAGGCTGAGTCTCAGGGAATCACGAGGATGGGGCAAATGGTATTAGCCATGTTAATGGAGAGCTTCAATTTGGTGTCTGCCTGCACCTGCAGGTGATGTTGCAGGAGGGCTCAACAGAGGGAAGTGGCATCTGTCAGCACTTCCTTTCCTGGAGAGACCTGCTCTGACTCCTGCTCCTCATGCCCTCACCCTGAAACTAGTCGATTTAGTTTCTCTCTGTATGTCCCTGGCACTTTTTGGCTGCTGCCTCAGTGCTGGAGCTTAGGGAAAGTGAGTTTGTGAGCATGTGAATCTGTGCTCAGGCCCTTTAAGACTTGTAGCACCTAGGTCTCTTAGCAGCCTGGTGTCTTTCTTGGATTCAGTCCTTGCTGTTTTTCACAGCTGGATGTTATGGGTACTTCACTTCCTGGCACCAGGGAGCCTAGTGTGGGGCTGGGACCCTTCACTCCTCAAGTAAGAACTCTGCGGCTAAGAAATCCCTCCTGATTCTTAGTCGACCACACAGGGGTAGGAGACTAGCCCGTTTTATGTCTCCACTCTTCCTACCAGTCTCAAAATGTCTTCTTTTTTGTTTCCTTGGTTATAGTAATTCTATTTAGCTAGTCTTCAGATAGTTCTCAATGATGGTTGTTCTATAATTTCCTTATAATTTTGATGTGATTGTGGAAGAGGGGAAGCACAGCATTTATCTTTTTGACTTGCCTGTTTTACTCTATACTTCACATAAAATAATGAGTAATAAATAACTTGAATATATACTGTGTGCTCAGGACATATATTAAATTTTATTTGTTTTAATCTGTTTTAATCCAAGTGGTTATGATACTTTTTTCCCACACAAACTATACAAACTGTCCTATAAGTTTTTAACCTGGTAATATATCTAAGATAACTTTCATGTCAGTATATCATTATTTAGCAAACACACTATTGATCACTATAATACATTTAAGCTATCTACTATTGATGAACATATCAATTGTTATAGTTTACTGTTATTTTTAACAATGTTTTAGTGAACATTAAAGACCTGTTAGAAGATATAAATTATCTTCTGGGACAAGAATTCCATGCCTTTGTCACATTTGGCCATGAAAACACCAACTTTGAGAAGTAACACTCCTAGTACAAAGGTAGCCTTTGACACCTGTTAATTTATAGGTCTCCAAATTTTGACAGAGTGACTAAACTTTTTTATTAAAAGCCTGGACTAAGATGTTAAGTAGCCTGGATTAAGATTTTTTTAAAACCTCTCATTTATGAAGAGGATGGCAGAGTGAACGTAAGATGGAGTAAGGTATGTGGAAATAAGGAAAGCTCAATTTAAAACGACCATTTTCTTCTAAAAGAACTTTTGTGTATTCAGGGATCAGCTGAATGAAATGTAAACTTTAAAACAACATAAATATGTAAAAATGTTTTAGTTTCTGTGTGTTTCTAAAATAAACTTTTAAAATTAATCAAACTGGTAATTTGGTAGAGATTTAGACATTTTGAGTGATTTTAAGACCTGACCAAAAAAAAAATTCACGTTTTTGCAAATATATTTGGAGTACATCAGATGCTAAGCATGTTTAGTTGTTTACAAAATAATTTTTTTTAATCCTTAAATGTTTAGTTAATTCCATGTACCATGAAGCTTCCAGAAAGACAGCCTGAGTTTTTCTTTTATTATTCTTTACTGGGAAATGATGTTACAAATGAACCCTTCAATGATTTGATCAACCCAAACTTTGAGCCAGAGAGAGCGTCTGTTCGAATATGTAGCAATGTAGAAATTCTTCGTGTTTACCTGGCCCTTCAGTCTAAACTACAGGTAAGTACTGTAGAAAATTGTTTTTTTGTTGTTGTTGCTTTTTTTTAATTAAAGATGATTTTTTTAAGCGTTAGAGAGGTACCTAAACTATCTTATTTCAGTAGTAGAGATCTTTTTGCCACATCTTTTCATTTTTTAGGTATTATCCTGAGTTGTAAAGCCATGGCATAAGTTACTTCAGAATTTTAAGAGATATACCTCTTTACCTAGTTAATGTAAATAGAGGTATATCAGTTATGAGTCTTTTATAATTAAAAAAAAAAAAATTGTACCTGGAGCCTAGATCTGTGGGCACAGGGAAGCTTTCATTATTGTTAGTGGAGAGAGTAGCTATAGGCACACAGATCACACTTCATATTTCAGAATTTATGTTCCTTATTGCTATTAAAAGCAAAGAGATAACACAACTTTTCAAAACCTGCCCTTGAATTGAGTATTTTTTCTAAACTAAGTTCAAATTGGACTCTTTAAAAGTTAGTCCTACCTAGTGAAAATTACTGTTCTATTTTTTATTACATTTGCTTTAAATCAGCCTGAAACTTCCATAAAGTTTCAGGCAATGAAATGTACCATTGGATAGTCATTTGTTTATAGTAAAGTGATCAGTCTTACATTTTGGGTGGGGGGTAAGAGGAGACATAAAAAATTTTAGTAGAACTAAATTTTAGAGGTAGCTCTGCTAAATCTAAGATATTTAGAAAGCCGAAGACTATGTGAAACGATGAAGAGGAGGAAAAAAGCACATTGAGTTTTATTCTGTATCTAACAAATCAGTCATTACCAAAGGTATTGACTTATTTATTGAGTTGATTCTCATGGACATTTAAGTTATAAAGGTTTCTTCTCTCCAGCCCGTTAAAATCGTCATACCTAAATAACATTAAATTACAAGTCTTTGATGATATTAAAACTAAAAATGTTTTTATGTAGTGATTGCTCATTGTTCATATGAATGCTGAGTTTCCCAAGGCTTTAGTATAGCAATGAAGAGTTCTGTAATGTATTCCTGGAATATAGCCTTTTTGTTACTGTTGTTGCCAAAGGTGGTGATGTCAAAGTTTTGATAAACTATCTGTGATTAACAATACGTTCTGTCCTTTTACCTTTCACTGCTAAGCACTCTGTTTTATAAGTAAAGTCTAAAAAGCAAGAAAAGAGAGAAACACTCAGTGTTTTATGGGTGAATGAAACAAAATTGAGGTCCTTCAATTTCCAAATATTGCTGAATCTACTAATTTTTTACAACTGTTTAAATTAGTGTTGAAATGGAAATAGAAAAAGTTTGACGTATTTGTTTTGTTTAAATTCATGTATTCATGAAATGATTTGCATGTGTAAAATAGAATAGTAAAATATTAACCATAGCTCATTAAACAGGAAAAAAAATAGGTTGATAACATACATGTAAACAGTACTGAAAGAAAAAATGAAAAAAAAGTAATAGCTTTATTATTGAGTCTTGGTAAACTTTGCATGTGATCAACAGTTTTAACAATCATGTATGAGAATCTATTTCTTAGTCACTGTGGGTCAGTAAGATTACCTGCATTATACTTGCTTTCTATGGAGCATTTTATAACTTTTTGTTAACGTTATATGTTTAGGAGAAAGGAGAAAATATTAAGCCCTGTTTTGATTTTCTCTTTCATATTAGATCCATCTCTGCTGTGGAGACCAGTCACTTGGAAGTACAGAAATACCCTTAACCGGATTATTGAAAAAGGGTAGTTCAGAAATCAACCAGCGCCCAGTCACAGTCGAGGGTGCTTTTACCCTTGACCCTCCAAACCGAGCCAAACAAAAGCTTGCACCTATTCCTGTGGAGCTAGCCCCCACTGTGGGAGTGTCTGTGGCTCTGCAGAGAGAAGGCATAGACGCCCAGGCAAGTAGTGACCCTCTTTTCCCTGCTGCAACTTCTCTGGTGTCACTCATGATTACTCACAAAAGTTGAACTTCAGAAAAATTACCTAGCATAAAAAAATATTTATCTTAATTGGTGGTCTATGTTATATGATACTGCCTCTCTGAAAAGACCTTTTCGAAAAGCTCTGTGGCTTCCACTCTGTCCAGAGTCTTTTAGTACAGTCTTCTCACGTAGTGGAAACTGTACCCTGCCCTCAACTCACAGTCAATGACGATGACAGAAGAAGTGCGCCGATGAAAGAGAACATTTATAAATGTAGTTTCTGGGAATCTGCATTATTGGTTTTTGTTATTGTGAACTCATCCTGAGCTAAGAGAAGGTTCTTGGTTCATTAGTGCTTTATAGTCCTCACACTCTCTTTAGGCAACAGAGATGGGCCTTTCTTTGAAGATATATGGTTTTTGATTATATCCTCAAATCAATGTATGCATCCTGTTCTAAGGATAAGATATTCTTTATGTAGTTTATGAATTAAAGATAGAAAAGCTGAAGCGACAATTTAAAAAATATATATGCATATATTTTTAGAGGATAGTAGAACAGAGGAGAGGAAGAAAATCATACTAGATTTTTTTCATTTAAAGGAATATAGGCTGCCATTGTATTGCCTCGGTAAAAATAACCATTCCCAGGGACACCTATACCTGACTTCTTTTATCCAATATCCCTTCTTATCCATTAGGAGGCATTTTGGTATTTAGCTCTGGATATAATTCCTTCCTGTTCATCTTCCTTTTTCTGGTCTTTGATGCTATAAGAAAATTTACAAATTATGAAGAAAAATTGACTAGGAATATCCAAACTAGGAAAGGAAGCTTATAATTTTTTTTAAAGTCAAATTTTTTGCTTAATCATAAAGGAAAGTGCTTTACAAATTATACTTTATTTAAAAATTTTTTTAGTCTTTAATTGAATTAAAGACCCAGAATGAACATGAGCCACAGCATTCAAAGAAGAGAGTTTTAACCCCCATAAAGGAGAAACTTACTGAGCCAAAATCTTCAAGCGTGTCCCCTGTTCCACCCTACAACCAGTCACCTCCAACAAAAGATGATGCAACAGAAAGTGAAGTGGAAAGCTTACAGTATGATAAGGACACAAGACAAAATCCAAAAGGTAAGATATTCTCTTTACAGATCTTTTAGGTATAGATTTTGTAGCCATCTAATAAATGATTGTGAGAATTTTTTTGGTTTCCAAGTGAAAATTGTGAGTTTAAGAACCAATAATGCGTGATGATGTAAAAAAACAAAAAATTCAATTTAAAGTAATTGTCATCTATTGAACTTTATTATAGAACTTGTTAAAAGGTAAGAAAATTTTTCTTTTACTTTTAAACTATAAATAGTAGCCTATTCAAAAGAAAGACTGTACTTCTTTCAAATAAAGTTTTAACTAGTAAATTCTTGAATATCTTGACTACATTGGAATTTTAGCAGAAAGAGCTACTAACTGCCTCTTATGGTAAACTCATAATAATCATTTTTGATCCTAAAGTTAAGTAAGATAGAGTCTGAGAATGCATATTTATATGGCTTTATAAAAATTTTTCATCCATCACATTTGGATCAACAGTTATATTTAGTAGTGTAAGTAATTAGAGTAGTAGTGGATTAGGAGTTAGAAGTTTGGGTGCAAGTTACAGCTCTCAGTAGCTGTATGATTTGGGCCACTTACTAAAACATGTCTAACAGGATTAAACTAGACAGCTCTGTCTTTTCAAGTTTTAGCTTTTCATTAGACTATGTCATGTGTGCCTAAAATAACCAAAACTACTTTTGAAAAGGTGATGTAATTTTATTTGCATTAAGTCTCAAATACAACCCTTCAAATGCTAAGTTCTGTTCAATTGCCTATTGGAAGTAAGTTAGTGCCTGCCAGATATTGTCTTACATAACTGCATTGGTGCTGTATGCTTTTATTTTTGCAATACATGTTAAGAGTAAGCTCTTTTTTTTTTTTTTTTACACAGTTCTGTAGAGGGAATGAAAGCCTGCATAATTTGAGACAAGTCACTTTAAGATGTTTAGGCCTCAATTCTTATGTTTATAAAACCAAATAGTCAAATTCCTTGCTTGAAGGTAAATGAGAAAATATCTTGAAATTATTTGAATAACAAGAGAAATTGTTAGCAAATTTTTTTTTAATGTTAATTTTAGCCATCAGTTCTGCTGTACCTGCTTTACTGGCCCAGCCAGTGACAACGTCCAATGCTTCAGAAACAGCTTCAGGACAGAAGATTGCTGTTCCAGCAACATCACATCATTTTTGCTTTTCAATAGACTTAAGGAGTGTCCATGACTTGGAAGTTGGTTTTCCAATCAACTGTATATTAAGGTGTGATTTGATTTTGTTTTCAAATATTTTCTGAGAAGTAATACCTTTTCTCTATTTGGGAAATTGCAGAGAGAGAAATGTCACCAAAGATGTTATAATATTCATTAAATCAGTGTACTAAAAGAGGATAAGGCTATGTCCTAATGACTTTGAACTTAAGCCACAGTTGGCTTTGGTGGTATGAAAGGTAACAGTCTTAACTATTCTAATATAATAATTGCAAGTATTTACAATAATTGTAAGTATTTATAATAATTTATTAGTGGTCTTATTTAAAATACAGTGACTCTTGAACTTAGAATGTGTTGTCTCTGGAAAAGGTGCCACAGGTCAAAATAATGGAAGAATAGTATCTGATTTGTCTGTACAAACTGTATTATAATGGAGTTATAGTCTTAAAACCTATATTTTATAGCTGTGACTCTAAAAACCATACTTAATGAACTGTTAGTGGAATATATCCACACTTATTAGTATAAAAAGTTGAAATATGTATTTCAGTTAAACGGCTTTAAACAGTAGTTTGTTTTTAGTAATATTACATTTCCATAGACTTTTGTGGCTGAGATATAAATTAACTGTAATATAAAGTGTTTTGGTTTGGAGTATTTGTTTTCTCCTTATAAATATCTTTGGAGCAAGCATTAGCATTTGTAATAAAGTTGTTGGTCTTGATGTGATTGAAGTGAGGAAATCTTTCTGTCATCTAGGATTGCCATTCCCCGGGATGTCAACAACAGCTTCTTGCTGTTATTAGAAGCATATCTACCTTTCAGATGCATAAATCAATTTATACTTGCATCTAATTTTTCAATTCTTTGATTTTTTTTATAAAGTTGTTTCCAAAATCCTCTAAGCTTTTGTGTGAATAATGGACAGAATCAAAAGGACCCAGCACTGAGTGTGATTGTGAATTTTATTTGAAAATTGAAAGCTAGGAAAAAGTTTTCTCTCATAGCTGTAGCTTTCCTCTAAGAGTTTGTGTAACATCTCTTAACATTGCTTTTAGAAATAGAATTTTTTTTCCTTTTTTTTTTTTTTTTTTGTCTTTTCTCCCTCTGTTTCTTTAACTGAGATTCTCTCTCCTCCTGCTACTAGAGGATCTGATCTTAGGATTCCCAGAGAGAGGATTGGCCAGAAGCATAGAAACAGGATGATCTAAAATTAGATGCTGTGAAGGGGAAGCCTTGTACAAGCTCACTTGGAAAGCACAAACTCATATTAGTTTTTGTATTTCCTCCTTGCCATAAGGGCCATTTGTTGAATCATGGAGTGCCTGCACTATTAGGCAATATGCCTGATATTAGGGGTACATGGGCCACATAAACAGAGTTCAACCTCGTGAAGAAGCCAGATTCAGAAATAGTATTTGAGGGAGGCTAGTCGTTCACTTGGCAAAGAAAAGGGGAAAGAATATTTTAAACTGAGGAAATAGTTATATTCTAACTCTACATAGAATTGATAATAAGGACTATTGCATATACCTGAAACTAATATAATATTGTATGTCAACTATAATTAAAAATTAAATTTAAAAGAAGAACTACTGGTTCTGTCTTTGATTCATTTTAAGTTATTATGAAAAATACTGGCCATTTAGCTTTTTCTGTTGGACAGATTATATGTTATAATGTTCTGCATTAGTATGAAATTGTAATTTGCAATTATGTTATGGAATTTGCGAGGTGACTCTGGTGTTTGAAAAGTTTGTTTTTTTATTTTTAATTACTACATCTTATATAGTGAGGTAGTAGGGGGTTGAATTTCTAGGTTATAAACTCTCTCAGATGACCTGATTCCAGTGGATGTGTATTATATAGGAATTGAATAAATGCACAGGATTCTTCCTATAAGAAAAGCAATTTTTACTAGTGATTTAAATTCTAGTTTTCAAAATAAATAACAAGATATGACATGAAATTTAAGCAGCCATTATAATATCTTTGTGTTTGGCTTTAAATACAAAATAAGTTCAGCAGTAGTCAGGCATTCCTCCATTTACTCTGGTATGGTTTTTATGATGAACGGAAAAAATGATTTTTTGTCAGTCTATTTTATCTGTAGTATATTTGACTTGCTTTCACCCTTGATACTCCATTCAAAGACAGGATTCTATAAATGCATCCTTTTGAAGTTAATTAAGGGCTTTTTAGTTCATTAAAGATCAGGACATTAATTGTTTACAAGAAAATAGGGTTAGAAGTTAAATTCAGCAAGCATTTCTTGAGTGCTTACTATAGGGTGGACACTGCTTGTTTGTTCCTAGGAGTGCAAAGATGAAAAAGATGACTTGAGCGGTCAAGTAACTGTTAAATTAAGGCTGCTCAGTCTTTGTTTTTAGTAGAGTCATTCTCATTCCTAAGTCATTGTCTTGTTTGGAGTGTATCAAAATGACTATCACTTCTTTATTTGGTGTCATTGCCTTCAAAATACAAGAATTCTCTTTCTTTCCCTGAAGGTCATGTCATACTTTTTAAGACACTAAATTTTATCTGTAAACTCTATAAGATTTTGTTTTTCTGAAATTCTAGGTACTCATATCCATTCTTTGGAAGTGCAGCTCCAATTATGACAAATCCTCCTATAGAAGTTCGGAAAAACATGGAAGTTTTTCTTCCCCAGTCTTACTGTGCTTTTGATTTTGCAACTATGCCTCATCAGCTGCAAGATACCTTCTTAAGGTAATGTATACACTGTATATGTATTTCCTCAAGTCAGCTCTTGAAAATTTGTATCTTAGAACAAGAGCTATTCCTGTAGGTTTAAAGCCATAGCATTTGAGAATCTAGAAACAAATATACTAATATGTCTGACATTTGTGCTTCTGCCTCAAAGTTTTATGTGGTTATGAAGGCTCTTTTCAGAATTTCATGACATTTATTTGCCTGAGTTTAGATATTAGAACTTTGTTGTAGCAATCTATGAGTAATGAAGGAACTTTGAAAAGTAGTGTTGCCTTTTTCTAATACAATATATGAAGTTAAAAACACACTATTTAGTTTTTATTATAGATTTATTGAATGACTGTAGTGTATTTTCTTTTTCTCTTCTTTCATCTCTATAAAATGGAGGTGTTAATCCAGCTATCTGAAATGGATTTGTGAAGAAAAATTAAATCTGAAATGTCATTTTATTTTCTCAGAGTATCACCATTCAAATTTGTATATTATTTTAAAAGGAAGAATGAAGGGTAACTAAAATTTAACCATTTATGGGAATAATAGTGTTTGGAGAGTCGTCTTTGTTGCATAGAAAAGAGGTGTAGAAAATGTAATAGAATTTTGATTTGTTACCTATGGAATTGAGCTTTTACATTTTAGGTAGCAAAAACATCTTTGACCACATTAAGGGACTTCATAGATTTTAACCCAGAAAAGACAGTTCAGAGTTGATAGGTAGGTATGAACACACGTGTTTCTTTCTTCCTCAGGATTCCGTTGCTGATTGAATTATGGCACAAGGATAAAATGAGCAAAGATTTACTTCTGGGAATTGCCAGAATTCAGCTTTCCAACATCTTGTCTTCAGAAAAAACTCGCTTTTTAGGTTCTAATGGTGAACAGTGTTGGCGTCAGACTTACAGTGAAAGTGTGCCTGTTATCGCAGCACAAGGGTAATGCATTGTCCAAATTATTCTTAGCTTTGCTTTTTATTCTCATTAGCTAGCTACAACTTTTCATATCATCTTTTTTTTCTGATCTTTCTTCTCTGACCTGTAGGGGCTGTGTCCCTGTTAGCTCTAGCTTTTTGATACCCATTATACCCTCACAAAGTAAAGAATCTCTACTACTATAATACTGTAATATTTACTTGGACTGTTGTGTAAGTATTTCCTTCCTTTCTCTTTAGCCTGACAATTTTAAACTCAGGATCTTTTTATTTAGTAATTCAAGGTCAAATTTCTAGTGTTATTTTCACATTATTTTGCAGTGGGAATAACTTTTTCTACTTGAAAAATATTTTAACCTTTGCCTCATATCCAAAGTCAGAGAATGTTACAAATGGTTGGCACTTTTTTTTGTTTTGTTTTGTTTCACTCTGAAATGCATTGCCATAGTAAAAAGCTGGAGTTCACATATTTCAGACAAAATAATATATTTGTCAAATGATCTTTTTAACAATAGAAATTTAAATTCAGTTTGACATTATATATGACATACTTTTATTTTTAAAGTATAGTAAGAAAGTAGAAGGAAATCAGGCTCAGTAAAAAGCTGAGGTCTAAAAGTTTTATTGAAATTTTTTCTCTTACATTCTCCCAACCATAGTCACTTCTAGAGAGCGGAGGGTTTAGTAAAACTTTTATTCACTTTTAAGATGTAGAAACAGGTGTTTTAAAGAATGAAATATCCTGGTTCACTGAAAATTTTTTTGTTTTGTTTTTGAAAAATTGCTCTTAAAAATTAGCATTATTTTCTGTCATAAATAGAATGCAATGAAAATAATCAGATTCCTTCTGATTTTAATGCTGTTCATTTGTTATGAATATTAACTTTTATTGCCCTGCTCTATAGACAGAAGTTTTAGGAATTTTACCTAAGTGAAAACTTCAGATGTGGTAGTGCTTAATTTTACTTTATTCGTTTGTTCTAAAATCTGTGAGATTAGAAAAAAATGTAAAAGTTGATTAATTATGAATTCAAATTGTGTGGGATCCATTCATTAAAGTTTGATTTGACCAGCGGTTTGTGGAATGTATTTGATTTAGACAAAGCCATGGTTTTTTATTGCCAAGATTTTATATTCTTCTAATATTTGTCTTGTTTTTATTTAATAAATGCTACATGTAGTTCTATACTATGAGAGGTATTCATTATGATAAAAATAATGTAGTTATTCTACTTCTAGAAATTATCCTGAGGCAATGCATATATCCAGTAAAGGATTTATATATGAGTATATTCATCCCAGGAAAAGCAAAAACAAAAAATTCAGAATAACCTATATTCAAGAATAGTGGAATTTTTTTATTTTACTACATAAGTTCTTTCATACATTTTATAGGCATTAAAAATTACATTTTGAATTAATGTTTATGACATGAGAAAATGCTTTTTTGGTAAATATGAAAAAAGGACAAAACCATATGATCATAACATGCATGAGTACATATGTATCTACATATATATAAAACAGGAAGAAAACTAAATTTTATCAACAATAACCTATGGGCAGTAAGACTTAAAGTTTCTCTATACTTTTAAATTTTTCCAAGTAATCTACAGCTGTCATAAGTCCTTTTATAATAGATGTAGGTATGTATTTAATAGGGTATTTGTGATCCAATAAAATCATGTAGATGAAAGATCTTAAAGGCTATAGAAGCTACTGCAGTTTCAGCAGCAAGTGTCAGGTACAAGAAATGGTGCCTACTCAATGCTATAGCATTGGGGACATAAGAAAAATAATATAAAAGTATTTTCGTGAATTTTAATGTAATTCTAATTTCATTTGTAGGTCAAATAACAGGATAATAGATCTTTCTTACACAATGACTCTCGAAGATTATGGACTAGTAAAAATGCGTGAGATTTTGGTCTCTGATTCATCTCAGGTAAAATCATTGAATATTATCAAATTACTTTTTAAAATGAATCTAATGTGTGGATGTGTATTTGTTTTAATGTGCTTTTTTTATGCATGTTAGGTTTTATCTGCCGTACAACAGAAGCCATCTTCTCTTCCTCCAGCACCTTGTCCTTCAGAAATCCAGACAGAGCCTCGTGAAACTTTAGAGTACAAAGCAGCACTTGAGCTAGAAATGTGGAAAGAGATGCAAGAAGACATTTTTGAAAATCAGGTAATTTTATGAATGTTACTTTAAAACTCTATTTTTGTCTACTTGGTATATTTTTCCTTCTCCATAGTAGGCTTTTCTCTCTATGTTCCATGGGTACCCTATCCAGTCCCTTCAAATATCAAGAGTGCCTTACCTCTACAGAAAAATGGACAATAAAATAATACTTGAAATGCAGCAGATTGGCAGAAGCCACTCAGAAGGATTCCCCTAAACTTTGTTTATGATACTTAGGCAAAATTGGGACTGAAGGTTAGAGTTCAAAGTTTAAGAACTTGAAGGATTCTTTTAATTTTAGGTTCTCATTTAGCATACCCTCTTGGAACCTGGAATAGTTGGTGTCTGATCAAGAGAGTTAGAAAACCATCATATACTCTCTTGGATTATACTCATGGCTATTACACTTGGCATCCTTAAAAGAAACATATCAGTGATCACTTAATTTTTAACTAAAAACAACTGATTAGTTTACTTGAAATATTTAGGGTTTTTCCCTGACTTTATTTTTTTTCCTTTTGTAGCTAAAGCAGAAAGAACTGGCTCATATGCAGGCTCTTGCAGAGGAATGGAAGAAAAGGGATCGAGAGAGAGAATCACTAGTAAAGAAAAAGGTAATAACTTGCATAGAAATTGAAGGAAGAAAGGAGGAATGTTATTGATCATGTCTTGTATGTGCATTTTTAAAATTATGTGTATTTTGAATATGGAGAAAAGATAGATCACTTTTATTATATTTTAGGTGGCTGAATATACTATTCTGGAAGGAAAACTTCAAAAAACCCTAATTGATTTAGAGAAGCGAGAGCAGCAGCTTGCCATTACAGAATCAGAGGTAGTGTATTTGTCTATCAAATATCTTTATTTCACAGAATCCATATATTAGGTTCATATCATTCATTTTTTTTTTCTTTTTACTTGTATAAAAAATATTTTATAGAAATTGTTTTTCAGACATATGGAGAAAACAGCTCTTCAGCTGGGTAGAGCATGTGTTAAAATCTGAGGAGGAAGGAGAAAAGTGTTATTTGAAATGGTTCTTCTTCAGTAGCTCTGGCTCACTTCTGCAGTAGTGGAGGTGTTTCATTAACTTGCCCACTATGTGTAAGGAATGGATAGTTGCAGTGGCTAGAGAGAAGAGAAAATGTCATGCAGGCTCAGAGGTCTAGAATCCTGATTTTGTTTTCAGTGAGAAGGAACTGTCCCTCTTTCCTGCCCATGAAACATTAGATCCCAAGAACAGATGAAAATTTACATTAGTACTAGGCCTAGTTAATACAATTTACCCCTAAATCCTTCCAAAATAATTAGAATTTCTTCTACCTTAAATATATATCCTCCCTTACCCAAATGTATTTCTTAAAATTTTCTTAGCATATCACTCTAACCTTATCCTTATATGTTTTCTGGGATTTCTAAATTGATTTAGATGTTTAAACTTAAATATAAGGTGTATTTGTTCCTAATACTGTGGCTCTGTTTTCTTCTATGTGATTAGGCAGAAAATAAGTTTCTAAAAGAAAAAACAATAACTTGGGCATATCTGCTTATATAATGGTTTTATTCAAGTAGGAATTTTAAGTGATTAGAATATTTTTAATTGAATTTATCCAAGTCATGGATTTTTTTTAATATACCTTGTATATTAAAATTAAATGATTAAAATTTATAATTTCAGTTCACTTTAATAACTGAAAAGAGTATGAAAATAAACTTGTAAGCATTCTAAACATTTGACTGTATGTAAGGATAATAGAATATTGAACAGTATAATGCAGCTCATAATAGGCCAACCTCTTAAAGATGCACTTGTTTTAAGCTTCAAAGAGAAAGAAAGGAACTGAAATTAGAACGTGAACGGAATCTGCAAGAACTTCAGGACTCTGTCCGTAGGGCCAAGGAAGATTGTGTTCACCAAGTAGAATTGGAAAGATTAAAGATCAAGCAGCTAGAAGAGGATAAGCACCGACTTCAGCAACAGGTTGGATGAACTACCTTCATCTCTTTACACTTAGAGTTTATTTGTATTCTAGAAATATAGTTTACTAAAACCTATAAAAATCCAGTTTTGAATGATTGTTCATATTTATTACACTGAGATTCAAATATACTTTAAGTTGGATCTTAAGTCAAAGCTGAGGACCATATTGGAATAATTTTTCTTTTCTTATAATCATTTGTATGAGATGGTACTATATTTCAGGTAACTAAAAATTTTTTTCTCATAAATCTCCTTTTAGCAAACATATACTTCATATATGACAAGACTAAATTCAGTTAAGAACCCAATTTTACTATAGAATTGTCTGTGCTCCTCTTCATTTCCTCACTTTAACACTCACCTCTCAACCCATCCCATTTCTCTTTCTATCATCACCACTGCTATTTGTCAGGGTACCAATGGCTCAGTCACTAAGTTCAATGGGCATATTTTATTTGTCATTTTGCTCATACTCTTTGAAAGCATCAAGACTGTTGTCCTTGTTTTTGTATATTCTCTTGGTTTCTATAATACCACTCTCCTTGTTTTCCTCTACTCTTGCCACCCCTCAGGCTTTTTTTTTTTTTTTTAGCCAGTATATGTTAGACTTCTTCAAGTTCAAGACTTACTTTGTACTAAACAACCTTATTCATTAACCTTATTAATGCCCATGGCTTCAGAGGTAATATATACTTCTGGGACTTTCACATTTATAGCTCAGACCTTTCCTTTGTAATTTAGATCTATATATCTGCCTTTTGACATCTACTTGGATGTCTTAAAGGCATTTAAAAACCAATATGATCCTCCCATCCATACCTGAGCTTCCCGTAAGTGTTCTTTATTTTTGTTCTTTCTGTTGCAGCCAGAGAGATATTTTTGACATTTAGGAATCATGATGCCCTCCTCCAAAATATTTCAGTTGTTTTATTGCTCCTAGAATAAAGACCAGAATCATTACCTTGCCCTATTAGCCTCTGCATAATTTGGACTCAGCCTGCCTCTCTCACCTTATGTTCCACTCTTTTTTACATTTGCCATATACTCTGCAGCCACTCTGGCCTTCCTTCATGTTCTCAAGCATACTGTGCTCACTTCATCCATAGGACCTTTGTGTGTGCTACTTTTTCTGGGCCTAGTAAACTATACTCGTGCATCTATTTTGGACTGAAGCATCAACTTATCCAGATAAATATTCCCTAACCTCTGCTCCCCAAGTCTAGGTCGTTTCTGTTTTATATTTTCATGGGATATTCTTCTATTTTTCTTTGTTATAGCAGTTTACTTTTATCTTCATTAGTGTGATTATTTGATCAGTGTTTGATTGTTAGCTCCATATGATTGTTTTAGTTTATACCTTTATGCCTAGAGCCTAGCCAGTCTTTATCGTATAATTGGGGCTTAATGAATATTTGCTTAAAAAAAAAAAAAAGAACAAGGATCAAGCTGTTAAAAATTAAGTGTATCTTTCTTGAAAAAAAAAGTTGTAGATTAGATATATATGATGCGGGCCTCTAACGTCTTCAGTAAATTTTTGCATGAAAAATGGTTTCCATAGCAATTCAAAGTCAGTTAAGGTCACATTATTTAGGTGGTTGTAAATATGTTTGATTTTTATGGAGATCTCATTTAAAATGTGAAACAAAGTTATAAAAGTAGGCAATTATGATGGGATTCACCAGTAATGTGTCTCTTCTTCCACTTATCAGGAAGATTCAGCCATTTAGAATCCAGGCTGCTAACAGTTACTAGAATCACCAGGGGAGTTCTTGGGGAAAAAAACCCAGGTCTCCACCCTGTTTCAGATTGGTGTAATTATCTTACATCTTTGAAGGAAGAACCTCTGTGGGAAGAATCTGGTATTTATAGAAAAATTACCTAGGGCACTCCTAAAACATAATCTAAGACTTCGGAAGAAACTGGGAGTGGGGAGCAGAAGTTTCTGAGAAGCCCAATTGCTAACTAAGCCCATGACTATAAACATTTCATATTTTATATGTAAGAAAAACTTTTTAGGCCTTTACTCTGAACCAGGTTACATGTACTGTATGTGCAGTTATAACTAGACAAGTAGGAGGGACAGATAGACAAAAGCTGAAGAAGATAAACTGTCTATATTCAAACAAAAGCAGTTAATAGAACAACAACAACAAAAAAAAAATCAGTGTAGTTTATGGACCACTTATTAAAGGAAAAAGAGCCCGGTATGCTTAATAGCTTATTGCTTTACAACCTGATTGTAACCACGAGAATTGTTTATGATAATGTTCTGAATGGTGGGAAAAATACCAGATTTTAAGTTTATTAGCTTTCATTTAAAACTGAAAAGTGAGATAGTTTAGCAATGTTTCTATTCAACCTTAAAAATAAAAGTCTGGATATTCAAAGAAGTGAACTTCTGTTATACGGAATATTTATATGTATGGAATACCTTGTTAGCTAAAGTTGCTAGATAAATCCCAATCAGAATTGTTTGTATTTATTGGCGTAAAACAAGAATTTATTGTTGATAATTTAAATTCCTTTTTTGCCACACATTTTCTCAGTGTTTCAAATTTAGTTAAGTCTATGTCTTAGTAGATATAATTGGTTTATCTAATGATGGATAGTTATATTGGTTTACGCTTCTGGAAAGCAGCTGTAACAGTGCTTGTTTGCGTTTGATTACAAAAAAACTCAGATTTGAAATGAACATCTTTATATCATTTTATTTTGGAAGTTTTGAAATGGTTCTAAGGAAAATTATAGAGTGTTCAGTCAAGGCAGTCTATCTTTTTTAATTTAAGGAATATCGCCTGCTTTACATTAGAGAATTATCCTAGCGAATAAAAGATCTGAATGCTCTCCGTGCCTCTGCTTGTGACTAGCTCATTAACTCTTCGGCACTACCTTAATTATTTAGCCCTTTTGACCCTCAGTTTTCTTACCTATAAATATGAAGGGGTTGAGCCAAATAATTCTCAAATTACATTAAGTTGTAATCATGTTTGAATTATGAGATTCATGCAGTATCCAATTATAAGACCAATAAATACTGCATTAAAATTAAACTTTTTTCACTGATAGTAATCTGGTATATTTGTAATGCTCAGTCTTTTCTTACATGTGACATCTTTCTAAAGTATCAGTATTTTTATAAGGTGACTATTTCATTTGCCCTCTAAAATTTAACAGAAATGTTCTCATGATACCAGTTTTATAAGAAATTTCATACTCAAAATGTTTTTATATATTCTCAGTTGATTTACTAAATTTTTAGAATTATTAATGATCTTAATTTTTCTCATGTTTCTAAGTTTTCTGCTATGAACTTGCTTTAGAATAAGAAAAAAATGACACTTGAATTCTGCAATTCTAAATCTGCAATTCTATTGTTTTAACATGGCTATAATACTGTATTTTTTAAATACAGCTTAATGATGCTGAAAATAAGTATAAGATTTTAGAAAAAGAGTTCCATCAGTTCAAGGATCAGCAAAGGAACAAACCAGAAATTCGTCTACAGTCTGAAATAGATCTTCTCACTTTGGAAAAGGTACCCTTATCAATTTATGGCAATTAGTTCTAATCATTTATAAAATCTATAAATGACACTTGTATATACAATGTAATGTTTTACTGTAGTTTTCTGATATCAACTGACACATCAGAGAATTCAAGGCACATGACATTGTCAGTAGCTTATACTAATTAAAGCCCTTGCTTGGTACAACAGAACTCTAGGAATAAGAGAATTCACAAACTTGTCAGTAGGCTGAAGAACCAATTTCAAAATATAGGCAGGAACTGGGGTAAGCAAAGCATGGCCTACCCTGTGACAAAACAGTCGACTCAAGATGCTAGCTACTGTTGGTGCCATCACTGCCATGTCAGTGGATTCTGTATCTCAATTCTAGTGTCATACCGTTTTGCGGTAGCCATTGTGAATACTCTCTACATCTTACTACCCATTAGATTCAGTATCCCAATCAGGAGCTTTCATTTAAATCACAGGCCTATACTCTCTTAGATTGAAAGAAGGGATATCCACCCTATTTTGTTTTCTGTGGTTGAAAGCCAAGTCCTGCCTCTCATTTATAATGGGATTCCCTACAAACAGAAAGAATGTTTAGTTTCTAGGCATTAAAAATGTGTGACGTCCAACAGACAACCTAAATTTGACAATGTGTGTTCATACATTTTTTGGTTTGATAATTTTTAGACATTAGTAAAAAGATATGGTCTACATAGGTAATAAACAGAAAAAATTTTTTTTTTAGAAGTTTAAGGATTTAATCGTCAGCCACCGCCTGTCTTTTCCTATTCGGCTTTGTATTGAAGACTTCTTTGCCCTTTCTCTCCTGTAAATTCAGTCACTAGGGGACACTAATAGAAAGTTGGTGGATGGGAGATGCTAGGGTAGTTCTGTCTTCTCTTTGTCTCTCCACTTCCCTTATTTTTTCTGGCAATAGTTACATCTTTTTATGATTCTGTCACCAAAAGACTTTCCTCTAGCTTCCTTTGGGCAGTCCCCACTGTGGTTCTATTTCACTGGACAACCCCCAGTTTCCTGTTTTCTGACAGCAGGAACCATTACTTCTTGGTACTTTCTTTTGCAGTCCCTCCTACCCAGGACAAGTAGGGGCTTCCTGCTGTTCCTAATCACTAGGTTACCTCAGTATATCCCCTGTGGCATTTCTGCTCTTCCATGATCTGTATAACAAGTTGCCTGTATTAAATCACCTCTGTTTGAGTGATTTTTGGTTCTTGGCAGGATGCTGATAGATACAATTGGTTTTTCATTATCCAGCAAAAATGTGTATCATTTATGACACTGTGCTAAATGCTGTTATGAATGATTCAAAAATATTCAGGATAGTCAAGTGAATAACAAGTTACAAGAAGAGACAGGTAACTTATGCGAATAATTATAGTGGAAGGCAAATAAGAGCAGGTATCATCTAACTTTATCTTACTAAATGCTATGAATGCAAAGAGGAAACAAAGTCACTTCTATAATCAACACATTAAGTATAATGAAACAGTAAAATTGGATATAGAATGTAAAGGATAGTTGAAATTTCAAATAGGTAAATATGTGGGTAAGGTCGTTCTGAGAAGTTGTATAGAGATTTAAAATTCTATTGCACAGTAGTAGCTTCAAAATAAAAATAGGCCTGATAAGACAATGCAGGAAATGAAGGTCATTTTCAACTATATGTGGGAAGACCTTAAGTGCTAAGTTAATTCATATTTCATCTGGTAAGAAAAGTCAGATTACTCTCAAGTTTATAAGATTGGCTTAATGAATGTTAATATTGATAGAAATGAAGAATTTTAATGAACTTTTTGGGGGAGGTAGAAGTTGTAGAGAATTCTGGTTTTAGACATATTATATTTGCTATGTTAGCAGAATAATCTAAGGGGAGAAGTTCACTAAACATGGTTAAATATGAGAAAATATATAGCAGGAAGAGAGAAAAGAGCTAGACATACAGATTTGGGAGTCATTTGAATAAAATAACCTTAGAAGTAGGTGAAATTGCTTGAATGTTTAGGAAGGACAACTGAAAACAAAACTTAGGAAGAAAGTTCAGCTTCATAGACAAAATCAAGAGTCAGCGAATAAGGCTAAGAAGATTTAGAGAAGTAAAAAAAGCAGTCTAGTGTGGTGCCGTCTCCAAAAAAAAGGAGTTTCAAGAATGAGGAAATAAAAGTAATCTCTCTTGAAGGGAAGGTCAAGAATGGTTGAGGAAAGACCATATGCTTGACAGTTAAGTCTCTGACTTTTAAGAAGCCAAATTGCAGAGAGTAATAGTTCAGCATTGAAAAGAAAACCAGTGTAGCCCCAGGGCCCAACATTATTGAGAAAAGCTTATTTCTAGGTAAGAAAATCTGAGGATATTTTTAGATTGTGGATTAGAAATAAATAGCAAGAACAAACTAATACTTTAAGAGAGATGGGGATGGTTTAGCATGGAGGACTGTCTCGTCTTTTTTTTTTACTTGCAATTAACAATACCGAGTTCCTTTCAGTAGGCAGTGAGTTTCTTTTGTAAAGGAGTTGTACCTTATTGTATCTTGTATTTTTACATTACTTTTTTTTATTGAGGTAACATTGGTTTATAACATTACATACGTTTCAAGTGTATAGCATTATAATTCAGTATCTATACACTGTAGTGTTCTCACCACCAAAAGTCTAGTTTCTATCCATCACCTATATATTTGATTCCCATTACCCATTTTGCCCTACCCCACCCGTCTTCCTCTCTGGTAACTACCAATCTGTTGTCTCTATCTTATAAGTTTGTTTTTGTATTGTTTTCTTTTTCACATTCCACATATGAGTGAAATCAAACTTTTTTTGGTCATTTTCCTTCTGACTTATTTTACTTAGCTTAATACTATCATTTATGTTGTTGCAAATGGCAATATTTCATCTTTTATGGCTGAGTAGTATTCCATTAGTAGTAGTATATCACATCTCTTTTATCCATTCATTTGATGATGGAAATTTAGATTGTTTCCATATCTTGGCTATTGCAAATGAGGCTGCAATGAACATAGGGGTACATGTTACTTTTTGAATTAGTGTTTTTGTATTTTCTGGATACTCAGAAGTGATATAGCTGGATCATTTGGTAATTCTATTCTTAATTTTCTGAGGACCCTCCATACTGATTTTCCATAGTGGCAGCACCAGTTTACCATCCCACCAACAGTGCACAAGGGCTGCCTTTTCTCTGTATCTTCTTTAACACTTATTATTTCTTATCTTTTTGATAATAGCCATTCTAACAGGTGTGAGGTAATATCTCATGATTTTAATTTGCATTTCCCTAATAATGAATGATGAACATCTTTTCATGTGTCTGTGTGCCATCTCTATTGTCTTCCTTGGAGAAATGTCTATTCAGATGTCTGCCCATTTTTAATTGGATTATTTTGTTGAGTTTGAGTTATATATTTTGGATATTAACCTCTTATTGGAACTATCATTTATAATTATCTTCTCCGATTTGGTTGGTTGTCTTTTGTTAAAGGTTTCCTTTTCCGCACAGAAGCTTTTTAGTTTGATATAGTCCAATTTATTTTTGCTTTTGTTTCTCTTGCCATTGGTTCACAAAAACGTTTCTAAGACTGATGTCAAGGACCTTACCACCTGTGTTTTTTTCTAATAATTTTATGATTCATGTCTTATAGTCAAGTCTTGATTTTGAATAATTTTTGTATGTGGTGTAAGATAGTGGTCTAGATTCAGAGGAGTTAGTCTTGGAAAGAAGAAACACTAAGAGGCAAAAAGTGAGTATATAGAAAATTTGGAGATAAAAATAAGAGTATGGCAAAAAAAAAAAAAAAAAACATCTTTTGAGTTGAAGATATTAACTGGTTTCTTCTAGTGTTTCTGAACTTGTTAAATGTTTCTGTGTTCTATCAATTATCATGCTTTCTTTGATTCCTCTTCTTACCTCATCTATTTAATTGCAAAGTCTAGTTAATTCTGCTTCTTACATACTTAAACAGTCTTTCCATTTCTTCATTTTTGGCCTTCTCGTATTTCTACCAATGAACTTGAATCCAGCTAGACATTTCCCACTTGTCTTTTGATGAAGTATTAAAGTATTTCCATGTTTATAAATATGAATTCTGTGGTACCTACCAGAGATATTTGAAGCACTCAAACAGTATTCTCATCAATTCCCATAAGCTCTGTTAAGTAGCTGTCAAAGAATATTTCCATTTTACTTTGGGGAAATTCAGATACCAAATATCTCAAAATTAGAACAGAAGCATTATCTTATTCATCTTTTCTGAATATAGACTAGATAAAATCCACCACAGAAATTTTAAATGATTTTTAAAATTCCTCCTATCCGTACTTCTACCAAAAGGATAAAAATCACTAAGCATGTTTAAGTGCCTGGTAAAACAAAGCTGCTCAGCTTTTCTGAAAGTTCTTTGTAAATTTTTCTGGAGCCAGAAGAGGGCAGAATCTTATTTCTTAAGTAGTAACAAAGACATAAAAACACAAAAAGGAAGACATAAGTGAAAAATTACCCGATTAAGTCCATAATTTCTGGTTATGTCTGATTGAGAACTTTTTTATGATTACCCACTTTCTTAAATATAACATGGATTTTTCCATTTTCACTGAAATGGTCTATAAATATGTTAATATTAAGATACAGTTTTACCAAATGTATTTCTTGATTCTTTTTTTTTTTATATAAGAAGTGAATAATAGCTTATGATTTGCTTTTAGCTAGAAAATGTCTTTTAGAGTGCTTAAAAATAATTGGGATTTTAAAAAGTAAAATATGGAAAGCATAATTTTCTAGGGCATAAAGAGATTGAAAACAGAAGCTAAAATTTATGTATTTAAGAATATTTGGTGAGTATCTACTGTGTGTTCACCCCTTATGGCACAATGAAAATGAAAGAGAAATAGTATTTTATCCTTTTGGGACCTCACTTTTAAAGAGTTTGTAGTAAAATGGAGGACATGGCTCAGTGAGCTTTAAATGACCTTGTATAATCAAAACCAGGGACTGAGATAGAAACTCTTTACAGTTTAGAAAAGAGAAATCATTTGGTGTTCAGAATACAGTAGACAACTGCAGATCTAAGTAGAATTCAAGCTGAGCCTGAAGTTTTGAGTAAGCAGAGAAGAAAAAGAATTGACAGACTCAGGAATTAACTTGGGCAAGGAGAGGGACGTGTAGGGGACACCAAACTGGTGGTTAGAATAGAGGGTTTTCTTTTGAGGAAAATCAAGAAAGTAAGTTGAACAAGAGCAAGTTGGATGGAAATTATATTTTGGAGTCCCTTGAAACCTAGGCAGAAGAGTTTAGGCTCAATACTGTAGGCAGAGTAGATTGTAGATTTTTTAGTAGAGAGTGAATTGTTCTAACAGTGGTTTGCAGGATTTGTAAATGGAATAGATAAGAGGCCAAGAAGATGAGAAGAGCCTGAACTAAGGCAATGGCAGTAGGAACATAAAAGAATAAAACTGGAAAATATTTCAAGGGAGAAACTATATGACATACAAGTGCAAAGCCTTCCCCAAGTCTCAGATCAACTCACAAGGGCTCTTACCTCAAGGTCTTTGGTTGTGTGCATTTTTCTGAGAATTGGGTCCATATATTTCCTTAGAATCACAGAAACATCTGTATCCTTAAAAATAAAAGTTAGGAGTCATTGATTTGATAATAGGAATAAATTAGAAAATTGAGGTTTGTGTCTCAAATTTGCTAGCTAGTTTTTTTAATTTAAAAATAAAATTATATGTATTCGCTATACATGTGTTTTAAATTAGTGTGAATATGCAAATGTGAAATATTTTGATAATCATGTCAAAAGCAGTATAACCTACCCAGACAGCTTTTTCTGACAGAGTCAGTCCATTGGGTATAAGCAATAACTCTAGGTTCGTCCCTGCCCTAACCCTCATCCTTGGGCCCATCCAGGACACTAGACTTTCTTTAAGACTCATAAACATAAGTGCCTTCTAACTGAATGCTACTCTTATTCACACCTATAAAAAAGACTTTTTCTAGTCCTCTGACATATATCCTATTGTTAAATTACCAAGTAATATGTATAAACCTTTGGTGCGTAAGTGGAAGAGATCATCTTTGATAATCTCAGAGTTTTATTCAATTTAAGATGTATGAATCTAGTTGTGAAATGTCAACACATTTAAATCCAAGCACTAGGGATTAGAAAAGACCTCGACTTTGTGAAGCCACATATTACTGCAGAGAAGGTTCTGCCCTTTTGTGAAGTGAACTTGGCAATCTGCTTTTCCTTTCATTTTATTTTCATGTGGGTTTTCTGAAATTTGAATTTTTGGATAATGGCTTTAGTTTTATTTTTTTGCAAAAATTAGGAATTGTGTGTATGGGGAAAAGCTGTCTTGATATAAAAAAAAGTTAGATCATTAGAGTAACAATATTTTAGTGTAATTTAGGGACATTATTGCATTATCACTTAAATAGTAAAACTGTCTGTTGGCTACATGAATTCATTTGGTACTTGGGTTGAAACATTGAGAGTACATTCCAAAACATAGCCAAGCTGGCCTCAGTTCATGACAACAGATTGCCTGCTGCAAGTATAAATGACCTTATTTTTTTTAATTGAATCATTTTCATGCTTTTCTTTATATATTTGAGGAAAAATAGAAAATAAAAGATGAGTAGTATTAGGAGCATCATTTTTTTTACTTGGGTTTATTTTAACATTCTTAAAATATTTTTGACTTTGTACTCTTTCTTAGTAAACTGCTTTCTAATTAAACATTTCACTGTTTTCAGTATTCTATGATTTTTGCCAAAATATAGTTAAAAAAAGAATCTACAAGCTTTCTTCGTTGTAAGACAAAATTCAACATAATGAAAGGCCTCTAAAAGGAATAATTTGGTTTCTCAGATTTAGAATGCCAGCTAAATTGGAATGTTAACAGAACTTTTTGTAAAAAAAAATGTATTTTTCACTCTGATCTTTATATAATATACATGTTTTAAATACATTTTAGTAACTGTCTGGAGGTTAAGACTACCAATTCAGTTCCTTTCAGTATAGGCTGTTAGGCAGTAAAAATACGACTATATTTTAAACAAGAAAATGTTCATGTGCCATAATATTTATAGTAAATTATATAACAGTTTTAGATGATGTCGTATGTTACACTATATAAACTCTTTTCTTAAGCCAGACTCTTTGTATATATTATCTTTCAGTGATTGTACACAGTGGTATAGTGTTTCACTTGATATGATTTTAATCACTGTTAGGTTGAACTTGAAAGAAAGTTGGAATCTGCAACTAAGTCTAAACTGCATTACAAGCAGCAGTGGGGACGAGCTTTGAAAGAACTTGCCAGACTTAAACAGGTATGTGGTTTATAGCTGATGATGGATTATTCTTTTTATGTCTTTTTCCCTTGATTCTTTACAAGTTTGCATATTTGGCATTACCTGTTATGTTCAGATATCTGCAGCTTGCTCTCCAGTGTTATTTTTGAGATTGGTGCTATTTTTTTTTTATGTGTTATATGTAAGATCCTCCTCTTTTAAAATTAAAAATGGAAATTTCTAGGTCCCCCCCTTTTTTTTTAAATTGCCTACTATCCTCTTCCCCAGAAGAAATGGGATAATTTCTTTTACTTTCACTTCTAAAACTACCTTTCTTTTCCTCAGGATTAATTTCTTTTTATTGGGAATATCTTTTAGGGGAGAAATTTAAGGATAACTTAAAAAATTTAACATGTCCTCAAATTTAAGAACATATTTTAAATATTATTCCTAGGAAGACACAGTAATTTATTCAACTAAGGAATCACTGGGAATTTTTGTATAATTTTACAAAAGTTTAAAAATAAGTTTCCTGAATTATTCTTACATTTTTCCCTTCCTGCTACTGATAACAAGTGCTGTTAGCTTCATGAGAAATATATCTTAATTTTGAGTGTTATTTCTTCAAATGATTAAGATCAAATAAATTGTGAGCAAGATTTTTATTTTGAATTTAATTTACTTGGCCTAAAACTTTTAAGGATCAATAATGGTTAGTTTATTCTAAGTTTTGTTTTTCTTTAGTGCATGCTTTATTCTGAGTTGAATTTGGTACACAAGGTCTTTCAAATTCGTATTTTTCTTAGTATGTCTTTATAACCATCAAATGCTATTAAACGTTTTTGTGGTATTGTACTAAATGCCTACTGCCTTCACAAAGGAGTATGTACTAGACTACTTGAGAATAAGTAAGGCAAACTGTGCCAACATAGCTTGTAGATGAGTTGAGATTATAAGCTTAATATAGTAGTCCCCCCCCCCGCCTTATCCCCAGGGGATACATTCCAAGACCTCAGTGGATGCCTGAAACTGCAGGTAATACTGAATCCTATATACTCTTCTTCCTACACATACATAAAGTTTAATTTATCAGTAAGATTAACAATAACATAATAAAATAGAATAATTATACTATAATAAAAGTTATCTTAATGTGGTCTTGTCCTTAAAATATCTTATTGTACTGTACTCACCCATATGATGATATGATATGCTGCCCATGTTATGAGATGAAGTGAGGTGAATGATCTCATAACTGAGAGGGCTACTAAGTGACTAATGGGTGTATGATTTCATCATACTACTCAGAATGGTGTGCAGTTTAAACTTATGAATTGTTTATTTCTGGAATTTTCCATTTAATATTTTCAGACCATGATTGACCATGTGTAACTGAAACCACTGAAAATGAAACTACAGAGGAGGGGGGCTACTTTATTAACTGTAGTAAATATTTTATATATGTTCACAGGACTGAGGATAGATGAGTAAATAGTACTGCGGGCCTCCTATATTCATGGCACTGCCCTAGATTTAAGTAAAACAAGTCTTTCCTTCAGGGAGCTTGCAATTCAGTAATAGAGAAGAAAACTATAAATATAACATTTACTGCCTCATAGTAGTAGGAGCCCTGAAAAGAACCATACAGAGTCCTCAGTACATATGTTTAATAAGACTCTCAGGAAAGGTGTTATAGAAGAGAAGGTATTTGAGATGGACCTCTGGGGTATTGGTTGTGATTTAGGAATGTAGTAGTGTGGGGGTATTGTAAATATAATGAATGCAATGATTATAGCAAAGAGGCATGAAGTCAGAAAGCATAGACTCTAATTGGAGAACAGGAGGGCTCATTTTAGAGGTCATTTCAGGTAATAAGAACCAAAACTTAAGTGGTAGTGGTGGAAACAGGATGAGATTCTTTTAAAAGACATGGTTGTGGTAGGTTCTTTATAGCACAATATACCTGATTGGAATGCAGAGTAGAAAGTCAATGATGATGGTAAGAGCTCAAGCCTTAGTATTGGAAATGTGGTTATTAAGACAAAAAGTTGATTGCAGTGTGGAAAGGAGATAGGACTTACAAGTTTGGACATTTTAATTTTTACAGAAAGAAATTTAGCAAGCTGTTAGAAATATGGATCTAACGTTGGGAGGATGATTGGACTTAAAAACAGATTAAATAATCCTTTACAGAGTGATAATTGAAGCTATGACAGAACTCAGAATTCTTATGTTTAAGGAAAATGAAGGGGAAGCTAGTAAGGGAAATAGCAACTAGAGAGAAAGAAGATAATTGTAATGATACTAATCGAACAGTTAGTATTAGTTGAAGGCTTACTATATGCCAAGTGTTGTGCTTTCATATATTTTCATTTAATCCTAACCAAGATCCTTATATAACAGGTCATATTATTCTCATTTTATACATGAAAGAAACCGAGAAGTTTAGTAAGTTGCACATGATCACAAAGGTACTAAGTGATAGAGCTAAGGTTGGAACCATTTAATCAGAGTCCAGGCTCAGGTTTTTTCCCCTTTATAATGTTATAGTTTCATTCCATAAAAGCCAAATAATGAAAGAATTTCCAGAAGTAGAAAGTGAGGCAATGGAAAACTTCAGGAACTTCTGACAGAGTATTGAGGCAGAAGTCATATATTAGCAAGGAAAATGGCGTCATCGACTGTTAGATCAACTAACTCTGATAATGAGAATCAAAGTGGCTTTGAGAGAGACGCAGCAAATATGAAGTCATGATGCCAAGATATTTACGTTATTTTTGTCCAATAGGGAGGAGTCACTGTGGAATTGGGAGCAAGGAAATAATGTGATGAGTACTCATCTCTTAAAAATAACAGGATACACATTCTGTCAGAGACAGCATGTGTAGTAGTTTAGAACAGGCCTTGGAGTCAAGACCTGCGTTTTATCTTGGTTGTACCTCTTAACTACCTCTGCAACTTGGGTAATTTAACTTTTCTGATTGGTCTCCTCATTTGTACAGTGAAGTTATTCACAGAGGTTGTTCTGAGAATTGTAGTTTTTAAAGCATTTAATACAGTGTTTGGTATATAGTATGTGCTCAGAAAATGGTAACTCTTGTTAAAAGGAGCTGAGCCATAAAGCTATTGTGTAATGTTCTTGGTTTCAGTCGATGGGGATCTAATTAGGTGATATCTTTGAACATTGATAAACAGGATAAATATCGGAGGGATTTGTGGCTGACTAGCTATTTAAAGAAATGATAGGCACTAACAAATTTAAAATTTTTAAGTATAGAGAACAGGCAGGAGGTTGTTGTATAGTAATAGCAATAGGGGAGTGGGATAGGATATAATTTGAATTGTAACAGTACTTTGTATTTGTATGGTAATTTTAGCAGATATTCTGTAGAAAACTACACAGACGGGAAAAGAAAACACATAAGGGTTAAATGTGCAGATATGCAAGAGTGTCGGTAGGTATGCTCCCTAAAATTTGGGTATAAAGAGATGAGAATGCATTAAGTCTTGACTCCAAGGCCTGTTCTAAACTACTAGAATGCATTAAGTCTGAAGAAACATTTATAGCTATTTTATTTGTTCATTCTTTCATACAGCAAGTACTGTTTAAGAGCCTACTCTGCACCTTGCACAGTGGTTAATGCTCTACTTAACAGAAGTTTTCTCCCATGAGGAACTTAAAAGTTCATCTGAGAAGACTGATATTGAACAAGAATATAGCAGGGTGATGAGAAATGCAAATAAAGATAAGTATTAGGAAAACGAAAGGACAACAGGGTCATTGTTGTATTTCCTCACTCAAAGCTAAGGGAGAAACATTTCATAGGCAAGTTTTAAATATCACTCTTAGATTTGAAATTATTTCAAATAATTTCTGGGGAAGACATGGAAGATGGTGCCTACCATTGAAGAAGTTGTAGAGTGAAGGATACAAGACTTATGCTATGGTAGTTAATTATAAGGCTTTGCCAAAATTAGTTGCTAGTTGAGGCATTTCCTTTGGAGAAACAAGCAATTGTTAATTATTAAAATAATTTCATCATATTTGTCATGTATCTTATTAAGAAATTTCCACACAAGTACTTTTTACTTTGAGTAAATTAAGTTATGTTCATGTATGTAAATTGACAGATAACATTGTTTTCACTGAGGTAGTTTTTAAAATACATGAAAGTAAATAATATTCTGAATAGAAGCCCCCACGTTCATGGCTCTTCGTTAGTGTTACAGTGAGATACTGAGGTAGTCTCTTCTCTGTATTTGATCCATTATTTTTTGCTTTTTTCTATGTATTTTCTACCCTCTTGCGTAAAAACCATTGGCAAACTAATTTTAACTATTTGTTCCTCATAAGAGAGAGGCTGTCCCAAAAGTTTAGATGAGTTACTGTAAGTGTATTAAGTTACTGTAAGTGTATTAAGAAGAAGACAATGTTACATTACTGGTTCAACTCTACACTTCTTCACGAAAGAAAATAGCCTCATTCTTTGAGTGTAGTCGTCTTCATTACAGACCAGTTCTGTTCCTTATCCCACAAACTTTCTGCTTTAGAAACAACACTGCAGACAGATTTTGAGGTCAGTAGGAACCATTGATGTTCTACAGACCACATTCGGGATGCAGTGCTTTAAGAAATGGAATAGACCTTGGAATTACCAAAGTGAATTGTGCTCTGCCACTAGCTGTTTTTGGAAGGTTTAAATTAATAAATAACTTTATCCAAAAGACAATTCATATGTGTAAAAATTACTTCAATTTTTTGCTAAAACTTTTTATTGAAAACACATTGTGTTTGAATATAAAATTGGAATTCTCTGCTTTTGTTCAGAAGATTGTTTGTGCAACTTTTTGTTTAAATTGGATTAGTACCATGTTAATTTTACATTGCCTCTGGTGAATAGCCACAGGGCTATAATCTCTGCCAGTAATTTGTCACAGCAAAATCCTCTGGAGGGCCATACAAAACATTTGTGTAGTACGGATTAGACAGCAAAAGCCATATCTTAGATTGTTAATAAATGTTAATGACAAAACCCAGCTGGTAGGGCTTGGAAGTAAGATCTAATGCTTGGTGCCTATTGCCAAAAGAATGTTTAAACAGAGATTTCCATTACTCAAAGGTGACCTAGTATATAGCCAATTTGTGAATTAAAAAATCATAATCTTCTAATTATTTAGGGAAAAATCTTTTCTTCAGATTCACAACCATAAGAGTCTGTTTCCAAGTTGTAAACTTTTTGATCTTTGGTAATTAGGTAGATGACAGCTGTAAAATATAAATAAGTATCACTTAAAATAGGTCCTAACTTAGAAAACGGAGACGTAATACCCATATATTCTGGACTTGGGATCTTTGGTACACTTTATAACACTAACTTTAAGAAGTTTTAGTTATGAGAAACTTAAGGGGTAATTTTTTTCCCCATCTCCATGAAAATATACCATAGAAGTATTTTTAAACCAAAACAAATAATTGAATTAAATTGTTCTATAAATATCTAAGATTATCGCTTTACTCCTTGTCTTCTAAATAACATATTTACTTAAAAACATTTCTTGACACCTTAGAACATACTTACATAGAATAAAAGCCATTACTTTTTTTAAAAAGGCATTGTTAAGAGGTATGAATTTATTGTAGAAAATTAAAATTTTTATTATGTCAGATATATTAAAACTACATTTGTTCCCGGGATAAGAAACAGAACTAAGATTTTGGGTAGGATGTGGGTCCCTTACCATATTTGTGCACAGTAGATCTGTTTAAAACTAAGCTGATATATTTAGTTAAAACAACACAGACTTCATTGGCCGACATCAGCACTATCTTGTCCAGCCTCCTGCTTATCCACTCAGTGTAATTAATTTGATTAATTTATAAGTAATTTAGCCAAGGATGGGATGTAAATCTTTGTTTAAGAAAACAGTTGGAGGTCCAAGTCGTGGTTAAAAACTGTGTCTTGAAACCATCCAGGCCCTCCTACTGACTTGTCAGCTCTGGGTTATTTTCAGAAAACTTTACTTGAGTTCCTTAGTTTAGTTGTAAGTTTTTCCCACAGACTTACATGGTATGTGTGAGTGGGAGAGTAAGTAGTGGCCACATTTTAGCCGCTGTTTAGTCTAGTGTATGTATGTTTACATCTCCTCTCTGGATTTATAGGCAGCCAAGGCGAAATAAAGATTATACTCACTTGATTGAGGACCCTTTAACCTAGAGCACCTGGCAGCAGAAAGGATTTCTTTTACTTTTAATTTTTGTGTGTGCATGTGTGATTATTATTAATGCTGGATCCTTGGTTAAAAATTCATGGTATTTAAAGGCTTTTCTTATGTTTTAGAACAAAAATATTTCAAGTTTTATCAAGTTAAAATTTTACAAGGTAACCTAAAATCCATTAATTTTTTTTTCTCCCTGCAATTTTACTTGCTCAGTGTTAAAAAAAAAAAAAAAAAAAAAAAAAAAACAATTTTGCGGCACAGGATTTTTTTTTTTTTTTTAATTACCGGTAACCTTATCCCCTCCTCATCGAGAAATAACAATTTGGTGTACTTTTCCTTTTCAGTAGTTTTTAAATGAAATATATTGTACATTCCAAAGCAGAAAAAAAAAAAAGATTCTTATACACCGCAACCCGCACCTCCTAGGTTATTAAACAGCATTATCAATGCTTTGGAAGTCTTTTGTGCGCCTTTTCTCAACTACATCCTCTCCAGGGGTAATGACTTTCCTGTATTTGGTATTTATTATTCTTTTGCTTTTCTTTACAATTTTATAAGATATATTTTAAATATAGGTAAACAACATGTTACTTTTGTATGTTTTTGAACTTTATGTACATTAGACCATTCTCTTTGAATAATTCTGTAACCACTTATGTGACTCAAAATGTTTTTGAGATTTTGCTGTTTTGATGCAAGTGGCTATATATCATATTTATTGCTTTATAAAACTTAAACATATGACTATACCACAATTTAGTTTTCTTTCAGTAGACACGTTTTTCCTAAACTTTCTTTTAATACAACATTGAAAATTTCTGTACATGTAAGAGACATGTAAGAGTTTTAGTGTTTATATCTAGAAGTGGAATTTTTGTTAATAGGGTTTGCTCATTTATTCTGCTTCACTAAATATTGCCAAGTTGCTTTCTAAATTGGTTGTACAAATCTGTAGTTCCCAAGAGTGGTGTATAATTGTTGTTGTTCTCCACACTATGTCCAATACTTGGCTGTTATCAGATGTATTAATTTTTTCCAGTTTGGTGGGTCTGAAAATTTTTTGGCTTAAATTTTCGTTTCCGTGATTGACTTTGAGCATCTTTTCATGTTTATTAGCTACTTACACCTCTTCACTGTGGAACATCTTTTTATGTCTTTTGCTCAGTAGAAGTAAATCAGTAGGTGATTGGATTTTGGAGTCACTAGATACAGAGTTTGAAATAACTACTATCACCATATTCTAGAAAATAGCTGATATGACAGGAAAATGTAGTAGAGGAGTAGAACCTTTTGAATCATGTAGAAATTCTAGAACTGAAAAGTATTGCAAGTAAAATGTACAAATTCAGTAGATGAATTAATAGCAGATTAGGCTTAGGAGAAGCAAAGATGTATGAACTGAAGATAAGTCAGTTAATGGTATCAAAAGTGAAACAGAGAGAAAAAAAAGATGAAAAATTTAATAAAGAACATAAGTGACATACTGGATAGAGTAAATGTGACTGATTACCTCTGTGTAACTATAGACCGCTGTCTTAGTCTACGTGGACTTCTATAACAAAACGCCACAGAAGTTTGTTTCTCACAATTCTGGAAGCTGAAAGTCTGAGATCAAGGTGCGCTTCTGGTCAGGTTCTCTGTCTGGTGAGAGCCTGCTTCTCAGTTCATAAATGGCCATCTTTTTACTGTCTCCACATTGCTAAAGGAGCTAGTGAGTTAGAGACCTCTTTAATAAGGGCATTAATCCCATTCACGAGGGCTTTCCTTCATGACCTCTTCACCTTCTGAAGGCCCCACCCCCTGACATTATCACATTGGAGATTAGGTTTCAACATAAGAATTTTGGGGAGATGCAAATATTCACCCCATAGCAATCCCTCAGGAGAAAACAGAATGGGGGAGGGAAGCAATATTTGAAGAGAATTGCTTAGAATTCTGTAAAAGTGAGAAAGATAACAGCCATAGATTCAAGAATATCTATTAACCCTCAGCAGGATAAATACAAAGTAAACTATATCTAGATGCATCATAGTAAAATTGCCAAAAATCAAAGAAAATCTTAAAAGCTGTGGACATGGAGGGAGACATTGCCTTTATAGAAGCAATAGTAAGACTGACAGATGACTTTTCAACAGAAGTGAAGGAATTCATAAGACAGTAAAATAATGTCCTTGAAGTACTGAAATAATATAACTACCAACCTAAAGTTCTGTCCCAGGTGAAAATGTCCTTCATAAATGATATTGATATTAGACTTTTCAGACTAACAAAAAGTTGGAGAATTTGTCATGGCAAACCTGAAGTAAAAATTACTTGTAAGTGTTCTTTAGGCAGAAGGAAAATGATCTCAAATGAAAGCAGGAGAAAGAGCAATGGAAATATCTGACTATAAATGTGGATTGTAGAAAAACAACAGTAACAATATTTGTTGGGTTAAAATATGCATATAATTAAAATTCATGACAAAAATAGTAAAATGATATGAAGGGATAAAGTGTTAAAAGTTGATCTGAAATTATCTGTAAAAGTTCTAATTTATATTAATTTTTAAAAGGAGAAAAAGTGAATAACAACCTGATAGAAAAGAAAAATTGAACAAAATATTAATCTAAAGACAAGAAAAGGGACATAAAATATGTGGAACAAGTAGAAAATAGTAATACGTAAAGATTTAAACCCATATTTATCACCAAGTGCTTTACATATCGGTGGACTAAAATACTCCCCTTAAAGACAAACACTAAATTAAAAACTAAACTTAAAAACAGTATGCTACTTATAAGGGACATACCTTAAATATAAAGATACAGAATGGTCGAGTTTAAGAGAAAAAACTATATATTATGTTAATATTAATCAAAAGAAAATTGGTCTAGCAATACTTGCATCAGGCAAAGTAGACTTTAGGGTGAGGCATTACTGGAGATAGTTTTCATAATCATAAAAGGGTCATTTCCCCTGGAAGATAACTCTAAGTTTATATGTGCTTGATAACAGCCACGAATTTACATAAAGCAAAAATCAGTAGAACTAAAAGGAGAAATAGACAAATTCATAATAATGGTAGATTTTACAATAACTCTCCTGGGAACTGATAGAGCAAACAACATAAAATCAATAAAGATTTAGAAGATTTAGACAGTACAGCCATTGGTATATATAAAACACTTGATCAAAAAAGTTCAGAATACTAATTATTTTCTAGTACACATGTAACATTTAGTGAAATTGTTCATTTGTTAGATCAAACAATTCTCTGCAAATTTTAGAAAACTAATTTAGAATATGTTCCCTGATCATAGTGAGATTAAGCTAGAAATTAATAAAAAGATAATTTTCAATCATTTGGGGGATATTTATTACATAGTATAATTCTAAGAACCCATAGCTAAACTGGAGACCCCAAATGAGATTAGAAAATATTTTGAACTGAAAAATAATGAAAATACAGCACATCAAGACATGAAGACTTAATGAAAGCTATGCTTAAGGGGAAATATATAATCTTAAGTGCACTAAGAAAATAAAAGCATAAAATCTGTTCCCTTTTTAAACACTCAATAAAAGAACAAGAAATTAAGGAAATTAGAAGCAAGGAAATGATCAAGGTGAGTAAAAATTAACGAAATAGGAGGAAAATGTACAAGAAAATCAAAGGCAAAAGTTATTTTTTTGAAAGGAACCTCCTCCCTGGGCAAAGAGTATTTAAGGACAAAATAAGAATAGGCACTAAATCCTAATACCAGGAATTAAAAAATGGCATGAGGCTACACATTCCATAGACATTTAAAGAGATAAGAGGATATTATGAAAAATTTTATGTGAATTTGAGAAACAGAACCTACAAAACTGACACAAGAAACAAAATATAAGTAGCCATATTGTTATTAGAGAAATTGAATCTTAAGTGAAAAACCTTCACAACGAAGATTTCAGACCCAGAAGGCTTCCCATATGAATTTTAGTAAACATTTTAGAAAGAAATAACCCTGATCTTAAACTGTTTCGGAAACTAGGAAGAGAGAACATGTCTTACTCTTTTTTTTTTTTTAAATGAAAACAGCATTATATTTGTCCTAAAATCTAATAAAAGGACATTATAAGAACAAAATTGACCAGTCTCATGAATATAGATATTAAACTTGTAAACATCACAGTGAAGTTTATTTATTAAACAAAGATAAAGTTGGCTATTTACTACCTTAATAAAAGAAAAAAAAATCAAGTGATGACATCAAAAATGCAGAAAAACCCATTCATAATAACAATTCTGAGCAAAGTCAGAATGTAAGGGAAATTTCTTTAATAAAGGGTATTTACATAAAACTGGTCTTTCTTAAAATAAGGATCAGGAATGAGAGAAAGATGTCCTTTATCACCATTTCTTATCAACATTGTACTAAAGGTTCTAGCCAGTGTAATAGACCAAGAGAAAGGGTGTATCAGTTGTAAAGGAAAGAATAAAACTGCCAGTATTTGCAGATGATATTTATATACTTAGAAAGCAAAAAAGTGCCTATAGATCTACCAGAATTAATGAGTTTAGCAAGTTGGTAGTAAACAGTCAGTAGGTAAATATCAGTTCTTTATAATAGACACAATTAGAAAAAGAAAATTTTAAAACCCTACCATTTACAATAACATCTAAAATTACCAAATTCCTAGGAGCACAGCAAGATGTTACTCTTAGTATATAAAGGTATTAAACAAAATTAAAGTAGACCCAAGTAATTGAAGAGGCAAACCATGTTCACTGGTTAAAGAATCGATATTGTAAAGATGTTTGGTTTTGTTTTTTTTTTTTTTTTTTTGCCAAATTGATCTGTAGATTCAGCATAATCATAAATCCCAGCAGGACTTTTTTTCAGCCATAGAAATTGAGATGTATATGAAAATGCAGGAGTCAATAATAAGAAAATTATGAAGGACATTTTAAGCCAAAGGTAGACTTTCAGATATCAAAGAGTTATTTTTTACAAGAGTTACAGTAATTAAGACACTATACTTTTAATGCAAGGGTAGAGAAATAGATCAGGTTAGAGTCCAGAACAAACCTTATATGTATATGAACAGAGGTGACAAATGACGGGTAATACTGCAAAGCATGGAGAGAAATGGAGTTTTTTAGTAAATGTTGGTAGGTCATTTGGAACTCTATATGGGGAGAAGAAGAAATATGATTTCACACCATATACAGAACCTGTTGCATATGAACTGCTGGTCTTAAAGAGCTTTAAGAGAGTAACATAAGAGTCTTCAGGACTGAAGCAGGCAAAAAGTTTCTTAAATTGAACATAGAAGCACTAACCAAAAAAGAATCAATACATTTGGACTATATTAAAATTAGGTCAAAAATACCATTAAAGCAGTGAAAAGGCAAGACAAAGACTAGTGGAAAATATCTGAAATTTAAATAAGTGACAATTAATTTACCCAGTATAAAGAACTACAAACATCAGTAAGGAAAGATGGATAGCCAAGTAAAGCAAAGTGCCAAATGGTTGAACTTTATAAAAGAAGATACCCAGGTGCCATTAAAAATATTAAAATATGTTCAACCTCATTAGTCTTTGAAAAAATGCAAAATAAAATCACAATGAGATGCCACTACATACCATATCAGAATGGTTTAAATGAAAAAAAATATTGACATTACCAAGTGTTGGCAAGAGTATGCAACATTGAAATGCTCACATGGAAGTATAAATTTGTACTACTTTTGAAAATTGACTACTACTGAAATTCTCATACCCTATGACCCAGCAGTTTGAATCCTGAGTGTATAACCAAAAGAAATGCATACATATATGTGCCAAAAGGCATGTACCGTAATGTTGACATCAGCTTTATAATACAAAACTGGAAACTAAACCCAAATTTTCCTTAGCAGTGGGATGAATAAATTGTATATTCATCCAGTGGAATGCTATACAGTAATGTAAATCATCAACTACACATAAGACTAATGAATCTGAAAAACAATATTAAGTGAAAGAAGCCAGACATAGAGTAATATATACTGTTCAATTCCACTTATATAAAGTTCAAAGCAGTCAAAACTTATTTGTGGTGTTAGAAACTAGGGTTGTAATCTTTGGAAAAGAATGAGTGGTTAGTGACTAGGAGGAGACACAGAGGGACTTCTGGGGTTCCGATAATCTGTTTCTTGATCTAAATGGTGGTTATGCGAGTGGTTCACTTTGTGAAGTTTTATCAAAATGTACAGTTGTGGTTTGGCAGTAAATGTTAATTGTTTTTAAAATAGGTGACATATACCATTTTAGGGTTTTGTCCTAAAGAAAGAAAAGCGCCTCTCCCTAAAGGAATGTATAGAAAGATTCATGAGCAATGTTAGATGATAGGGTGTTTTATTGCAGCATTGCTTGTAGTACCAAAAGTCTCTGCTATTCAGAGAGTGGCTGAAAATTCATAGAATATCCATTCTGTGGAATGTTACACATTTTTAAAGAAATTTTGTCATGTGCCATAGATTTTTATATGAGCCTGGAGAAAAGAGTGGAAAAGCATTTTATTACATGAGGTGAGATTGAAATTAGTGACCAGTATAGGGACAGTTACTAAATTTTTCTTGGTACACCTTTGTAAGTTAACCGTTTCTTAGATGCTTGCTCTAACCACCGGGCCTCGTGGCAGCTCATTGTGTTGACAGCAGACTTTTTCTTGTCTTTACTTTCTGTTTTCTTAAGATATTCAGCTACCCTCAGTCAGTGATTGGGCCATGAATGATTATGGCTTATAATGAGGACATTTCTGGATAATATGTGATGCAGAGAATTGGCAGTGTGTGGCTATATCATGGGTACTATCTAATTGGATAAAATCACAAGTCAAAGTCATATGAAATATTTATTACTAATATTAAGGATCTGGCTTGCTTATCTTTTAAGCGGGAGCAAGAAAGTCAAATGGCCCGTCTTAAAAAACAGCAGGAAGAATTGGAAGAGATGAGACTACGTTACCTGGCGTCTGAGGAAAAAGATACAGTTAAAACTGAGCGACAAGAATTGTTGGATATAAGAAACGAATTGAACAGGTATAGTGACTAGAACATTACATTTCTTCATACAGAAACAAAAGTTGTAGGACAATCTCTTAATTGGTCATTGCTCCAGGGGAAAATATAATGTCAGGTCTTTTGAAACTAAAGTAGATCATGTTTAAAATGTAGCTGATTTGTACAATAGAAAATCTATGCCAGAAACCATTATTTCACTCGGATTTTTTGCCATGAATGTAGCTATGCCGGATCTATATAGCTTTTTTGTTTCTGGTCATAACATTAGTACTTTAAATTTTATTTTTATGTAACTCTTTCAGCAGTATTGCTATTTCAAGGTAATCAATTAAACTGAATTTTTAGTTACAAAAAGTATAAGAAATTTCAAATTTAGTTAATTATTAACATAAACAATAGCTCTTATTTATTGAGTCCTTACCATGTGCCAGGCCTTATTTTAAATGCCTCACATCCCTATCTCATTTTCTTTTATATTCAAAGCAACTTTTTCCCCATTTTAGAGATGAAGAAACAAAGGATTAAAGAAATTAAAGTACCCTTTCCAAGGTCACACAGCTAGTAAATCCCTGGAGCCAGAGTTCAAATCTGATTCCAGAGGCTATGTTTTTAACTACTGTGTTACGGTGGGCTTCTTTGTAGTGTCACGTTCATCTTACTTACAGTTTGAATTATTCTTATTAGAAAAGTCATCATTAGGAAGCAGCATAAGAACAAATTATAGTCTTTTTAGAGGGGAGTTTGGGGTAAGACTATTTAGCTTAGTTTATCAAGAGACTATTAATTTTGTTTCAGCAAAGCATACTGTCATAGCTTGGGCTGCCATAAAGTACCATAGATTGGTTGTCTTAAACCGCAGTAAGTTATTGTCTCTCAGTTTTGGAGGCTAGAGTTCAATATCGGCATGCCAGCGTAGTTGGTTTCTGGTGAGGACTCTTTTCCTGGCTTGTCAACAGCTGCTTTCCCACTGTATCCTCACATGGCAGGGAGAGAGCAAGTTCTCTGATGTCTCTTCGAATAAGGGCACTAATCCCATTGTGAGGTCCTCACCCTCATGATCTCATCTAAACCTAATCATCTCCCCTAAAGACTATCACATTGGGGGTTAGGGCTTCAACGTATTGATTTCGAGGGGGACACAATTCAGACTATAGCACAGACATTGACAAAATATCCCATGACATCTCTATGTATGGGCTGAGAAAACTTAGGCATATATTAGGTGGGTTTAAAGCTGAATTAAATAACTACATTTAGAATATTAATGTATAAATATCAATTAGTAAAGGTCAAGGCCTACAGTGCCATGCTACAGGACTCAGTTCAGGTCATTATTCTCTATTTATTCAGCAAATACTTATTTGGTGTCTACTATATTGGAGACTGGGAAGATGTTACAAATTAATTATAACATGATTCTTGCTATTCAAAATTTTGCTATCATCTAGTCATGCGCTGCTTAATATCAGAGATATGTTCTAAGAAATGCATCATTAGGTGATTTCATCATTGTGTGACCATCACAGAGTGGGCTTACACAAACCTAGATGGTGCAGCCTACCACACTCAGGCTCTATGCTAGAGCCTATTTCTCCTAGGCTACAAGCCTGTACAGTATGTTGCCATACAAAACAATACAAGATTAAATCGAGCACAAGAGAAAATAATGTAATCAAGGGCCGTGATAAACCTGAGATGTATGAGGCTGCTGTGGACATAGCAGGGCATACTGCTTACAGAAAACTTGTTTTTTTTATGAATAGAAAGAGGACACTAAAATGAAGATAAAAAGTATAGTATATACATAAACCAGTAACATAGTTTATTATCATTGTCAGGTGTTATGTACTGTACATAATTGTATGTGATATACTTTTTTTGACTAGCAGCATGTAGATCCATTTAAACCAGCATCACCACAAACGTAACGTGTTGCACTGTGACATACAATGGCTGCCATGTCACTAAGCGATGCATGACTGCACAGCACTTTTTTGGTTTCATTTTAGCAATCATATAGTAAGTAAGCCTCTGCTGTTTGCTAAGTACTGTTTTATTGGCTTAAATGAAGATAGCCATTTGCCTATCAAATTTGTAGGTCATACAAAATTGAATCTTATCATTACTATCTTATTAAATTAGGATTCAGAACTGAAACCAACAAGATTAAATGTATTAGAGACAAAAGCTGTCTTCTGTATAAACTGTTTAAAAATCTCTTAAGTAATGAGCAAGATACAAAAAAAATCATGTGAGAAAGCTTAGGAGGATTTAAGTGGCCACAACAACAGTGTGACATTGCTGCCAAAGACCAAGTGCAGTTAGGGACATTCATAGGAGTCGTGTTCAGTACTCAGCATTGGTAAAATCACTGCTAGAGTGTTCTTAACCAATGTATGACACACTGTAAGGGAAGTCAGCGACCTAAGGAGCTTCCAGTGGTATGTGACCAAGAAGTGCTTTGGAGAGTAAAGAATGTTGAACTTGAGAGGATTTGCAGACAGAGTAGGAGATAGCTGTCTTCACATATCTGGAGGGTTACCGTATTTTAAAAAAGCAAATAGGTTATCTTCTTGAGAAAAATCATGGCCAGTTATTATAAAGTATAAGGGTGTATACTAAGTTCAACGTGAAAGGGAACTTAACAGAAGTTCTACAAAGCAGTAGGTTCCTAGCAAAAGTATGGGAATGGAGTCCAGACAGAATGTCAGTGAAGTAAAGTTTCTTTTGATAACTTTATGGGCTTCATCAGTTACAAGGTTCTGAAATCCTATTGTCATGATTGATGATTTACATCTTAGTGAAGATTTGGTAAGGATAATCTGTTAGATGTGAAGAAATTCCATTTGTCCTATATGCATAAACAGACAAGGAAATGGTTGAATTTTCTGGTGCATCCTTTGGTTTTGTGTGTCATTAATTTGCCTGGAGGACCTCTTCCTCCAAGAGAACTAGAAAAATTAGGGTAGGGGAAACAGCTATTCAGAAATGTTCCCTGACCCATCCACATAAATTGCTCAAATTGGTACCAGTATCCCATTAACCACATGATTTCCGCCCAGTCCCAAAACACGGTGCCCTCACTACTTAGGATTTTTTTCTGAAAACAGATGGAGTGATTTGGTCTCCTTGTATTGCATATTTACATTTTCATTTCTTTTGTGGGGGATCTTAAGCGTCAGTTCGAGTTTCAGAGAGTCACCTGAAGAAATGAACTGGGGCCCACTGCTCCTTGTCTGTGAGAGCAAGACTTACTCCTCACTGGCTGTTCCTCCCTCTTGGCTACTGCATATGTAAATTCAGAAGTGGATTTTGTTCTCAGTGGCTTGCTTCCTCTCAAGACCAGCTAGAATCAGGGGCTTAGACTCAACTGCTTTATCTTATTTAAAATAGACAAAATTTAGAAGTAGTTGAAAATTAAAACATTTTTGTAGCCACTTACATAGGAGTATAAAGTTACGTCTTAATTGTATGTTCTAAATGAAATTAAAACATACTCCATGCCCAAACTTGCCATACTATCCTGAAATATACTCTCCATTTTCAAGGAAATATGATTAACAATATTCCATTAGAAATACCCAAATCCCAGGCTGCCACCTGCTTTCCTTTCTTCCTTTTTTAGATGAGATTATCACAAACATCACTTGAAGATATCTATACAGTCTTAAAATGTACTTGCCCTTTAACCCAGGCATTCACATTTACAGCATTTCACTTTCTATTAATAATTACTGAAATAAGCTCTATACAGTAGGGACTTTTCTTCTTGTTTCACTGCAGTATTCCCCAAATCTAGCACTGTTTGGTACAAATAAATGTTGAATGAATTTAGAAGAAAATTTTATGTTCAAAACAGCAAACACAACAAAGGTTTAACAACTTAAAGATCAGCAATAAAGGATGATTAAATAATGGCTCATCTAAATGATGGAATGTTATAAAGCCATTTAGAAGAACATTTAATGTTGGAAAACTATTATATTAATAAGTGAAAAAATAGTATATAGCGTTGCATATAATTTTTTAAAAAAATATATTTAAAATATGTGCACTAATTGAAAAGAAATACAAAAAATTGTTACTCAGATTGGTTATCTCTGAATAAAATTACAGTGATTTTACTTTTTATATATTTCTAAAATTTCTACATTTTTTCATGTATTTTATAAGAAAAACAAGTATTGCTTTTAAAACTGTTTTTTTATAAGTGTGCTAACTCTGACCTGCCAAATGTAACACTAGTTTTTGTTTTCTTCCTGAAAATATTACTACAAATGTATTTTGCCATTAAATCATTTTGTTTTTAAACGGCGTTGTTAAGAAAACCAAAACAATATTTGTTGCCTGCTAGAGTGGTTTTTGTTCTTGACTTCTCAGGTTAAGGCAACAAGAACAAAAACAGTATCAAGATTCCAGAGAGATTGCAAGTGGAAAAGTGGATAGCCCACATGGCAATGCATTGGAAGAAGGTTTGGATGATTATTTGACTCGCCTAATAGAAGAAAGGGATACTTTGATGAGGACGGGTGTGTATAATCACGAGGATCGAATAATAAGTGAACTTGACCGACAGATCAGAGAGGTTTTGGCAAAAAACAATACTGGTAATTAATAACATTTGGAAAATCTTTACAGATTCCAGGTCTAAATTTTCGTTTCATTGTAAAACCCTCAGAGGAAGGGAACATGGATATGTTAAGATGCCATTTTCAATTTTTTATAAGCACAATTTTATGTACTATTGTATAGTATTTATTTGATTTTATTTACTTTATGCTACCTCTCCCATTCTGGTTTTATTTGTAATTGCATTTTATATACTCATTTTAAATGACCTTTCAGTGTTTCTCATAATTTTTAATTTCATGGCTAACTTTCAAAAACATCTTTTCACTAAATTTGTTCTAGGAGAAATGACTGTAGTAGTTTCCAGTTATATAACTTTGCATGTTGAGCCAAAAGAGTATATGTTGCACTTTAAAATGTTGTGTCCTAGTCATTTGAATATAGATATCCTAAAAGTTTAGACTAATTATAAATGTAACCAGTTTTTTTTAACTCATTTTAGATGTCCTGTTCTTTTCATTTATAACCTTTGCAAGTGACAGGTTTGAAAACCGAAAGCAGGATCAGTGCAGAGAAGCCATATGATAATATTGAATGACAAATTAGTCATTTATTTAAATAAAGTTAATAGTATTAAACTTGTTTCGAGAACTATTGAATTTTCAAATTTTCAGCATACTTTTTAATTTTTAAGAATATGAACTCATAGTTTAAGGTCTTTCTTGTCCATCTCTGCTCAAGATTGCATTGTTTTCTTCTGTTGAAAATAGAGATTTCTTTTTTTCTGGTAATAGTACGACTAGTTGTGAACTCTGTAATATAACATGGAAACAGACACTTAAAGGCTATAGGTGAGAAAGTAGAGTGAAAAACTATTTTTTCTCCTCCTAATTTTAATCAGTCATTTTTAAAAAGTACATGAGATTAAGTCATTGGATTTATGTGGTGCCATGTCTCTATAAACTTTTAAGAATTCCTTTACATCATATTCTTCAGAGCCAACATTTGCCCTCAAAGCAATACTTTCTATGTCCTTTTATAGAATACTGAAAAGGTTTATTAGCAAATTTACGGATTAGGTGAGTCTTAAAATATGTAGTTTAAAATTTCTGATTCCTAAATGCAATAAATTGAAGTATACACTTTGGATAGTATATATACTGCTTACTGATAACGTCCATAAAAGCACGATAGGCTCTTTGGTGACATTAAATTAATGTTCTATTGTTTTCCAAAGAGGTATATTTCTTGCTCAGGAAATTAAAAGTCCCTACCTGCATTATACATTTTTTTTTCCTTATTAACAAAGTATTAATCTAAAAACAACCTGGGAGTAAATAACAGAGAAAGAAATTACTGAGAGAATAATGAATGTGAATCATAGCAGGAATTTGAAATATTAATTATGGTTAGACATTTTCTCCCATTGATTTTTGTGCCACATGAATGGAACAGAAGTATTTTTGCTTTGGAAGGTCTCGGGTAAAATATGGCAACTGTGCCTTCAGTTGCACTGTGTGCTGCGTGTGACTGTTTTCAAACACTAGAGGGGGCCTTAGATTTAAAGAAACAAAAAAGACTTTTCTAAAATGGATGTGTGGTTTATTTTGCCTTCTGTAAAGTGATCTTTTGGCTGTGTATTTTAACAAATAAAATCACAATTGTATGTATCTTTGCATTTCTAAGCAGTTTTTTTTAATTCTAAACTGAGCGGGCACGTAGTTGTCACTTCCTGTATCCAGTCACTTTGTATTTTTGTTTTTAAGTGCTTACATTGCATGTGCTTTTTTAATATGTCTTGAAGTCGAAAGTCTGGAATTTTAACACCTTTTTGTAGTCCTTCAGCAACAGCCATTTCACTCGTATGTGGCATTTAACATATTTATGCTGATCGCCTTACTGAATTATTGTCAGTCCCGGGAGTTGAGTATGACCACGGTAAGTGAAAAAGAAGGAGCTAATGAGTGAATACATTTCTTCATTACTACATATAACAGCTAACCTTTTGTCAACTGTTTTAATGTGGAATAAAATTCACCTTTAAAATGTTTGTGATTTGTTTTCATGGAGAAAGTCTAATTTCTCCTTCAAAGGTTGGCACGTACTGCCTGGGAGGGATATGTGGTACCTTGTCTATATAAACTTGAAGAGTTCTTTTATAGGTGTAGCCCAGTAATTTCTATGTAGACTTGGGTTCCTGTTGCGTCCAGCAGATGTGGGAGTTTGAATATTACCTAAGGATGTTTTGGGGGCACTGCACAAACATCTCAATAGTAGAACACTCCAGTGTGACCAGATGACTTTCCTGTGCACGTACTGCTTTGTCCAGATACTGCCCCAACTGCATCTGAGTTCTCAGACCACCTCAGCACATATTGCTTGTCCTCAGCCACCTCAGAATGGACTGACCTGGTTCTTGAGGTATATAAGAAGGGTCCTCTGGTAGCATGCATGGACTTTTAAAATTTGGCCTCTTCCTACCATTATGTCAGCTTGACTTAATGCCTAACTTGATTTTTTTTAATTGATATAAATCACATAACATAAAATTCACCTTTTTAAAGTATACAGGTCAGTGGTTTTTAGTATATTCATACAGTTCTACAACCATCATTACTATCTAATTCTTGAACATTGTCATCATCCCCCAAAGGTACCCCACACTCAGCATTCACTCCTCATTCTCCCCTTCCTCCCTCCCTTAGCAACCACTAAGCTTCTTTCTGTCTCTGTTGGATTTGCCTATTCTAGACATTTCATATAAATGAAAGACCAGATTAATATTTAAAACTGGAAATATTAGAAAACCTGATGTAGTTTTGTATGACCATTTTCTATGTTATATGATATTTTATCGAATGTTGAATTAAATGACAAAGAGATGCAGAAGGCCAACACAAGGGTATAACATTTGTCCATCAGTTAAGACTATAGCTCAGTTGTTCTACTGTCAATTACCTAGTAAAGCAGTGACCAAAAACAGTTAAAGGTAGATAATGTTCTGCTATGACAACTGAGCAATCCTGTGGTGTTGCAACTGGATTACTGATACAAGGCATGTGTCATGCCATTGGTATTTAATCAAAATGGTACACATTTTCATATGTTTTATAGAGTTTGGTGATAATGAGAAACAGTTAACCAGAACATAATGACCATGAGGAGAGAAATCAGGTCTATCTTACTTTCTCCTATATGTCAGGACTAAAATAGTGCCTGCTTCATGTGGGCACTCAATATTTGCTGCATTCATAAAGAAATAGATGAACAAAAGATTGTTGTCTGGAAAATGGATAGTGGAAATAGTTGCATAGCACTGTGAATATATTTAAGGACACTCAATTGTACGCTTCACATGGTTAAAATTTTATGTATATTTTACAAATAATAAATATTTGCTTCAAACTCTGCCTCAAATCTGTCTACCCAGTGTTTCATGCTGAAAGTTTTCTGTATACGAGTTGCCTGTCTCCATTTTTGAAGATACTGTCTTCTCAGTCCTTGATGTAGGGATGGATCAGATACTTCATTGTGTCCCCACTGTTAACAAAATCTGAAACTAGTGAAAATTAATGGTACTTTTTCATCCTGTCTCCTAAAAGTAAATTTGAGGATCCTTGAAAATGTGGAATTGTAATGCCTTCAGGTTCGTAAACTTAATGTATTGTTATTCTTTAAAATACACAACAATAAAAAAAAAATACCAGTTGTTTAATTTAGCAGCTAGTCCACATCATGGCCATAAATTAGAACTTTCACAATGAATTACTAGTTCCCTAAATTAGGCTTAAAAGCTTTTTGTTGGCTAAAGTTTTATTGTTGGCTGGTGGTCTTATTAACTGATAAAGTGATTTGTGTGGGAATGCTGAATAAAGTCTGGTTGAATAATTTTTGTATGTTACGACTTGAAAATTTAAATCCGTTTTTGATATCTGTGTTTTTGGCAACTATGGTGTAGACCTTAGAGCCCAGATTTTTCAGCATGTGCTTTTTCTGCCACTACCTGCTCTAAAGCACAAATTACACTTATTCCTATCAAACAGGCCCTGTGCTTCCGTGACTCAGACAAAGAGGTAACTTTACTATCTTGATATAAATGGAGAAATACAGAATCGTTTAAGGATGAACATTTTTCACTGAAAAAAAGAACTAGAGCACTCACTGATTTTGTTATATAACCTCTGTTTGGCAGCAAATTAGTATCCACTATTGTTAGGAATGTAACTGTAGAAAGGCTGCTATATACTTAAATCTCATTTTATTTGCTTCTCTAGGGGTTGTCTTTGTGTTTTCATTAGAAATGTTTTTACAGATGTAGGCTCTTCAGATATAAAGTTGCTGAAGTAGAGACTCAGAAGTTTAGCTTTCAAATTGAAGGGGGATGGAAAACTGTTTAGAAAGATTAATTTATAGATAATTTACTGACTCTGATACGTTAATATACAGTAATCCCTGGAGGCTTTTAAAGATGTAGTCATATTCTGAAGGTTTCTAAGAATGTTAAGCCTGCCATTCATAATAGGAGAGAACTAAAATAGAGCCCATTTATAATTTCTTGGAAACATTTTATCTACAAATTCATAGACAAATATTTTTTCTTTTCCAAATAACACATCTAATAGTTGGACAACACAGCCCTTTTCTTGATTAACATGTTAACTAGTCAAAAGCATACAGATACACTGGATGAGTGCTAAATTTTCTTCTATTTTAGACTAAAAATTGGCTAGAGCAAAAGAAATATTACAGCAAAATCCTACTGTGACATTATTGTAAATTTTAGTGAATGCCAATCCAATACTGCGAGGTTATGCCTGTGAGGTTATGCCTGCTAGGTTTGCAATGTATTCATTGCTCAGTTCTTTAGTAAATTCTCATATTAGTGAATAGATTGAGCAAGATTAGCATTAAAAATCTGGTTTCATTTCTATGACTTCTGTAATCTGAAAATTTTAGAAAGATTTGTTTACTAAAATGTGCACTTTTTTTGAGAGAAATTCTGAATTTCAAGCAGACTATTATTGCATTACTTGAGTTCAGTTCAGATTGTATGCAGAATGTGATGCCCTGAAGGTGGTACGTCAAATTCCGAATTTGAGGCAGTAACATCCAGAGCATACCATTAGTCATCCTGTTTAGATTGGATGAGACAGTACATCAGACTGGCTATTCACCTGATTGTTGCCTTGAGGAAGGAAATTTCAATTCCTGACTTAGTTTCATTGCTGGCAGGTGAGATTAATGGTCTCCTCTTAGTTTCTGACAGAAGTTTATTTAGCTAACTAACTGAAATTTGTAAAATTTGCACAAGGAAAAAAGAAAGTACCAAATAGGTAATAATTTTATAGTCTTCAGAAGTAATTTAGCCTAGTCTTTTTTCACCAGTGAAAATTATATTTCCCAGCCCACATTTGGCCTACCATCTCTTCCTCTATTATCAATGCCTACTTCTTTTTCGCTTATCTCTCTGTGAATGTATGTTTGCCAAGAACAAATGACACCAAAAATTTGTTTTTAAAAGATCCTTTAGAAAACCCTTTTAAAAAGAAAGAAAAAAAAAGAGTGGACAGAAGAGCTCACACCCCAATTTTCCTTTGGTCTAACCTTATCTTTTTCTTATCTGAAGTTGTCAGGTGGTTTCACTGGTTCTGCTATTATTCTTTACCTCTTATATTATCACTTGAGCCTCAGTGTCATTGTCCAGATCTATCCAAACACATCTGTGACTCCAGAAGTATACATACACAAGAGAAGTAATTGTCAACCTGGTATGTTCTGGCATGAATCCAAACTTGAAATGTGCCTATTTAGCAATTCCCAGCAGTGCATCCTACCAAATAAAGGAGATCAAATAAATTGAGAAATTCATCCTCATATATATACTTTTATATATATCATATACAAATACTATATATACATATGTGTGTGTACACACACACTGTAATGGAGATGACATATTCCTATCACGTACTGATTGAAGAGCAATGCGTTACTCTTGTGGTTGTGGTGCTGGTGTAAATAAATCTGTACTGCCAGTCACAAAAGTATGTACAGTACACAATGCATAATGATAATAAACCTGTTAATGGTTTATATATTTATTATACTATACTTTTTATCATTGTTTTAGAGTGTACTCTTTCTAATTATAAAAAAAGTTTGCTGTAAAACTGCCATGTTGCACCAGCAGCAGCCTCATACTATCTCCTGTCTACTGAGTCTCTTGATTGCATCATTTTCTCTTATATTTGATCTTCTGTTGTTTTGCACAGTACTGTGCTGGACATGGTTGTAGCCTAGGAGCAATAGGCTAAACCACATAGCATAGGTCTGTAGTGGGCTGTACCATCTAGGTTTGTGTAAGTGTACTCTGATGTTTGCACAACGATGAAATCATCTAGCAACACCTTTCTCAAAATGTATACCTGTCATTAAGGGGTGTGTAACTGTATGTATACACACACACATACATATATATCTACTATGTGGAAGTACTTTGTTTAGTATAAAATTCTATGTAGTTATATATGTCATTAATATTGTCCTTATTATGATATATTGGAGAGAGACCATACCCTTCTTGGTTATTAGTGAACAGTGTACATGACAGTGGGTCCCCAAATCTTTTATGTAATCAACAGTAAAGAATAAACAAAATAGCATTTCTACATTTTCCTTCTCATCCTTTATAGTTATTGTTCTACCTTTCCTATGATAGCCTCAGCTGCTGTGATGCCAAGTAAACAGAAGTTTCCAACCACAGCATTATGAATAAAAGCGCTAATGATACATGTTTTATGTCAAAAAATGCTTTCTCAGGCTCAGTAAGTATTTGCATACTTAATTTGATACTAAAAGTATCAAACCTGTTTGAACCAGAGAAACAATTTATGTCATAAACTACATTAGATTAGCTGCTAGTCACTCTGAAACTTTAGAGGTAAGCCTATGAGGAGAATGAAGAAATCAATCTGTTTATAAGCATATGCTCCAAAATGTTGACTAGCAAAGTTGGGGTGTGTTTGTGTGTAGGCAAACTGAGTTGGAATGTAAGGTGGCTTTAAAATCTATAGGGTCCAAAGCATTCTACATGATGTGACAATAATCGATTTTGGGTAGAAGTGATAATAATAGTCAAGTGAGAAAAAGCATTTGTCAAAACGTAACATCCATTTCAAATAAATACTTCCAGCAAACAGTAGAAAGGAACTTCCTCAACCTGAAAAGGATATCAACAAAAAACTTGCAGGTAGCATGCTTATTGGCAAAAGAGTGAGTGCTTTTGGTAGAGATCAAGACCAAAATAATATCTGCTCTTACCATCTCTATTCAATAACATATAGGAGGTTCATAGCCAGTGAAATACAGCAAAAAAGAACAAGATAGCAGGAGATATCTTTGTCCTCCAACAAAAAAACAAGCAGACAGCTATCCATGAATGAAAATATCCCTGGAAGGACTGAAGAGTCCAATTAAGAACAAACAGCAATATGGTGAAACAAAAAAAATGGAGAATAACCACACACAAAGGATCTCTGTGTAGATCGGCATAGCTGAGGCATCTAGAGACGACTAGGAACAAAAATGAAGGCAGGGGCTACCAGTACCAGCCATGAGGTGAATGCTACCACATTCCTCATGGCCTGCTCTGTGGCGAACCCTGGAAGACTTTGCCCCTCAAGACCCCACTATGACAGCCATAGACTACAATGTAGTATTCACTGGTATGGCCCCCAGAGGCCTGCTCCATGGAGGACACCAGAAGCTTTCACCACCTGGTAAAAAATGCCCCAGACCCATCAGAGAGGATATGCTGCACCAGCAACTCTCCCTGCCAGGAGGAGCTGTTGTTGCATCACCCTGGGACCAAGGCTGCCACCGCTCCCCCAAAAGCCCACACATGCCCCAGACCCCAGAGTCACAGCTGCTCCACATGCTCCCAAACTTCAGGCCCTGACTATGTAGCTGCTCTGCACATACCCATGTCTCAGGCGACACCACTAAGGGCTAATAAGCAGTGCCCCAGACGCCAGAGCTGCTGTCTCTACAAACATGCCTTTGTTCCAGTCTCCAGCTCCATGGCTGCTTGGCATGACACTGCCTCTCAGACACCAGAGCAACCACTGCTATGAGCAAGCCAGTGCCCCAGCCCCTAAAGCCACTGCTGTGCTGCAAGCACTCATGCTCGAGAGCTCGACTCCATTTGCACTTGTGTGTCAGAAACCAGTGCCACCTCTACCATGAGGGCACCTGTGAGCCAGACCTGGAGCCAACCAAGAGGGATGCCCTCAGCCAGGACACAGACAGTGGGAGAAAGGGAGATCAGGAGATCTTCAGCAGCTTTCACCACCAAAGACCTCGAATGACCTTGCCAATACTTTAGACAACCTTGGCCACTGAAGACCCTAGCAAATCTTTGACAACACTGACCTCAGTTGACAGCTGCATGGAGATTGCACCACTAAGACTCCCTGGAACCATCACACCCCACCCAGCCAGTACACTTGCACTCAGCCACAATAAAGGCTTTTCCCCCACCTGACCAGTCCGTGAAGTCTGGAAGAGCTGACTACTCCAACAAATGCACAGAAATCAACATAAGGTAACAAGAAACATGAAAAAAAAAAAATCAAGAAAACATGATACCATCAAAGAAACAATATTTTCGAGTAACTGACCTCAAAGAAATAACTATGAAATGACAGAGAACTCAAAATAATTGTTTTAAGGAAGCCCAAGGAGCTACAAAAGAAAACAGATAGACAACTCAATAAAATCAGAGAAATGATACATGAACAAAATGACAAGTTCAACAGAGAGACAGAAATTATATTTAAAAAATAACCAAACAGATATTCTGGAGTTGAAGATTGTAATTATTAAAATGAAAAAAAAAAATGCCATAGAGAGCATCAATAACAGGTTTGATCATTGCTTCTCAGCCTTTTGGCTAAGATCAAGTGTAATAACAAGTTTGATCATACTGAAAAAGGAATTTGTGAAGTTGAAGATAGGTCATCGGAAATTATTTAGTTCATGGAGAAAAAAGAATGAAAAAGAGTGAAGGAAGCCTATGTAAGTTATGGGACACCGTCAAGTGAAACAATATCTGCATTTTAGGAGTCCAGAAAAAGAAGAGAGGGGGTAGAAAGCTTATGTAAAGAAATAATGGCTATAAATTTCCCAAATCCAGAAAGAGATATGAACATCCATGTACACGATGCTCATAGAGTCCCACACACATTCAACCCAAAGAGAACTTCACCAGAAAACATTACAATATAACTGTCAAAAAATCAAAGAGAGAGAACTTTGAAAATAACAATAACAACAACAACAACAAAATCACCGCATACAGTGAACTCTCCATAGGCTATGAGCAAATTTCTCAGCAGAAAATTTGCAGACCAAGAGAAAGTAGTATAATATATTCAAAATGCTAAAAGAAGAAGAATTGCCAACCAGGAATACTTTATCTAGCAAAGTGATTCTTCAGAATGAAGGAGAGATACCTTCCCAGGAAAATAAAAGCTATTATAACTATACTTGCATTACAAGAAATGCTAAAGGGAGTTCTTCAAACTGAACTAAGGGGACACTAATTAGTAACATGAAAAAGTATAAAACTCACTGGTAAAGTATATAATCAAATTCAAAATATTCTAATATTGTAATGGTGGTGCATAAGTCACTTAACTCTTATATAAAGGTTAAAAGACAAAAGTATTAAAAATAATTAGAGCTACAATAATTGATTAATGGACATACAATATAAAAGAATCAAATTGTGACATTGAAAACAATGGCAGGGATAAAAGGGTCGAGTTTTTGTATGTAATGAAGTTAAGTTGTTATTAGCTTAATATAGACTGTTATAACTATAAGGTGCTTCATGGTAACCACAAAGGAAAAACCTACAGTAGCTACGTAAAAGATAAACTAAAAGGAATCAAGGCATACCACTATAGAAAATCAAGTTGCAAAGAAATAAGGAAACTACAAAACATCCAGAAAACAATTGACAAGCTGGAAATAGTAAGACCTTACCTATTGATAATTACTTTAAAAGTAAATGGATTAAATTTTCCAATAAAAAGTCATAAAATGGCTGAATGGATTAAAAAAAAAAACAAGACCCAACTATATGCTTTCTTCAAAAGACTCACTTCAGCTTTAAGAATACACACAGGCTGAAAATGAATGGATGGAAAAAGATACTCCATTGAAATGTAAACCAAAAGAGAGCAGGGGTAGCTATACAGATATCAGACAAAATAGACTAAGTCAAATACTGAAATAAGAGACAAAGAAGGTCATTGATCAAGAGGATATAATAGTAGTAAATATATATGCACCCAACATTAGTACACCTAAATATATTAAGCAAATATTAACAGATATGAAGGCAGCTGAATACATATACATTTTTTCACAATAAGTGGAACATTGTAAGTGGAACATGAAACGTTCTCTAAAATAAATCATATGTTAGGTCATAAAACAAGTTTTAACAAATTTTTGAAGTCTGAAATCATATCAAGTATCTTTTCTGATCCCAATGGTATGAAACTAGAAATTGATATCAGGAGGAAAGCTGGAAATTTCAAAAGTATGTAGATATTAACATGCTTCTGAACAACCAATGAGTCAAAGAAGAAATAAGGGAAATAAAAAAAATATCATGAGGCAAATGAAAATGGAAACAATATATCAAACTTATGCAATGCAGCAAATGCAGTTATAAAAAGGAAGTCTGCAGTGATAAATACCTAAATTAAGAAAAAAGAAAAATCTAAATTAACAACCCAATTTACACCTCAAGAAACTAGAAAAAGAACATACGAGTCCAAAGTTAGCAGAAGGATGGAAAAAAAATTAAAGCAGAAATAAATGTATTAGAGGCTAAAAAGACTCTAGAAAAGACCAGTGAAACTAAGGGCGGGGTTTTTTGTTTTTGTTTTTCTGAAAAGATAAAACGGACAAACCCTTAGTCTAAAAAAAAAGAGAAGACATGAATAAATAAAATCATAAAAAGAAGACATTATAATTGATACCAAACAGATACAAAGGATAATGAGACTACTATGAACAATTATATGCCAACAAATTAAACAATCTTGAAAAAATGGATAAATTACAGAAACATTAAATCAACTAATACTGAATCAGGAAGCAATAGAAAATCTGAACAGATAGATACCCACTAAGGGAGATTGTGTTAGTAACGAAAAACCTCCCAGCAAACAAAGTCCAAGGCCAGATGATTTTATTGGTGAATTCTACCAAGCATTTAAAGAGGAATTAACACTAATCCTTCTTTAACTCTTCCAAAAAACTAAGAAGGGAACACTTTCAATCTCATTTTATGAGTCTAGCATTACCCTGATACCAAAGCCAAATAAAGGCAATACAAGAAAAGATAGTAAGTACAGGCCAATATCCCTGATGAACACAGACAAAAATAACCTCAACAAAATACCACAAACCAAATTAACAGCACATTCAAAGGATCATACACCACGATCAAGTGGGATTTATCCCTGGATGCAAGGATGGTTTAACAAATGCAAGTCAATAAATATGATATGCCAGAATAACGTAGAAAGGACAAATACTGTATGGTATCACTTATATAGGGAATCTTTAAAAAAACTGAACTCAAAGAAACTGTAGAATAGTGGTTGCCAGGGAGTAGGGGACATGGGAGATGTTAGTTGAAGGGTAGAAAATTGCAGCTGTAAGATGAATAAGTTCTTGGAAGCTAAGGCACAGCATGGTGATGATAGTTACTCTACTGTACACTTGAAATTTGCTAAGAGAGTAGATCCTAAGCGTCTGACACACACACCCCCACCCACACACACAGAGTAACTCATGAGGTAATTAACTTGATTGTAGTAATGATTTCACAATGTATCTGTGTATCAAGTCATTGTATTGCACAATTTAAATATATATAATTTTGTCAGCTACATCTCAATAAAACTTGGAGAAAAACAAATTAAAGGCATCCAGATTGTAAAGGCATGAGTAAAACTATCTTTGTTCACAGATGATATATCTAAAAAAATCCAACGGAATCTAAAAATGTTACAATTACAAATAAGTGCATTTGGCAAGGTTGCAGAATGTAAGATGTCAACATGTAAAATATGCACAAATCAGCTGTATTTCTATATACTAGCAATAAATGATAACAATAGCATAAAAAATATGCAATATTAGGAATAAATATGACAAAAATGTGAAAGACCTATGCACTTAAAGCTCTAAAACATTGCTGAGAAAACAAAGTAGACACCACATTCATATGTGAGAAGAGTCAATATTTTTAAAGTATCACTTCTCCTCAAACTGATCTATAGATTCAATGTAATCCCTACCAAAATCCCATCCAACTATTTTTGTAGAAATTGAAAAAGTGATCTAAAATTTACATTAAAATGTGAAGGACCTAGAACAGCCAAAACAACTTTTAAAAAGAACAAATTTGAAAAGCTAACTGACTTCAAGATCTATGAAGCTACAGTAACAAAGACCACATATAATTATGAACAACTGATTTTCAACTAGCATTCAAAGGCAATTCAGTGAAGAGTTGTCTTTTTGACAAATGAATCTGAAAAAATTGGATGTCCACAAGTAAAAACTAAACTTTGATCCATACTTCACACTATATATAGAAGTTAAAATGGTTCATAGAGCTAAATGTAAAACCTAAAAACTACAAAATAACTAGAAGAAAAAATAGGAGAAAAAAATGAGATTTTTTTTGAGATTTGTAGTTAGATTTCTTCCATATAACGTTAAAAGCACAATCCATAAAAATAATAAATTGATAAATAAAACTATCAAAATTAAAAATACTGCTCTTCAAATTACTGACTAACAAATGAAAAGAAAAAAAAAAAACAAGCTACAACTTGAGAGAAAATATTTTCAAATCATTTCTGATATAGGATTTGTTACCAGAATATATTAACAACACTTGCAAGTCAAAATGAAGAAAACAAACAATTAATTTTTAGAAAGGTAAAAAATATTTGAGAATAATGCCTCACTAAAAAAGATATATAGTTATCCAATAAATGCATGGAAAGATGCTCAACGTCATTAGTCACTAGGAAAAATGCAGTAGTAGGAGATGCTACTAAACTTGTCCTCTGTTACCTGCTGTGAGAATGGAAAATGCACAGTCACTATGGAAAACAGTATGACTCTTTCTCAAAAAGATTAGAAATCCAATTCCCATATTGTATCAGAGTCTCCAGAGAAACAAAACCAACAGGGTTTTTAGAGAAACAGAACAAAAAGAGATTTATTGTGAGGAACTGGCTCACGTGATTATGAAGGCTAAGAAGTCCCATTACCTGCTGCTGTCTGTAAGCCCCATGAGAGCCAGTGGTGTCATTCAGTCCAAGTCTGTAGGCCTGAGAACCAGGGGAGCCAATGATAAAAATCCCAGTACGAGGGCAGGAGGAGATAAAATGAGATGTCCCAGCTCAGTGAGGCAGGAATAAAGAAGCAAATCCCCCCCTTCCTCTGACTCTCGTTGTATTCAGGCCCTCAAAGGATTAGATTATGACCATCTACACTGGGGAGGAAAATCTACTGAGTCTACCAATTTAAATGCTAATCTAATCTGGAAAAAGAAACTCTGACATGTCACAACATGGATGAATCTTGAAAACACTATTATGAGTGAAATGGGCTGGGCTTAAAAGGACAATGTATGATTCTACTTATATGGGGTAGCTAGAGTAGTCAAATTCATAGAGACAGAAAGTAGAATGCTGGTTGTCAGGGGCAGGAAGAGGAATGAGAAGTTAGTATTTAATAAGTAGGGAGTTTCAATTTTGCAAGATGAAGAGTTCTGAAGATGGATGATGATGAAGGTGACACAATGAGGTGAATGTACTTCATGCCACTTGACTGTACACTTAAAAATGGTCAAGATGGTAAATTTTATGTTGTATATTTTACCACAATTTAAAACATTTTTAAAGCAGAATTTCAGACCCCACCTGAACTCCCTAAATCTGAGTTTGCATTTGAGCAAGATAACCTGATGTTTTGTACACATTCAAATTTGGAGGACACTGGACTAGAGAGGCATCCCACACTTTCAACAGTGTTTGGCGGCTTATAACAAAGTCAGACATGTACATATCTTATGACTCAGCAGTTTCACTAGTAGGCATCTATTTAAGAAAACTGAATGCAGATGTCCACAAAAAGACTTGTACAAGTAGCTCGTGTTAGCTTTATTCATCACAACCAACAATTACAATTAACAACAACTCATCGACAGGAGAATGGACAAACTGAATATTCACATAACATAATAACAATAACAATAACAATAATAATAAAGAACTGTTGATATATGTAACAACATAGATGAATTTCAAAAATACTACATGAATTAAAGAAGTCAGACATTACATAGTATGGAGTCCATTTATAAAAGAATGGGCAAAACTAATCTATGATGACAGAGGTCAGAACAGTGTTTACTTTTTGTTTGGAGGAGTGCAGTGGATATGGCCTCAAAAGGTACACAAGAGAACTTTTGGAGAGTGATCACAATGTTTTATCTTGATCAAGGTGGTGGTCCCTGGGTGGATACATATGTACAAATGTATTTATACAATATTGTGTGTTCTACCACACAGCGGAATTCTTAATATTCTTAGTATTGTCCGTAATTCTTATGGATCTTACTACATATAAATTATATCTTAAAGAGTACCTTAAAAATGTGAGTTAAGATTTAAAAAGGGTAAAATTGGAATTTTAAACAGAATTTTTAATAACCTGAAATGACTGGAAAGTTCTGGCGTCTGTCCAGGATGTAATGAATGTAATGAAGTATAGATATCACAGAGTAAAAAAAGTCAGTGAAGAAAAATGTAAAAGATGCATGCTTATATCTTGAGTAGAGACAGATCAACTAACCAGTTACAATTTCATTATGTAATATTCAGTTTCACATAAAATGGTGCTGTAAGTTGCTTTTGGGACATACATATATAATAAAAAATTTAAAAAACAAGACAGGAATGTGAACAGTAATGTTAACATTTAGCAGACTGGTCAGAAAGGGAAAGGAAGGCGGGAAGTGTTAATGGGATTAAAAGGAATACCAAGGGGTCTTCAACTTTATTTTTTCTTAAAAGGCAAAGATTTTTTAAAAGGTTAATATTTGTTAAATCTAGGTGGTATCTTTAAGAGTGTTTATTATATTTTTATCCTGTAACCATTGTTTAAAACATTTCATATTAAAAACCAAAATGTATTGATCTTTACATGTTAATAGAAAATTATCTAAAAGATTTACTGCAAAGCATCGTAATTTTAGAGTGTGTTTGCATTGGTGTTCCTAAATACCTTAAATATGTGCTTATAAGTAGAAAAATTCTAGAAGAATACCCAAGAAACTGTTATTAGTCATTGCCCCTGTGATAGGGAAGAACCTTAATTTCATTGTGTAATTTTAGTAATAATTAAATATTTCCTTTCAGTGTTATTAATAAATAATTAAATGAGTGGTTTAGATATAATCTTTAAGGTATTTACAGGCTCTAAAATGCTATGATATAATGAAATAGCTTTCCAGAAAGGACTTAATTCTGAGGTGTGAAGCTGTAATTTTGAGATCACACATATTTTGAGTTGTAACATTTTATTAAAATTACCTGAAGGGAAAAGCATAAATATCTTGCTCCTTTAATCAGCATTATGCCTGTACTACCAGTAAATTTTAAAGTTACTGAATATAAATACACATGCATTTTGTTGCCAATGCGCTGGATTATGTAGATATTCACCTTGGTATCAGAGAATCTTAAAGTAGTAGAAAAGATATATTAATTTACTTGCAGAAATTTCATATGTTATAACACATTCCTGTTTCTACCGTAACATATATAATATTCTGTTCTTAGTTACATTTAAAAATATGTAAATTATTCTATTTTAGAACTTTAAGGTAGGCTTGCCTTCTGACTTGGCATGTTCCATTCATTAAATATATATCTACCAAAAGTCCTTAACTTAAGGTTTATTCACTATTTCAACTGTGATTATCTCTTATTAAATTTGACATTTTGTACCAGGCAATTGGCTAATACTGTTGGGAGAGAGAAGACTAAGACATGGATGCCACCCTAATGGGAGTCAGAATGTAAATAGACATATGCACAGATAGCCGCTGTACAAGGTATACCATGGGGTTAGTGTGACAATGGGATGTTATGAACTATTATAATGGAGCTCAGAGGAGAGGAATATTTCAGAATAGAAGGTCACAGAAGAGGTAGCATTTGAGTAATCCATGAAAGATGAAAAACTTAAGAATGCCCTTATATTAATTATTCCCTTTAAAATTACATTTCTTGGAAATGCTCAGAAGTTGTCATTGTTTCAACGTAGTTGTTGAAATTTTTCTATTTTTCTACATAAAGAAAAGCCATTTTGGGGTAAATATATGCACTACCAAAAAAATTGAAGGAAGTTATAATGAAGTATAATCAAGTTAAAAAATCATATCTGTAGTGATACATTTATTAACATCATGTAATTTTATTTATGTCTTCTCAAGAGACACATTAAATGGAAAGGTCCAAACTCCATAACTCATTCATTAAAAGATGGACTATATAAAAGAATACCTATAATATTTCATATTTGATCTATGTAATAAAGTATCAGATGGCCTAGATCATTGCAGTAATGAGAATTTAAAATACAGCATATTAGTTGCTTAAAAGGTCAGAGATGGTCAAATAATAGCAGTAATAATAACGTCATAATACTCTGAGGTTTGAATCAAATCCCTGAAGAGAAACCCCTAAACTTGCACTGTGGATATCAGGGGAAGCACTGGTGACAGCGTTAGAAGTCACAGTTTTAAATTCCAGCTCTGCTGCTTAACTTCTGTTTTTTCAGCTGTCCAACTGATAATAACCTGGACCATGTCTCCTTCAAAGGGTTATGCCATAAGCATCAACTCTGTTGGGTGAATATGCTTTATAAAAAACAAATCACTATCAAATGTAGTTGCTACCAGTCAGGTCTGACTTAAATATGCTTGTGTTTTCCAAGCATGTCTTGGAGAAGGAAAGTTGAAGACATCATATGATGTATCCAGTTAGGACTTTCCCCCTTATTCTTATTTTTTATTATTGCATTGACTAAATTTTGCTGAGAAAAAGTTGAGGAGTCCTCTCTACACAATCACGTAGCTAAGTAACCATGGAAGTTTTCTTTTATTCCACTATGCTTCCATGTCCTCATCTGTAAAGCAGGGATCATATTGGTAGCACCCCCTTCTAGAGCATTGTGAGGAATAAATAAAATACCACAGGTGAAGTGCTTGCGACAATGCCTTACCCGTAGTAAACGCCCAGTTAACTGTAGCTCTATTGTTATAGTCCTTTTATTCTCAGAGCAATGAGAGTACTCATTGATATATTATGTAAGTCCTAATGGATACCAACTTTCCACAATTTGTTAATCTATAGTTTGTTCAACAATTAAGAGTTCTGAAACTATGTTTAGAAGTTCAGGGGTTTTGTTTGTTTATTTGTTTTTTAGTTTTCTGGAATTATATGTTTAGCTCATTTCCTAACATAAATTACTAAAACTTTTAAATTATGTGTACTTATTTCTTGTCCTTCAAATAATTCTTTTCCTTTTCAATCCATTAGTTTCCTATGGCCAAGCATGTCAATACTTGGAATGTCAATAGAAGCACCCCTTTGCTCTTACATATGGTTTGAAGAAGTTTTCAAATCAGTCCTGACAGAATAACAAAATAAAGACATATAAAAGGTTAACCAAATCATAACTATTCCAAAAGAAATAAAGTTATTTCACTAAATGTCATAACTTAGACTAAAATAATTCCCACTAGGGAAAAAGATTTTTTAAAAAAACAATTCAGGATGCTAAAGATCTTTTAAAACATAAAGGCAAAGGAAAAAACCCTTAAAGAAAGGATAGATTTAATTTAAGTAAAAAAAAAAAAAAAACATAAATAAAACTGAAATGAAAGCAACAAATATTTGCAATACATATGATAAATTTTTGTCTTTACCATTATAGAAGGAAATAATAAGAGTTGTGTGCAAGGATGTATGTGAAAATTTTACAATAGTGATAAATTAGACAATTCAGTTTATAAATGGGGATAATTTATGAAGTGGCTAAACATGAATAATATTACTTATAACAAAATTAGATTGTAAATACTTTTAAAATAGCATATTTAAAATATATTTATAAATTAAATACTAAAAAAATAAATGCTTAGAAAATGTTCCCTTCTAATTAAATGAAATTATAACAGTATATTTAATGATGCAAACTTTAAGTATATGTATTTTTTAACAAAATATGATTAACTGTGGATGATGTGATTATGGGTATTTTAAATTTTCTTTTGCTTTTCTGTGTTATAAAATTTCAACAATGTCTATGTATATTTTAACCAGAATATTTACCAGAAAGTTAACATTCTTACCATGGTGCTGCTTCATGTTTTCTGAGCTAATTCTTACATTTACCTTATTATTTGCAATATTTGAACAGAGATACCACAAATGTTATATTAAGAATGTCTACCACAGAAAAAATAAGTAGAATTGATATATATGCCTAACCATAGGGTTAAATAAAGGTATACTCATTCATAAGAGAAAATAATATACACCTATTAAATAAGCATGTTTAAAAGAATAATGTTATGATCAAAGTAGATTGCATGGTATTCAATTCAAAATGATCCCAATTACATCTTTGTTCAAATATCATCTTTTCAGTAAGTCCTCCCTTGACCACTCCATTTAAAATTGCAATCCCAACCCATCTATTTGTTACCCACAGATACTCGTTTCAGACATAAGGACATACAGAGACTGAAAATGAAGGATAGAAAAAGATATTCCATGCAAATGGAAACCAAAAGAAACCTGGGGCAGCTACAATTATATCAGAAAAAATATACTTAAAAAAAAGCTCTTAATAAGAGATGAAGAAGGGCATAAACATTTATAAACGTTTATGCACCCAACACAGAGCATTGAAGTATATAAAGCAAATAAATGTTAACAAACCTAAAGAAAGAAATAGAAAGCATTACAATAATAGCAGGGGACTTAAATACCTCACTTACATCAATGGATGGATCATCAGACAGAAAATCAATAAGGAAACATAGGCCTTAAACAACATGGTAGAACAGATCAACAGATACATACAGAACATTCCATTCAAAAGCAATGTTATATACACTCTCAAGCTCATATGGAAAATTCTCTAGGATACATCATATGTTAGGCCACAAAATAAGTCTTAAGAAGATTAAAATCATTATCAAGCATCTTTACTTATTACAATGGTATGAAACTAAAAATCAATTACAAGAAGCAAACTGAAAAATTCCTAAGAATGTGAAGATTAAATGATATGTTACTAAACATGAGTCAAAGAAGAAAGCAAATGAGAAATAAAAAAAATACCTTGAGACAAATTAAAATTGAATTACAAAGAACCAAAACTTATAGAATGCAGCAAAAGCAGTTCTACGAAGAAAGTTCACAGCTCAAGAAACAAGAAAAATCTCAAATGAACAATCTAACTTTATACCTCAAGGAACTAGAAAAAAGAATAAATGAAGCCCAAAGTTAGTAGAAGAAAGGAAGTAAAGATCAGTGCAGAAATAAATGAAAAAGACTAAGACAATGGTAAAAATTGTGAAACTAAGAGCTGTTTTTTAAAAAAAGATAATAAAAATTGACACATCTTTAGCTAGATTCACCTAGAAAAAAGAGGACTCAAAATTATAAATGAAAGAAGGGATGTTACAGCTGATACCATAGAAATACAAAGGATAAGAGACTACTCTGAACAATTATATGCCAACAAATTGGACAACCTAGAAGAAACGGATAGATTCTTAGAAATACCCTACCTACCAAGACTAAATCATGAAGAAAAAAAATCTGAACAGATCAATTACCAGTGAAAAGATAATCAAAAAACCTCCCAGTGAACAAAAGTTCAGGACCAAACAGCTTCACTGGTGAACCCTACCAAACATTGAAAGAATAATACCAATCTTTCTGAAACTCTTTCAAAAAAACTGAAGAAAAGAGAATGCTTCCAAACTCATTTTATGAAGCTAGCATGACCCCGATACCAAAACCAGATAAGGATGCCACAAGAAAAGAAAATTACAGGACAAGATCCCTGATAAACACAGATGCCAAATTCTCAACAAAATATTAGGAAAACAAATTCAACAATATATTAAAAGGATTATATAACACAATCAAGTGGAATTTATTACAGGAATGCAAGAATGGTTTAACATTTGTCGATCAATCAATGTGATATACCACATTAACAAAAATGGATAAAAATCATACTATCATCTCAATAAATGTAGAAAAAGCATTTGACAAAATTCAACATTTTTCACTGTAAAAATTCTCAACAAAGTGGGTAGAGAGGGAACATACCTCAATATAATAAAGGTTATATATAAGAAGCCCTTAGCTAACATCATACTTAATGAAAAGAAGTTGAAAGGAATGTCCACTCTCACTACTTTTATTCAACATAGTATTGAAAGTCCTAGCAAGAGCAATTAGGGAAGAAAAAAAGAGCCATCCAAATCAAAAAGAATAAGTAAAACTGTCACTATTTGCAGATAACATGATATTATATATAGAAAAATCTAAAGACACCACCAAAAAACTGTAAGAATTAATAAACAAATTTGGTAAGTTGCAGGATAGAAAATTAACATACAAAACCTGTTGTGTTTCCATACACTAATAAAGAACTATCAGAAACAGAAATTAAGAAAACAATCTCATTTACACTTACCTCAAAAAAAAATAAAATGCCTAGGAATAAATTTAACCAAGGCGATGAAAGACCTGCACACTGAAAACTAAAAGACATCAATGAAAGAAATGGAAGACACAAATAAATGGATAGTCCATGCTCATGAATTGGAAGCATTAATATTGTTAAAATGTCCATACTAGTCTATGGCCACACCACCCTGAACAAGCCTGATCTCATCTGATCTCAGAAGCTAAGCAGGGTCAGGCCTGGTTAGTACTTGGATAGGAGGCCACCTAGGAAGACCAGGTGCTATAGGCATAAAAAATAAAATTAAAAAAATTAAAAAAATAAAAATAAATAAATAAATATAAATTAAAAAAATATAAATTAAAAAAATAAAAATAAAAAATAAAAATAAATATAAATATAAAATAAAAATCAAATAAAAATCAAATATAAAAAATAAAATATAAAAAAATAAAATAAAATAAAATAAAAATAAAAATAAAATAAAATAAAATAAATACAATACAATACAATACAATAAAATTAAATTAAATTAAAAAATGTATTGTAAGCTGACAAGTTCCTTGCAATCTGTGCAGTCAGCCAAGGGTTACCTCTCCTAAAAAAATAAAAATAAATTTCAAAATTTTAAAAAAATAAAAAATAAAATGTCCATACTACCCAAATCAATTTACAGATTTACTGCAATCCCTATCAAAATCCAATGGCTTCTCCCACAGAAACAGAGCAACCAATCCTAAAATTTAAATGAAACCACAAAAGACCCCAAATAGCCAAAGCAATCTTGAAGAAGAACAAAGGTGGAGAAATCGTGCTCCTAGATTTCAAACTATATTACAAAACTCTGATAATCAAAACAGTATGATATTGGCATAAAAATAGATGTAGCTCAAAGGAACAGCTTTGCAGCCAACAATGCCTGACTGCAACCTGTCTGACCTGTTTTGTTCTAAAATTGATTCTAAATCACTGTCCTGTATTACACTTGTGTCAAGAGTTGAGGAGCCAGGAGGCATGGTACCACCCACTCTTGGCTCAAGCAAAATCACCTGGTGGTAACTCTGTTCAGTTAGAGTGGAAAAAGGCAGAAACACAGAGGCAGATGTGTTCTATATTGTGTGAGACAAAGTAAGGACCACAAGCAGCAGTCACAGTATGGACAGCAGACATTGTCCTCAGGCGTCCTGTGCCAGGGTTGTGCCAAGAAGTAAGCATTGGTGAAGACATAAAGAAAAGAGAACACTTGTTCACTGTTGGTGACAAAATAAATTGGTAAACCATTATTGAAAACAATATGGAGGTTCCACAAGAAATTAAAATAGAATTACCATATTATCCAGCAATCTCATTTCCAGGTATTTATCCCAAGAAAATGAAAACATTAACTTGAAAAGATATCTGCACACCCACGTTCCCATGTTTATTGCAGCATTATTTACAATAGCCAAGATATGCAAACAACCTTAGTGTTCTCTGATGAATATAATGAAATACTATTCAGCCATAAAAAAATGAAATCTTGCCATTTGCAATGACATGAATGGTCCTTGAGGACATTATGCTAAGTTAAATACATTAGAGAAAGTCAAATACCATGTGATCTCACTTACATGTAAAAACTAAAAAAATAGAAAACCCAAATTTATAGACACAAAGAACAAATTGGTGTTTGCTGGAGGGGTGGGCAGAATAAGTGAAGGGGTCAAAAGGTACAAACTTCCAGTTATAAAAAAATAAGTCATAGGAATATAATGTACAACACATGGTGACTATAGTTAACCATACTGTATTGCATATTTGAAAGTTGTTGAGAAAGTAAATCTTAAACGTCCTCATCACAAGACAAAAAAATTTTGTGATTGTTTGTGGTGACAGATGTGAACTAGACTTATAGAGGATCATTTCACAACATATGCAAAATCAAATATTACATTGTACACCTGAAATATAATGTTTAATGTCAGTTATACTTCAATAAAATTTTTTAAATAAAATGAAGGATCCCATTGACAAAATAAAACTTTTTCTCTATTCATTTTTAAAAAATTATAATACCCTCTACTCTGTCCCAGCATCTTGGACCACCTTACTCAAACTGCACTATTTTTTTCCATACATTTAACACCTACTATACTACATAACTTCCCTTTCATGATGATTATCATGTTCCTCCATATAATGTTGGTAGGTACCTAATGAGAATTTGTGTTTTTTTTTTTTAATTAAGTTTATTGGTGTAACATTGATTAATACAATTATATAATTTGCAGGTGTACATTATAATTTGACATCTGTATATTGTATTGTGTGTTTACCATGAAAGTCCAGTTTCCTTCAGCTACCATAGATTTGATTCCCTTTACCCACTTCGCCCTCTTCTCTCCTATATTTGACCCCCTTTACTTTGTCTACTTCCCCCCTCGTTCCCCACCCTCTACTCTCTGGTAACCACTAGTCTATAGTCCATGTCCATGAGTCTGTCCTGTTCATTTGTTGCTTTTAGGTTTATATCCCACATACAAGTGATATCATGTGATTTTCAACTTTTTCTGTCTGGCTTATTTCACTTAGCAAAGGATTACATATTGAATGATCACATATGGGTAGATTCATTTAAAAAAATAGAACAAAATACTAACTGTAGCTCTTTTTAAATGGTGTGACTATGGGTAGTGATTATTTTCTTTATACTTTCCTATATTGTCAAAATTTTCTGCAAAGAACATGGATAACTTTACAATAAGGAAAAAGTGTGTGTACATATGTATATGTACAAAGAATGTTAAATTATGTATCGTAGGTAGATCTTTACACCTGAATCATTCTAGACATTCTATATTTTCAAAGACCTCCTGGGGAAATAATTTCACAATCTTCCACATCAACCCATGTCAGGGTTTAACATCCCTGAGAATGAAGATATATTTCTGACTTAGTTCTGCTTGCACTAGCAAGGTTAAATGGTACCTGTGGGTCTACTGTCAGGTAGTAAGACATGTGTTAGAGACAAGAAAAAAGAGAGAGATACATCTTTTACAGTGATAGGATAATGACAACGAAAAGGTAGATAAAAAGAGAAAGAAGAAAGGAACGATAATTACAAGTGACAAGCATTTATTGACCTGTTTTATGTGCTAACGTCCGATGCTGGGTACTACAGTTTGCATAAAGGAGACTGTAACAGAGTGTCTGCCCTCAAGGAGTTTATAATTTAGTACAGGAGCTCTCAGTCTAATATTTATGCCTCGTCTCCTCCTATAACCTCCCATAAGCAGACATTTTTGACTATAAGTATCCTGCTCATTAGTAGCCACATTAAGAGGGCAGCTTCTAGGGAGGGCTGATAAACAGCTAAATGTAATTACACTGGATGTCAAAAGTGTTCCACTACTTTCAGTTATCCTTCTATGGACTGTTCCCTGTATACATTATCTCTGGCTTTATTTTATTGGATGATGTCCTTTTGTCTCATTTTAATCCTTAACTAGTTTTTCCTGAGCACAATCATGATACAAGCTTGGAAGATTTTAAAAATAACTTTTAAGATTGGATTAGGTGAAAGATAAACACGTAAATCTAGAACAGGAAAGAGAATCACGTTAGGATTTTGGAGTCAAGCATAAATGATTTATAATTTTGTTATTTGAGGTATTTGGTCCCAGGGTATCTCTATTTCTCACCAGGAAATGGAAAATTGTTTGCAAGACTGGTGTAAAATTTTTCTGTTTTCTAGACAATGATAAAAATTAAGCTGGCTATTACCCATTATGTAATGTTTTTGATAAGCAACCTTTGATAGTTTTCTTCAAAAGAACCCAAAGTCTTTGATTTACCTCCAATTTTCTGTTCTTTGCACCTTCCTGAAGCTGTGCAGACCCACCCTAACATCAGCACTATGAGCTGTGTTTGAGTTCTGTCCGTTCTCATACTGTCTTGGCTCTGATTTTAACATGTACCTCATTTTTACATTCAGATAAAATGTATTTCTTTGGGTATCAGTGTTACCAGTTACTGCTGATCTACCCAAATCTTTGCCACGTGTGTCTCTCCCTTCTGCCATACTCACATGCCCTCCACATGTAGCTTTATTTCTTTTCTGGGCCACCATGGTTTGTTGAAATGGATGTGGGAATTTCAATGAGGAGACATGGGTTCTGGTCGCAGATTTCCTACTTCCTATCTTTGGCCTTAGTTAAATCGTTTTAAGTCTTTAAACCTACCACAGGTAGATGTGAGCATTAAACACAAGAGCAAACATGAGCATGCTTGCAAACTGGAATCAGAAATATAAAGACACTCTTTCTGTTTCACATTTTTTTTTCTTGGTGGTGAGTTTCTTGAATCTCTCCCTTGCTCATTTCTGTCAAGAGGGATTTCCTTCATTTAAAATATGTCTTTAGCACCTTTTCACATACTTAATGCCTACTCTGCCTTCAAGATGCCATGCTAACCAGCTCTACCCCAGGAAGCCTCTCCTGACCTTTTACCTGGGTAATTTCTTTTTAAAATATGCTTAATAGTGCCATGAACCACTCCTCCTTAGCTCCCAGAATAGTTACAATTTTCCTTTGTTCTACAAGATTATTTAATTATTGAAAGTCAGCATAGCTCAGGAAGCAGACAGCCTGGGTTCCAATCCTGGCTGATGCTTACCAGCTGTGTAACACTGGGCACTGTAATGAATCCATCTTCATGCCCAAGATGATGCACTTATAAAGATATTTGCAGTGCCTACCTCATAGGGCTTTGGTGAGAATTACATGAGTCAGTACATATACACCACTTCAAACTGTGCTGGGTGCATAGTCAGCACTCAGTGAATGTTGCTTGCCATTATGGAGAGTGGCATTACTCTGTCTGCATCCATCACGAGCATGGAAGCGCCACAAGGAGTTTTTTTCAAGTGCCTTGTCTTTCAAGTGCAAGCATAGGGCTTGGCCTAGAATAAGTGCTTCCTAAAGATTTGTTGAATGTAATAACAGATACTAGAGTTGATGGATCTACATGATAAATGTTCTCACCTTAAAATGCTGGGATTATGATTTCTATTCTATTTTCATGTTACATTAAGTCATGTAAATGTTACAAAGTAAAAGACTTAAAGCCAAACCTTTAGGAAAATGCTTTCCTGTAAATTGCAGGTAAATCACTGGTAACTATTTGTATAAACCATGAACTTCCATCTGGTTGGGTACTGCCTAGTTTTCTGTGGTGTCAAAAATAATAATCATAAACATTTATCAGAACACAAAGAACTCTGCTAGGCATTTTTGATAATAGAATAATGAATACCTATCTATTGGAGATGCCAGTTGGGAAGTTATAACATAGCATCAAACTAAGCTCCTGTAATAAATAGCAAATTAGGAGACAAGTTCTATCTTCTGATGGCAGATGGTGGAGAACTTCCAGCCACAGATCAGGAAAATGGAAAAACTCAAAATTATTCATGTTTGATTCTCCCCCCTCCATCAAGCCTATCATTTTGTTAATACATGAAATGATGAGTTTACTTTTCTTACCCTGTTCTTCCCTGTATTTGCTATTTTTTTCCCCTAATGGCTTGTTCTAAAGTTTTATAGATATAGACAAGTTAACTTAAATTATTTCCGCAGTATCAACTTCCTTAGTCTTAAAAAAGAAAATAAAGCTTACATTGAAAAGTAAAAGTTGTGTTTTAATTAGTTCATATAAAATACATTCTCTTTTTGTTTTAAAGTAATTAGAGTCTCTGTTTCAGTGAAGTATTAAAAAGAAATGCATACTCTGCAAAAGGCCAAACTATGGAAACAATAAAACCATCAGTAGGTGCTAGCAGTGGGGCTGGGAGATGCATAGGGAGAGCATAGAGGATTCTTAGGGCAGTGGAGATCCTTGACATGACATTATAACGATGGACACATGGACAAATGAGGACTTTTATCCAAACCCATTGAGCGTACAACACCAAGAGTGAACCCTAAGGTAAACTATGGACTTTAGGTGATTATGATGTATCAATGTAGGTTCATCCTTGGTAAAAATAAATTTAAAAAATGTACTATTCTGGTGCGTGATGTTGATAATGGGGAAGGCTACACATGTGTGGAAGCAGGGGGCACATGGGAAATCTTCCCATCCCTCAATTTTGTTGTATACCTAAAAGTACTCTAAAAAAAAAAAATGAAGTCCTTTTACTTTTTCATTAAAAAAAAAAAAAAGAAATGTATGTTTCAAGTTTGTGGTTTAAGTGTGCGCTGCTTCATTTGGCTGATTGTCTCCTAGGTGAGGAGCTATCTTAAAAGTACTAATTAGATAATGTTATATCCAATAAACAAATTTCCTTGGTTAAGCAGGTGGTTTTAGAAGATTAAAATTAGCCTAATGTGGTAGACACTGTGTCGCCTAACCAGTGGCCTTTCAGTCTTCTGTCTTCCTGGTCAGCAGAGTTCACCATCCCCTAGAGGCCCAAATGCCAAAGAGTTAGATCCCCAGCCTTCCTTTATAGTTAGAACATGGACATAAAATCCTGGGAGGTCTGAGAAGTCTGCTGAAGGCTTTTCTCCCTAATTACTATATAATAAACATATTTTTTCTGTGTTCATGTTATATGGGTGAATGTGATGCCTGGAGCTATAGCAGCCCTGTTGAGATTTGAGGACAAAAACCAACATACTAAATCTATTATAGCAGAAAGATGCAAAGAAGCTGGGCTTCTGATGACATCCCTAACTGCTGCACTCACATCCAGGTGTACAAGAAAATAAATGTGCTTGTTGCTAATGACTTTTAGTTGACTAATCTGTTACAATCAGTCAAAACTATGTGATATATCAGTGTCCCTTGGCCATCAAACAATATTAACCAAACAATTGCAAGACCAAACAATATTAACTAAGAAATTTTTTTTCAAAATGGGCCCACACGAACCAGTGAAATCTTTAACTGGGCAATAGATTGGCCTGTGGGAGTTAGAAATTGTGGGTTCCACCATTTCAGTTCTGGCATCAACTGGTTAAGAGCTTGGTACTGAACAAGTCATATAACCTCTTTTATGTGCAATTTCATTACCATAAAATGAGGGATCTGCACTGAAAAAGCACTAAGGTCCCTTTCATCAGCATTCTCTAATTCTCTGTTTATAGTAGTGTCAAAAGCTGGGTTCCCCCAGGAAGCAGACTGAATCAGAGATAAGCTTGGAGGTTTATTAGTAAGTTCTCTTGGGAGCATCACATGCGGAGGCAGTGGGACAGATGCAGGATTGGCCAGAGGGAGAAAAAGTGCTGCAGTGCAATCTCAACAGAAGCTGAAGCTGGGATATTGGAGTGAGGAGGCTGGGCCTTCTCACCCCACATCTGGCAATCACTGGAGGAGGCCCCTTAGGAAGAGTGTGCAACCTTGGGTGAAGTCTCTCTCTCTCCCTCCCTCCAGCAAAGACAACCCATGTAAAGGGTTGGTGGCTGAGGACTTTCTATGGGGAGCACTCTTAGCAACAAGAGAATCTGCTATCATTCCTGAAGGGGATCTGAATAGAGCACGCAGCCTCCATCAGGGATAGGAATCAAAGTTACTTGTGTTAACGACAAAAGGTTGATCTCTTTCTTTTCATTTTAATTACTGAATAAAAAAAATTCAATATGGAAATTGTCAAGCCTTCATAAAAATGGAGAATCATATCATGAACTTCCATCTATCCATGCCCCAGCCTCAATAATGCCCCATAGTCTGCCATTTTTGTGTTATGTATTCTCCACATATACATTTTTTGCCCTCTGCTAGAGTATTTTAAAGCAAACTCAAAATATTATACTAATTACTTATGGTTATAAGTACATCATAAGAGGATATCCATTTATGGCTCTAATCTTAGAAGTTTTCATTTATTAAAATACTATTTTAAATCACAATATTAATAAGGTATAGCCTTCTCTCCCAGCCCTATGCATTCATTTCAAGGGCTTTTCATATAGCTCTGAAGAGACACCTTCATCCTAGGAATTTCACACTCCCCTGTCCTACACCATGCTTCTTGTTAGGAAACCAAGATGTGTGGACCTGGGTTTTTGGCTAGAAGCAGCTGGTCCCACTACCAGCCAAGCCATTTAGGGGTCCCTCGTGAGCAGTATGTGCTGCCACCAGTGTCGAGATGAACAATGGCAAGCTGCGAAACATTACTTGGTAAATGATGATTTTTGGTTCCCAAGGTCAGTAGATCCCGGTTTAAAAATAGTGTTTGTTTTAGCTATGCCCTCACTTTTCAAAAATTCTTCCACATAATGGCCCCATTCAATCATTCTTATTTCCAAACAACCATGTCTACTGACACTTCTAATAAAATGGAGGGTCTCAGTTCTGTTGCCATAAAAGGGATTCCAGCCCAAAAGGGATCGCTAACAAAATGAAAGATTTGATTTCCCTTAAAAGTCAACTGGAAGAAATAGAAAGATAGACATTGGGGGAAAGTTCGGATGGAACGCATCTCCTGAACTACACGTTACCTCAGGAATTCACATGAGGGATCTGTTACTTATTTTGTTTTCCAGAATATGCATCTTTAACCCAGTGCTGTTTTCTTCCTTGCGGGAAGCCTGCCTGCAAAGCTAGACAAATGTTTTTGAATTCTTAAGTGATTGTTGAGAAGCATGAAGGCCTGAGACATTCTGGCCTTAACCACTGCCCCACACTGCATCTTTATCCAGAAGCATGGTCATTGGTCCCTATTTATAGAGTGCACCTTGCTCTGTAGGAAGAGCACAGAGCATGACAATAGGGCAGGACAGATGAGGACTAGGGACTGCAGTCTGTCCTAAAAAGGCTTATGGGTCAATGGTGAGGAAAACCCAGGGAAGCATGGCAATCTAATAAGAATAGTTACTTGGAACCACAAAAATAAATTGAGTGTATTGTCCATGTGGATACAAAATCCGAAAGCTTCTTTATGGCTAAAGGCATTTAGGAACCTGATGAGAATACTACATCACCTTCACACAGTGCAAGAAATATAGTATTTTCTCATGTTGCTTGAAAAGTTGCTCAAATAATGGACTTAAGGCTTAAAATCCAAAAGATGCAGAATATACTAGGGGAGTGAAATACCAGCTTTACATGGTACTTACAGGATGCTCATGAAAGACTTATTTGGAAGCATAGGTTTCAAGGTCACAAATTGGAATATAGTTTTAATAACTCTTCTAAGATTCAATATTATTGAAACTGGGTAAAGACTATAAAATTATTTTGCTTTAAGAAATAAAGAGTTGAAACATTAGATGGAAAAATCCTAAGAAAAATATTAGCAGATCATACCCAACAATGTAAAATATCAAGTTGAGGGTTTTTTCTAGATTGCAGGGTTAATTGAACATTAGAAAATCGATTACAGAAATTCATCACAGTAATAGAGAAATGACATGTGATTATCTCATTAATGAAAAAGTGACAAAACTAACTATACATTCATAATAAAAATCTCTTATCAAAGCAGAAATAGAACTATACTTACTGAACACTGATAAAGGGTATCTACCCCAAATATTATTTTATGGTGAAATGTTGAGAGCATTCCTTTTAAAAAATAAGACAAGGTTGACTGTTATTAATTCTATTCAACGTTTCTCCAGTGAAGAAAAATACAGAAAAAGTATAAGAATTGGAAAGTAACAAAACTATCCATATTCCCAGATTTAAAACTGTTGTGTAGAAGAAAATCTATAGATAAAGAATTACAAGTTGCTGGATACATAATCAATGTACAAAAATCAACTGCATTTCTATACTCTAGCACTAAATAGTTAAATACAATTTTTAAAAGATTCTATTAATATATCATTCAAAGTATAAAAATTCTAGTAATAAGTTTAAGAAAAGTTGTATAAAACTTCTATGAAGAAAATTATAAAGTTTTTATGAACTACATTAGAGAAAGCTTAAATCAAATCAGATATCATGTGTATAAATTGAAAAGTTCAGCATCACTGAGGTGTCGGTATTTCCCAAATTGATATTTAGATTCAATATGTTTCCCATAAAAATCCCCCAAATTTTTCCTATGAAACTGCCAAGCTGATTCTAATATTTATATGGAGAATCGAGGGGGGTCAAGGGGTAATTTAATAGATATTACCATTTACAATGAAACTATAATAGTTGATAATAATTGATTCAGTATGGTACTGATTTAGGAATAAACGTATTGATAAAAGGAACAGAACAGGGAGCCCAGAAAACACACACACACACACACGCGCACACGCGCACACACACACACACACACACACACACTTAGTTTATGATAGTATCCACTGCATTTTAGGGCGTTTTTCAATACATGATGCTGGGACAATTGGATATCCATACAGTAAAAAATAAAATTTGGTCTGTACCTTATGCCGTGTATGAAAAACAATTCCAGGTAGATCAAAGACTTAGATGTGCAAGGTAAAATTATAAAATTCTTAGAAAACAATATAGGAGACTACTTTTATAACCAAGGATTAAGGGAAGGTTTCTTAAATTAGATGCAAAATATTCCACAAACTATACAGACAAGATTGATAAGTTAAACTTCATTAAAACTAAGAACCTCACTCAGTTCATCAAAATTTATCATTAAGACAGTGAAAGTACAAAATCAAGGAAGATATTTGCAAAATATGTAACTAACAAGCAGAAATGGGCAATGGAAAACAGGCCCTTCACAGAAGGCGAAATCCATTTGGCCAGTGAAAGGATGTGCAATCTCATTACTAATTGGAGAAATACAAATAGAAATCACAATAAGGATGTATTTTGTTACCACTAAACTATCAAAAAAAAAATCTGGTAGTATTAAATATGTGAAGGTATGCATAATTTCTATATGCACCACTAGTGAGAGAGTAAATCCAGTATGGAAAACAATTTGGCATTATCAGTAAATAAAGATCTACACATCTATCCAGTAATTCTACTCCCAGCTATCAACCCAAACCCTAGAAATTCTAGAGTGAATACCAGGAGAAAGGTAGAAAAACTTTCACAGTAGCACTATATATGATAGAAGAAATTGGAAACAACCCAAATGTCCACCAAGGATAAACATAGCAGTGAAAAATGAATGAATATTGTGCCGTATGCAGCAGTTACACTACAGGCAGCAAAAATAGATGACTCTGAGAAACATGTTATTTGAAAACAAGCCACAAAGAATATATATAATTCTTTGCATATAAAGTTCAAAAACATGCAGCAATCTGAAAAATATATTTTTAATGATGGTAAAACTACATATTAAAATAGTAAGGGACTGCTAATTGAAACTTCAAGATGATAGGGGAGAACACTGGATCACAGAGGAGTTCAAAGATCCTATAAAGGACATAGTTACATTTTTGACTTACACTACGTATTCAATGTGTTGTTTTCTTTATATCTCACATATATTTTAATATTCTTTTGTATCCACTTAAACATCAATACATTTTTAAAAAGAGAAATACTGACCTGTAGTAATCTTTACATTGATTAAGTCTCATTTGTGGTTTTTAAGAGAATATTCTCCTATAGAAATTATATCCTGACATTAGTATTGAAATAGAAATAAAAAATGAATTCTCATTATCCCAATAAACATGACAGAAAATCATCAAAGGGGAACTTGGGGTAGAGGAGGAGAGAGAATAAAATAACCAGCCGCCTACAGGAGCCAAAAGTCTCTCCCTTGGAAAGCCAGTCAGTGAGACACACAACCCCCAGTCGACATTGCCTTTCATTCCGAGTGATAAGGCTGTAAATTCTCTTCCCCTGCCTGCAGTTCAGTGTAAACACTCCAGAGCCTGAGGGACCAGAGAGAGAGAGAGAAAGAGAAATGTTTTGGCTGCTTCTTCTCTAGGGGGAATGCTCACTATCAAGTGTTGGATCCCCAAACCCAAACTCTCCCCATCTATCAAGGGCCGGAAGCCGCTGCTGTGGGAAGACTCTCTGGTGCTGCGGAGTTGTGGTTGGGGGTGACACCGAGCTGGGGTCCAGGACAGTCTGGCCCATGTGGTCTTGGGTCCTGGGATCCCAGCAGGGCCGCACAGCTGCTCCATAGACATGTCCACCCAGTCACACCTTCCCCTTGCTGACTACACTTCATTTTAGGAGCTAGGACTGACCATGCGTCCCCTTGCGGCTCCCGCATCTAACTGGCCTCAGTGAATGAAACCACAGAACAAGGGGAATATTCCAGAGCTGCTCCAGAACTAACACTTAGGGAATGAAAAAGAAAGCTGCACTGAGCACGGAGTTGATGAATACTTCTTTCCATGTTCATGGGGGAGATTAACGCACGTCTTGCAATTCCCTTGGGTGCCTTAGGGATCCATCGCTGAGAACGAAGCGCACCAGCCTGTGCAGCAAGGAAAACTATGAGCAGCCTGGGACTGAGCAGGCCGCCCACCGCTGGCCAGAGCCAGCCTGAACCTTCTTCTCAGATAGCAGTTGGCAATAACAGCCCAACCTGTCAGCCATAGCACTTAAAGCTGATGGATATATGTTATTTTTGTTTGGAAAAAAAATTCGTCCTACCATTAATGACTCCTGCAGTATTAGCTCAACTATTTTCTTTTATATTAAAATAAAAGATGACTTACAAAGGTTTCCCATGGCCTCTCAGAAACTTAGGCCAGAACATATTTTTTTAAATCAACTTCATTGAGGTATAATTTACATACAACAAAATGCGCTCATTTTAAGTGTACAGTTTTATGAGTTTAATTTGTGCAACTAATATAAATAAGATGTAGAAGATTTTCAATGCCCCCCACCAAAGTTACCCTGCTACTCCCCAGTCCAGTCCATCATCCCCTTTCCCTGTGCCCCTGGCCTCAGGCAGTCTCTGATCTGCTATCTGTCACTATGGATTACTTCTGCCATTTAAAGTTTCAAATAAATGAAATCAGCCAATGTATTTTTAATTCAGGGTTTCTCCCATTCTGTTAAACTCCTATTTTCTGAGGTGTTTATCTTGATTCTCATTGCTCAAAATGGCAAGACTTCATTTTGTTTTGTTTTCCCCCTGCTGGTTTTTCCAGTTTTAGTGTATGTGCCCCTAAAGGCAACACTTCTGGTCTGGTTTTAAATTTAAAAACCAGAAAAGTTAAAGATTTCTAAATCAAAGTGAAAATACATATGACTCACATAATGATATTTTAAAAAATACTCCATCATATCTGTTCCATATGAGTCAACTGAACAAGTTGCCCAACCCCACAGCCATGGCTGACTGTGAGAGTCGGCTTCTGGGGAAGCATGACAAGATCCATTTATAATAGCCATGAATAGAACAAAAAAGAAAATACCGACAAATCAGTCAATTATGCAATAGTGAAAGAATAAAAAGCTGCCAATTGGAATTACCTATGAAAATTTCCTCTCTGTCCAGTCGCTGGGGACCACAGAAGAAGGTGGTTTCTCTCTCTACATTTCCAAAATGCTTTCTAAGAGGCATGAGAGTTTAGGGTGATTTAATTACATGCCACTGATTGCCAACTGCTCAGTCCACGTAGGACAGAAGTCTCTCCACTGTGGGCAACACTGAGATTCCCTCTTTTCACAGTAATGTCTTCCTAGGCCCAAAGCTTTTTGGAAACTCTGGAATGAACTTGTCTCCCAGCACAATTTTTACCTTGTCCCCCTATCTTCCAGGCCATTAGCTTTGGAAACTTTGAGAGCCTGCAAGTCACATGATCAGAGAACTTCACCTACCATGGCAGAAAAGGAGAATGCAGACTGTTTTCCTGCCTTCTATTTTTGTTACCCACCGTATCCATTTTAATGGCAATTAAACTCTGGTGCCCTCGCTTATCTCTGTTGGCTAATGTATTTAATTCCACCACTCCCAAAGGGAATAATCCCAAATCTCAAGCCTGTGCTGTATTAAAGACCCATGAATGCTTAATCAGAACAAACAGAGGATTTGGTTTGTATATACAGCAAAAACTCATGTCTTTTATGTTCAGAGAGCAGGACTAAAAGAAGAAAATGACGATAAATCATTTCAAGAAACAGCATAACCTAAATGTTGTATGTTTATTTAAAGCTTCATACAATCATCTGTCTAGAGCTACAGCCCAGCTTCAGAAAGTGACTTGTCGTAATGAAGTTTGGAGGCAAGCAGTGTTCAAGAGCCAAAAGACGTATTGCCTCCTCCTCAAACTCGTTTATGGGAAAAAAGATAAGTTCTTAAGTAGAACCAAAACATCTAGGAGGGTAATGCAACAGTAACACATAGCTTTGGTTAAAAAACAAAACAAACAAACAAAAAAAAGCAAACAAAAAAAAAGTTCTTTGTTAGGATATCAAGTTACACAAAAATCTAAGATGGTTTTAAAGAGTAAAAGGATGTGACATTTTTTGGTCCGAGTTAAAATGAAAAATCTAAGTCGATCTCATCTTTAAGTTTGCTTCCATCCAAAATAAAAATAACAACATGAGTTGGGAGGTAAGGTTGGGGGGTTTTGGGTTGCCTGGGAGTGCACTTCCACGCTGTCAGTAGTCATGTGCGAAGTAAGAGGATGTGCTCAGAGGTTTGGAGCTGGGGCAGGTCCTGGCTTCAGCTGCCTGGGTCTGAATTCTGACTCTGCCACTTCTCAGGTGAATAGCTTGGACAAGACCTCTCTTTCCCTCAGTCTCCTCCTCTGTAAAATGGGACGATGATAAAGGGACCAGCCTCAGAACACATAGATTAAACACAAGAAGTACTTAAATAGTACCTGGCCTCTAATAAAACAAGGGCTGGCTTTTGGAGGGATAGACCTCCCACATGTCTGTTAACACAGCATGAAGCAAACCTCTGTCCTGGTTTTGCTAGAATGCAGCAATGGTGCAGGATGGACCGGGAGAGAGCTACCCTGCTCTGCAGCCCTGAAGACTAGGTTTCCTGGAGAGAGGGAGTAAAATTATTCTCAAATTGTTTCTAAAGTGAAAGGTAAATACAATCCTGTTCCAACATTGCCTCAAGACCATAATATATGAAGCCAAAATAAACCCTTACTTCATAAGTTTGCACTGTCTTTTGAGATGTGCATTCTATTCTACTTTATCTGAAATGCCATGGAACCAGCTAGGCTATTATTGTGAGCTTTCTGTTGGTTTTCGTGATGGTGGCACACATAATCACACAGAAAGTCTAATTTCTTTGAGACAGGACATTGCCCACACTCATGAGTTCAGAGTCTGACCTTCAGCAATTACTTAAAAGCTGCATTAATTTGCTTACAATATCCTATTGACAATTGATATGGTAGGTTTTCTTATTTCCTCATTGATTCATTTGATTGTGAAGGGTGAGGGGAAACTCTGATCTGATGAACTTTCCACTTTATCATAACCACATAGAGAAGGTGGTGGGTGGTGGGGAGTTAGTTTTACTATATGGACACTGACATATAGTAATCTCTGTGTTCACACATTTCAAAGACATACCAAAAAATTCTAAGGAATTGTCCATAGAAAAGGAGTTTATCAGTAGTTAGGAGAACTGATTCTGGAGAAGAAAATAGATGTGAAAAATGTATAACGCAACTTCAAAAAAATCTTAAAATTCCAGTTTGTAAGAATACAAATTAACAAGATTTTCAACATAACCCATAGGGGAAGTGCTGTTTCATCAGTCTCACTGCCATCAAATGTAGCCCTTCTACATCAGAAAGGTGAGTATTTTAATGCCATGCTATGGCACTTGAACTTAATGAACTTTTAATTTTCCCAAGTCATAGAATATATGTGTATGATAGTCCATTTCTTGTCCAGATACTTACATTTTCTTAAAATGTTATTCAGTTGAAATCAGTGTGTTATTAATGATGAATATACTAATATAATCCAGCACTTTCCAATTCTGCTTTTGAGATACTAAAGAACTAAAATAATGGGCCTGGTGTCTTGGTTTTTCTATATCTCTTTAGTTTGCTTAAATTTAATGGTAAAGTTTTCTTTTAAAAATCCAATCAATATATTTTTGTTTAAAATGTTGAGGAAGCAAAATTGTGAAGCCTCTCTCTTTCTGAGATTTACAATCCAGATGCAGAGATAAGATATAAATATGTGAACTATGTAACAAAACATAAGTAACTTCTTAATTGAATTTTTGAAGAACTTTCATTGTCTATATATAATTCTTTATGAAATTCACTGTGGAGATATGCTGGAGAAATTCAGAGGATAAATTCACTTCTCAGGGAGAGAGTTGATGGGAGAGAGAAGGTAGACCTTTGCTTGAAGAATGGGAAGGCAGGAGGAGGGGAAATAAGAACCTGAGGCATGGTTCAAGAACCATACAGCCATCCACCCAGCAAAAATTTATTGAGCTTCTACTACATGCCAGCACTCATTTGTAAAGTGTTAGGCATATAGGCTGAATGAACAGGTCCAGTCTTTGTCCTACAAGAGCTGTTAAAAAAAACAAGACAATAGGCGAAAATGGAGTCACTTATGCTAAGCTCCATGTCACTAAACTGAGATGTAATTATAGTTTTGGCTCTCTCAGAAATGGAATCTTAAACCAGCCAGTCAAGAATCACCTGCTCAGCACTTGTTAGGTAATCTGCTTGATAGACTCCTGCCAGTCTCTAATGGAAAGTAACCGTGTAATAACCAACCGGCTCTTTGCCTAGTACGACTTCCTCGTTCCTGCTCCTTCTGCCTGTGAAAGTCTTTCATTTTGTACAGCTCCCTGAAGCTTCTTTCTATCTGCTAGATTGGATGCTGCCCGATTTGAATCGATTTTTGCTCAAATAAACTATTAATTTTTAATATGCCTTGGTTTACCTTCTGGCAGAGCTTACAAAGAAAAGCTTTTTAATAGAAATAAGTATTTTTATTTTTTTACCTGACACCTGCTGATTCATTTTCTCTCTTCTCCCCTCTTTCTAATCCCTGTACTCAGGAATGCAGGTCCTCATGTGTTCTTTACCTTACACTCTAGTAAAAAAAATAATGTTTTTATGTGGATACATTTGCATAAAATATTAAGAAGACTAAAGGGCTGTCTCCCTCAGGAGATATATTTTAACAGAAACCGAGTGATAGCTAATGGTGTAATTCCAGGTACTGGCCATCTTGCCCAGCAGGCAGTTTTGGTAGGAAGACAGGGGGGTGGCAGGTGCAGATGGCCTCCCTTGCCCCTCACTTTCAGTCACATCTCCAGGCAGATGTTCTTACAAGTACCGAGTTATCAAAGATCTAACATTTCTCTTAAATTGCTTGAGTTTTTTCAATGTGTCAGCTAACTTGTCCATCTCCACGTAGTTTTCAGAATTTAAATGAATGGAAAAAAATAAAATAAAAATCTTTGAGCAGCTTTACTCTGTTCATATACCTTGTAGATCTTTTAATTGGTTTTTTATTCCTTGCTTCTTTGAACATTTTAATATATTATCTTTTTCTTTGGGAGCAATTTTAAAATGAAAAAAAAAATCAGTAAAAGGTAATTTAAAATATTTTCCAAAAGTAAGGACACTGCTGGCGTTATCTTTGCTAGAAATTCTGAGAAAAAGGGTTTGGAAGGTAAAAATCTCAATGTGCCGTAGAGTGTGGTAAAGAATGTAGGGCTGTGGGTAAATCACCCTCAGCTGTAGTTGTTTTACGATTTAATAAACTGTATGACTTTGGACAAGTTCTTTAACCTCGCTCAGCAGCAGCTGAGGGTAATTATAGCATTTGTCTTATTAGATTGGCATAAGAATTGGATGAACAAATGCATATAAAATGCCTAGCGCTGATGAAGGGCTAATTGTTAGCTAGTAGTCATTCTTTAATCTAGAAAGTGTTTACTGCCTACTATGTGTCAGGTCTTGTTTTAAGTGTTAGGATATAGCAGTAAAAAAAAATGCCTGCTCTCATGAAGACTGTGTTCTAGTTGGAGTTAACATGCAATAAATACATAAATATATAACATGTCAGGTGGTGCTGAGTGCTATGGGGAAAAAAAAAGCTGGGAAAGGAAAGAATGCTGGCTAGGAAGAATAGTTATTGCTAATAGGAGGTAAGGGTAGGTCTCTCTGATATTTAAGCAGAGACCAGCCTGAGGGGAGGTGATGAGCCAAGTGAGTATCTGTAAAAAAAAAAAAAGAGAGACAAAGGGCAGTGTCAAAAGACAAGTCTAGGAGCCCCAGAATTTGTTTTCTCTTTGCCAAGCTCACTTTTGAGTTGTTCTGCGTCTTTTGGTGTGTCTATTCTCTTCTCTGCTCCTTAATTATAAAATGCAGACACTTTTACATGTTTCCTTGGAACCATTGAGAGAGCTGGAGAGAGAGAATCTGGGATGAGTTTGCAGGAATGAGCTCCAAAGTCACATCTCAGAGCTGTGCCTGTGCTAGGAGGAGGAGGAGGGAGACGCTGCCATGGAAACCAAGAAACTTCTGCCACAATTGCTGGCTCTAGAACCAATACACATCTGCAGAAATCTGCACCAGCAAAATGACTATTCTGCTTCAGTTGCCTAGACATCCACCTCTCGATGACAGTCATCTTCTCCAGACCCTGAACATGGAAACCTCTGGGTCATTTTGAATCCCAGCCAGCCCCGCATGAAAGCAGGTGTTCCGAGTTCCAAGGTGCCTCAGAACGGACTTGGATGTGTTCTTCAAACATGGGCAGACTATTACTGGAAAGAATTGCTAGATATAGGTCAATCATGTCAAATCATTCCACAGTGGTAACAACTATGATATCTAATTTATAATCCAAATTTGATGCCAGTAATGGTTTCCAAGAAAACTTATCTGTCTAAATCTTACCTATGTCAAAACCAGTGTCAGCATCCAGTACAATGTGAAATATAAGCATGTTTAAGCAAGAGAATGGAGTTTCTCTTAGCCAGAACATTATTCAATTTATCACTTGAATTTCTCCAATGCACTGAAGCTGCACCTCCTATTGTACAATCCAGGGCCTCAGAGGGGACTTGAAGAGGAGGAACCTTACAATCATGCAGTGTGGTCAGCAGAAAGTGCTCACTGTTTTAGAATGGACTTGAGGCTAGGGTTGTGGCAAGGATCTCCAAGAAATGGAAAAGATGTAAGTAATTATTTTATACACAGTGGTCCTGCCCACTAGTGTCTATGGTCTAATCAATACCTTTTAATCTAGCATTATTCACAATAGCCAAGACATGGGAACAACTAAGCATCTTTTGATAAATGACTAATACAATGGAATATTAGCCATAAAAAGGATGAAATATTGCCATTTGTGACAACATGGATGGATCGTGAGAGTATCATGCTAAGTGAAATAAGTCAGACCAAAAAGAACATGAACCATATGATCTCACTGATATGTGGGATATAAAACAGAAAGTAAAATAGAAAGTAACAAGCAAACAAAACAGACTAATATACACAGACAACACTGTGGTGGTTATCAGAGGAGAATAGGTGTCGGGGGAGGATGAAGAGGGTAAAGAGGGTCAAATATATGGTGATGGAAAGAGACTGGATTTTGGGTGGTGAGCACCCAGTGCAGTATACAGATGATATATCATAGATTTGTACACTTGAAACTTTTATGATGTTATTAACCAATGTTATCCCAATAAATTTAATTAAATAAAAAACCCCTGCAATCTGTCTAGATCATAGTACCTCCTTTGGGGAAGAGATGAAGTAGAAGGGCAGGCAGGAAAAGATCAAAAGGTGTCCTAGAATAGAGGAAGAAGTCTGAGAACTCTGCCTTGCCACCTTCACAGTGTGGCAAGCCCCGGTTAAAAGAAGCATTGCATACATCACAGCCCTCCTGGAGTTACTCAGTCCCTCAAAAGTAGCAACCTAACGCAGGATGATAGATGAGTCATTGTCACATTGTGTGCTAGGAGTACAGCGTTCCATAGCTTTCCACATGCTCTTTTGTCTTTGAATACAATGATCTTCCCTTACTATTAGCTCAGAAAGTTTCCTCTCCTGAAGCCCTCCCCTCCCTAAGTGAGCCACCTGCTTTCCCATTTGGTCTTCTTGGGACCTGGTTCACATTTCCCTCATGTTCTGATCATTCATGTAATTATTAGCCCACATGCCTGTCCTCCCACTGGATCCAGGAGCTCTAGAGGGGAAGGCCTGTTCTGGAGTGACGGGTCTTCGGTGCCAGATGGCAGCATTATACGCATACCTTGGAGGTATTGTGGGTTCAGTTCCAGACCACTGCAATGAAGTGAGTATCGCAATAATGCGAGTTTAAATCTTTTTGCTGGCAGAGAGATTTGCCTTCAATTTGTTAAAATAAAATAAAATTTAAAAAAACCCGCAACATCTGTGAAGTGCAAAAGAGCTCAATAAAATGAGGTTGGCCTGTATAGTTTTTAATCTTCACTCTAGCCTCTGAGGTGCATTTTACAACTAACAGGTGGTGGTACTGAGGTTTACACCCATGTCCTTCTGGCTTCATAGCAGAAGCCTTTAATCATCACGCTATGCTTGTCATATCATAACATTTGGTGTATCCAGTGTCAATTCCTTAACCCAAAAGAATGAATGAGGAATTTGGTCAGCTAGTAGGGAAAAGAACTGCAGGAAGGTTCCCAGGTCTCAGCACCCAGATGGTCCACATACTTGGGCTGGTATAGGATGGGTTCAGCTGTTAGGATGAAGGGCCAAAGAGGAGGGCAGTCCCTCCAGAGTAATCCCAGGCCATGGCACCTACAATCATGGAGATTCCAGAGGCCTAAAAACAGGAAGCATCTCCTTCAGCGGCTACATGCCCTTGTCACCCTCATGGATGACATCCGGGGCCCTGAGAAGTTAAATCTGTGATAACTATTTTGAAGTCTACCTTTTTGTTTTTTCTGTTCTACATAATTTGTGTGTACTGACCACCTTTTTTTATAGAATCACCTCCATGATGAGGCTTTCCCCCAGCATGGAAGCTTGCATGTTAGTAAAAGCACTCAGTGACTATTTTCAGGTTTGTAAATATGGTTTTCTGGACCACTTTATCAAGCTTCATAGCTGGGACTTTGAGTTTTCTTGAATGGCTTTTATACTTTGGTTGAACATGTCTTTCCACACATAGTGTAATGGAAAAAAATCCATACAAATAAGAAGTCTTTCTGGCAGGTGTCTTAACAGCTCTAAAATTATAAAGCCAAGAGCTCGTTCTCATATCTTTAAAAATGACCAGGCCCTGCAGGCCCCTATTATTGTTTTCTCAGTTCTATTAATAGACTTCCTTCAACACTGCCCTGCAATGTATAGCACATGGCATGTTTTATGGAAATACTAACATAGACTATTTTGGAAGTTTCTTTTTCTTTCTTCCAGACTTGACATTGCATGTTTGATCAGAAGTAATCATAATTTATACTCTTTTTTTGGTACAGCTACTTGTTTTAGTTTCTCGAAGTGGGGAATGTCAGTGCAGAGAAAGATCTATTTGTGAGTTAAAATCCTTTGAAACCCAGAACACATTTGATACTTAAAAACTGTTCCAAAAGTCTGTTTGATTTCCCTCTTCAAAGTGGTCAAATGCAAGCTGAAAGCATTTCTAATGAAAACCCCGCTGCTGTCTGTCATCCCGGGCTCGATAAACACAGACGAGATCTAAAAACTACTGGCTCAGCTCTATAGCGTCACCAACAACCACTCAGTCCATCCCAATTTCCAAGGAATTACTTAGTTTATTTTTCTAAAAAGTAATTTGTACGTATAGCTAAAAATTCAACAAGCACGAAAGGTCTACAATAAAAAGCAAATCTATCTTTTCTTGTAGCCCCCTGATCCTACATGATCCTGTTTTTATGTATTCTTACAATAATAGTCCATGCATATAATAAACTTTGTATTACACATGGGGTAGCCTACTTTGTACGCGGTTTTAAATCTTGCTTTCTGCACTGCACGATATGTTTTGGAGATGGTGTCTTATTAGCACATGTATCTCTACAGAAATATTTTTAAAGGCTGCATAGTCATTCATAATGTATGTAACAAATTCCCTTTTGATGGGCATAGAGGTCATTTCCGGTCTCCTGCTACTGTAAACAGAGCTTCAATGAAGCCCGATTCCCCAGGAGGGGAAGACAGACTTCTGGACACATGGGGGCAAAGCACTAATACAGCAGAGCAGCAGCGCTGCTTCAGACAGCTCATGGGAGAAGGAGCTTCAGAAAGTTGAAGGACGGTGGACTTCATATTTGCAGCTCTGTGGCTGCCACACCAACATGGTTTTAAAATAAATGAAAAATATAACTTGATTGTGACTTTAAAAGTGTATGGTAGTCATTCCTGAAGTCAGGAGGTCATTGCAGGACAAATTTTTAGTGACAATGATGAGCTATGAATATTTTTCATTTATTTCTCTCATTTCATTTTCCTTTTTTTATCTGGTGTTCAATATGCCAAATCACTGTCTCTACTGGTTATAATTTTATGTGTTGCTCAGAGTATTTCAGATAGAATAAATCATTGAATTTTTCAGAATTTTAAATTCAAAAGTATACCACCAATGAAATCTTGCTTAAATTATTGAACCTGAATCTAATGAAGCCTCTAAATAAAGTTACCAAATTACAGAAAATACTGGGAAGAAAGGATCAAGTTAAACTATGCTACAAAGAAGTAACTAGCCAAATCAGAACCTGAGGTGTTCTACAGGACAAAGAATTCAACTTTTCCCATACATTTATACCAAAAATAAGGGTAAAGACTGAGGTTTGCCAAAAGAAAACAAAGGAGGCTTAAGAGAAATAACAACCAAACACATGAATTAGATTTGATTTTTGATTCAAATTATCTTAAGCAAACTAACACCTTCTTTGAGACAACTGGAAAAATTTCAATATGGCCTGGGTGACATATAATACTTATTGTTAGTTTCTTTAGGTGAAATAATAGCCTGGTATTGTATATAATTAAATATATACATATATTAAAGTCCTTAAACAGAGATACATACTGAAATATTTATCAGTGAAATGATATGTCTAGGATTTGTTTTAGAGTACTCTGGAAAAAAAATTTGAGGATAAAAATGAAACACAATTAGCGAACCATTGACAATTGTTGAAGCTAGGTGGTGTGTACAGAGGATTCATTATACTATTCTTTTCATGTTGGGGTACTATAATAGCTCACGAGGTCGAACATAACAAAGTATTACAGGTGGCTTAAAAAACTCAGTGGCTTAAGCAATGGAAATTCATTTGCTCACAGTTCTGAAGTCCCAGATCAAGGTGTCAGCAGGGTTGGTTTCATTCTGAGGCTTATTTCCACAGCATAGAGATGTCTTCTCCTGTTATCTTCACATGGTGTTTCTTCTGGGTGTGTCTTCTTTCTTATAAGTACAAGAGCTATCCTGGATCAAAGCCCACCCAGATCACCTGATTTAACCTTAATTATCCTCTTAAAGGCCCTATTTCTAACGTTGGCCACATTCTGAGGTATTGGTGGTTAGGATTTCAATACGGGGAACACGGTTTAGCTTACCTTAGGTGCCTATGAACATTTCAATAACAAAAAAGTTTTATAAGTAAAAGAAATGGTAGCTTGTGCAGGAGACAGTTTATTATGGGCAGCTTTTCTAATACACAATTTCAGCTGAGCTTGATCTCTCGCCCTGGCCCCTCCTTTCCAACAGAATCACCCAGCCACTGACCACAACCCAAATCAGCTGAGTTGTTTCAGTTACTTGATAAACACAACAGACCTCATACTCCAAGAATTCACTTTCAAAGGATTATGTGTTTTATGACGTGCAAAGATCACGCCAACGTTTGGAAGCACTGACATTCTGAGTAAAGAGAAGCCACTCTGTTCCCCTAGAGCCTGGGGTTTGGGACCACCAATGTGTTAAAGGGGTTGGTTGTACCTGTTTAGCTCCAGCTTTCTTAAATCAACCTTAAGAGACTTCTTAATCTGTACCACCCACTTTGTTTTACTTCTGCACTTCTGCCCCTTCTTTCAAAGTATCCAAAGACTATTTGTATAAATTTTATACTTCCAGGTGTCAGTCTTTTAGAAACATAGACACAGATTTCTCAGGTTAGCCCCATAAACCATGGCACATATTTCTCACCCATAGTTCCATTCCTCTAACTCTCTCTGGCTATTAACTCAGCTCTACTCTCCACATCCCCTCAAATCCTGACATGTGCTAACTAGAACAGTCCCACTGACATAAAGCTCTCCTACACCCTTAAAATCTTTTCTCATTAACCTCATCCACTTTCCCACCATTATCAAACCTGACTGTCTTATCTCCCCATCAGGGTTCTCAAGGGGTTGTTGTTTATTCCCTCGGATCCTACCTGTCCTACCGATCGGTCTTACATTTGCCTCTCAGAACTGTCACTTCCAAACCACTGTGACTCAACTAAATTTGTCTTCCAGCCCACACGTCTGTTCTAAGCTCCAGTTTCATGTATTCCACTGCACTTGTAACAGATCTTCTACTGGATGTCTCATAGGCACCGAAAACACAAAACATCCCAAATCTGAACCTTTATCTTTTTACAACCCAACTCCTCCTTCTCTAATGCTTTTCATCCTGGTAAAAGGATCTTTGTGACAAAACCTGGGGTCCCCTCTATGCTTTCTTCTCCCTTTCTCATACCCGAAACATCATGAAATTGTAGGGACTCTTATCTCCTAAATACCTTTCAAGTCTAGCTACCATGCTCATCTTTACTCTACCACACCAGTCCAAACCACTCTCGTCTCTCAAAATGACTATTGCAATCACCTCTACCTGGTCTCTCCATAACTTCTCATGACACTTTCCCAGCTGGTCTCCATAAAGCACTCCGATGTGTTTAATATGAGATACAATAACACTCTCCTCAGGTACCTCAGATGCATGCCTTTGTTCACAGGATGAAGCCCAAGTTCCTTAGTCAGCTCTATAAAGCTTTTTATAGTTTGCCTACACTCTAGCCTCCTTTGTACCCCAAGTATTTAATGAGGAGACCAAGAGAGATATGGCACCTGCCCTAGGGGAATAAACAAGTAAACAAAATAACCCTGACCGTGACAAGTGCTATGACAGAAATGAACAGGTTCTGAGACAGAGACTAGTAAAGTGGGGAGAGCTGACTTTCCTGAGCTGAGATGCTTAGTGAAGGCCCCTTTTGAGAGAGAATAGTTAAGCTGATTCCAGAAGTATGAGGTGGTATTGGGCACTGTAAGAACAGAAGGAAGAGTGTTTTAGCACCTATAGTGTGTTAAAGCTAAAATAAGTGACATGGTAGAGAAAGAGAAGGACATTGTGCTTTGAGAAGAGTGAATCACAGACAGAGTGGCATGAAGTTGGGGATTTAGGCAGAGCCTTGTAGCCACGATCAGGCTAAGAGCTGGGATTTTATTCTAAAGACAATGGGAAACCACATCCCCTTCTGCAATTACACTACAGTCCCTTTGGGGCCCTTTTATATATCTTCGAATGGTTCTATATCCTTCCAAGCTCAGGGCCATCCAAATCTGATGCTTTCTCTGTCTGCATGTTTTATCCCATGGCCATGCCTGGCCTCCCAGCTGAGGCCAGGTCCTGACACATGCTTTCATAACTTCCTGTATTTTTCATTGGTTGCACTTATCACAACAAACTAATAGATTACATGTTTGTTTGTCAACCACTCTATTTTAAACACTGGGTACAAATAGATCTTTAAAAATATGCTTAAATAAATGAGTAAATGCACAAATTAATGAAAATTTAGGCAAGCATAGAGTTTGTTTGACTGAGGCTGGCAATGACCATAGAAACTTGAAAGTCAAAAGAGATTTAGAATCCATTTCAGCCAAGTCAATTGGTTTATTGATGAAATGTGAGTCCAGAGAGGAGAAGCCATATGTCCACAGTCACTGAGCTCACCAGAAGAACCTGCTTCAGGACCCAGAGATAGGCCTCACATTTTTCTCACTGAACTCTGTGGCACTTGAATAAGGTCCTGGGGGAAGTGAATTCCTTGAGACAAACATTTTCTGACTGCTAATAACTGACTAGGAAAGGAAAAATACTGTAGACAGCATTACTATTTCACTGATGGATTTAGTTACATAGATTAAAGTGTCAGCTTGGTAAGGTTCCAGCATGTCTCTGGTCTGACACTAGTTTTAGAATGAAGGTAAAGACGTCCAGAGCTGGCTCCTTGACGAGTTGTGTAGCAGTGTCCCATGGGTCTTTGTCTCAAAACCTTGGTTCAGTTTGTCACAGTGGGTCTGGTTGGCTCCAGGAAGGCCCACAGCTAGAAAGAATAACAGGGGCGTGCAGTTCAGGCCTGAGACCTGTTGGCACCAAAGTGTGGGAAAATTTCTCACATGGCCTGCCCACAGTCCGCCTGGCCCAGACCAAGGTTATTAATCTTTCATGTCCCCAAACACTCAAGTCACAGAGTTTTGAAAAGGAAAAATAAAGTGGGATGGCCAGGAGGCAGTGTGGTAGAACAGAAAGAACAACAGAAGGTGACTTTGGGAGCCTGGATGCCTGAAGTTCCTCATCTAAAATCGAGAGGCTTGCACCAGATGATGTCCAAGCTGCCAACCAGGTTTCTGGTTGGGTTCATGGATTTTGACTCCTGTTCAAATCTGACAGATCTGTACACATGTTCAGGCAGCGAGGGCAATGCCTACAATCACGGAGTCAGGCTGCCTAGATTCCAGTCTTGGCTTTACTGTTAACTCTGTGCTATCAATGTCTTCGTGCCTCCATTTCTTCATCTGTGAAACAGACCTCCTAGTGTTGTTCTAAGGTTTACAAAGGATACTCTAGTAAGTGGCTAGCACATGATAAGTGATCAGTTAGTTATTACCATTATCCTCTGATATCGGAAAATCATGCGCAGAAAAGAGATGGGCCGCAGAGAGGCAAAGGCTCACGGCCACTTACAGAGTGGAAGGTAATTCCTTAGCTGCCGTCTATATTCTAATGGTGTCAAAGGAAATAGTGTTCAGAACATAAAAAAATAAGCAGGTTTCCAAACTGTTTACACACCTTGACCTCATTTTTACAAAATTCCATACAAAACCCATAGTATGCGTACAGATAAGGGATGGGAAGGAGGCACGCAAAAGAGTTGGCAGTGATTATCTCAGGGAGATGCTGGAACTATCTGTGTTTTTTCTATTTTATTTCTTATTTGCCAATTAGTGTTTTCTAAATTTGTTCAGCAAACCTATATTACTTCTTGAAAATAATTTTATTAATGTTCAGGTCAGAGAAAGGAGAGAAAATATTTCAAATTTTCATCAATGGCTTTTATTATATTTAAAATACATTATTCATCATCTCAGACCCTAACTCACTCTCATCCTGTAACTTTTCATTTGGAAATGATTCCTACAACTGTTTTTGGGCTTTTAGTTGCAAAACAAAACAGAAGAAAAACTGAAGGAGTGAAATGTCAGTAAGAAATTGCAACATGAAAAGGGTGAACATGATAATAATTATTTGTTAAATGACCGAATGAATTAGATGATATTGTAGGTAAAATGTTCATGACATGGTAACTGATGGTACATTGAGTAAGATCCATGCTCCTTCATATTCACAGGATGATTCCAAGTTTTCAGGAAAACAGGTGTGTGCATACACACACACACACACACAGAGTTTCCCCAGGCCTTAACAGCCTGTAGGTACAAATGGAGTTACTGGTAATAATTAATGGTAATAATTCACATCTACTGGCATTTGTGCCTACCCACTAAACGTAGAATCCCTGAAAATAATAAAGTCAATGGACAATGAAAATATAGAGACAAATGCAAAAAGAAAATTATGTTCTGTTATCTTTGAAGTGGTTTTTCTTGGTCGATTTTTTAACATATCAAACTTTTAAAATAACTTCCAAAATGTATTATTTGGAGAAGCTATTATATATGTGCTTCTTCGAACTCTGAGTGTGTGTGAATGTGTATTCTCACGTGTTTCCTTTCCTATACAGTTTGTGTCCTTCAGCCATTCTCTTCCTGGAAGGGAATGGATAGTCTTAAATGTTTTCTATCTTCCATGGCCCTGGGTCAGCAAAATAACCCCATCACAAAATAACCCCATTTTTAATCTGGAAAAAAGTTTTAAAATCTCTCTTGCCTTTTGGCCTACTAGGGTTTCCTGAACTCTTCGAAGCCTGTAACTTCATAGTGAGTCTGGTGCTCTAACACTGGGCAATTTTCATTTGTCTGCAGTAGCTGGAAATGCCCCCAAATAATTTCTCTCACGAACCCTGACTCCTTCTTTCCTTCAGTAATCCAAGAAATAGAGTGGATCCTATTTAATTTAAAGATTTAATGAATAAAGGAAGATCAATAGCGCTTCTGGCTTTCAACACCTCTTTCCTTGTTAAATATTTTAAATAGTGTTCTGAGAAAAAGAAAAGGTGAAGATGGGTAAACAAAGAGTTGAATTAAGTTCCTCTTATCTTATTTTTCATCTGAAGCATTTTATTAGATTGCTGCAGCTTGTCTAGAAAAACCTAGAGACCTACAGGGCTCGCTTTTTGTTTGTGATGGCTTCCCCTTCGCAGTCCTTCTGACCCTCCAGCGCCCACTCACCACCACTTATCCCTGGGAGAGACCTGTCTTAGTGCATTAATGAAATCACTAATGTCTGGCCATATACACCCTAGTACCTCTGTTTCTAGAATGACATTTATATTATGCTCTGCCTCCTGTATCTTTCATGAGGGAGTTTTTACATGTCACTAAAAAATACTGGATAACACTCTTTATTAGTCCCATGATACCCCAGTCCATCAATACTTGTCCAAGCCTGATGAGATCATGCTATGGTTCTTAATCAGAGTGAAAGAGAGCAAGAAATACCTTTAATAGAAAATCAATTAAAAACCAGTTGGCCCAGGTAAACAAAAAGCATCATCAGGGCATAAAAAGAGAACTAATAATGAAGTAGCAGGAGGCATTGCTCAGGAAAAGGCTAGGGATTACTGGCCACTTCCACACATGTAGTTTTTTGTTTAGTTTTAGATAAAACTCTTTCCTTTGAATACAAAAATGCAGCCACTTATCATTCTCATGTGCTCTGATAGTTCCTTCTAGGAGCAGGGATGGGTTTTTGTAGAACCATGGATAGACTCACTTGGTCCTCAGCATATCCAGCTGCAGGCAGGAAGCCCGACTTTAGTAGGGTGGTACAGGACTCGAATTTTTGCTTCAGAAACAGTTTGGATGATGGTTTAACGTCCATATTTCAGGGCCCCATTCCCAGAAAGTCCTGTTTAGTCATGCCGAGAAGAGCCCAGAAATCTGTATTTTAGGCAAGCATTCCAGGTGGGTTTCATTAAATAATAAAGGCTGAGGACCACCTTTGTAAGAGTCATGAACCATAGGCCTGACCTTAGGGCAGAAAATTCACAGAAAGCCATGGTGCTCAGATCTCCCAATGAAACCACCAAAGATATGAAACATTTCCTCCTCCCCAAAAAGATCTCTTAAGCCCCATTGCAGCCCTGTCTTACTTCCTGCCCAGACAACCACTGATCTGAGTCTAGCCATCATAGGTTAGTTTTGCCTGTTCTAGAACTTTAAGTATGAAATCATACTTTTTTGTGTTTTGTTTCTTTTGCACAGTGTCATGACTGTGAGATTTTGTGGTATAGTGAATAGATAGCACTTAGCCCAGGGGTGGGCCACATTTACCTAATGCTAGTTTCTATCATCATCATTGTCATTGTCATCATCATCACCATCATCATCAACGTCATTTCATCCTCTGAAGATTTATTATTTTGGCTTTCTTTGCTATTCAAAAACAATGGGAATAAATATGATGGACTACACAGACTGGGAAGATAATTTTTTGGAGGCTGACAGTCTTCCTGTTGGAAGGTCCAACTGCATCAGGGAAATCCTGAGACATCAGACAAGGTGGCTGATTTGCTTGCCCGCAGTACAGCTGCCACATAAACACCGATCTCCAGAGCTCTGTGACTCTGACTATAGGAATTCATCATGATTTCCTAGAGAGCTGGGGCACAATTGTATGACTATTCCTGCTTAAGAAATATGGGTTCACTGAGCTCGCAAGTAATAGGGCCAGATTCCCTCAAACACAGGAAGAAAACTTTAATGTGAAATTAGCTCAACCTACATCTCAACTTTTAAAAGCTGGCCATGAAGTGGGGTGCGTTCTCTTTAATTACTTACCAGCTATATTTATGACACTTAGAATATCGTTATTTAGGAAAATAGAAAGCATATGACAGGATACAATTATTATTCTTGTGTTCACTTCAAGTTTAACTGGAGTTCTTTATATGGAAATGTAGATAGTAGAAAAACTGGCATTAGGTTTATTTTATTTTTTATGTATTTATTTTTGTCAAGAAGGCTTTCAACCTGAAGTCCCTCCAGAGCAGATTAGCAATTCTTTCCAGGAAAATTAAATCTATGTCTAAAAAATATATGGCACTAAGCTCTATTTAGTAAGGTATTCCCCTGGTAGAAAGCCCAATATTAGACAGTATGCTCTGCTTGGAAAAAATAACATTCATATTAAATAGTTTGCCTTTGGAAGAAAAAGGGGATAGCAAGAAGCAGAAACGGCTGGAGTCCCAAGTAAGGGCAACTTCTCCCTGCCACGCTGATGATTACAGAACGAAGTGGCTCATGGGAAGGACATAATATTTCATTCTATGGCAACCAAGGTATTAGACAGTGATGGAACATGCTGATTCCATAAAAATTTTGTTTTGGCTCTATTTTTAAGTTTGTAGGATTACTATTTCTTTCAAACAGATATAACTGTAGGATTTGGTTTGTGCCTAGTTCCTATGTGGTCCTCACATTATGTTTTGTGTATCTTATTATGCATCTAGTGTCCGTTGTGATTTGATCTCCTAAAGGCAGGGTCTCAGTCTTATTTATCTTCATTGCCCTAGAGCTTTGCATAGGGCCAAGGATCCAGAAATGACTCAAAAAATTCTTGACTAAATGAATGAACAGAAACAGAGGAGCTTTTCTATTCTTTCTCAGAAAATATACAGAAATAAACACTTAATAGAATGCAATTCAATTAAGAACTTTCTGGAGAGTTTATTTTAAATGCTTATTCCCTGGGAGTTTTGGGGAAACCTTAATGAGGTCTGGGGTGGGTCTCAGGAAAGCAACTGTTTAATAAGCTTCCCATGTGGTTCTCCATCAGGCACATTTGGGAAATTTTGCTTCAGAATAAAACACAGCAATACAGATAGAAGAGAGATTGAAAAATAAGGAATAATGTTTTAGCTGGAGATCTCATTTACTTGGACAATAAGCATTGGCACCTAAAACACACTTTAACAACAGATGGTGATGCTGGCTTTCATTTACATGAAAGTTCTATTTCTAAGTCAGCCTTCCTCTCCACAGTAGCACATCACTAAGTGATTTGACTCTGCCTGGTGCCCAGAGGCCCACGGCCCCACCTTAAGAGGCTGTTGGACTTTAGCAGCCTCACTGTTACTAACTCCACTTCACTGTTTCAATTTCTGATGTAAATGAGGTTGCCTGAGAGGTAAATATACTGCCCATTGACTTTCACAAATCCTGTGGGTCCTGTGAAATCCTCTTAAATGAGTATCAGATACAGGAACAAAAGTGGAAAATTGAATAGGGGACACCACAGCTCCGGGTGAAATGTGAATGCTCATCTGTTCTGCTGAAAAACACAGGCCCAGTGTGATCCAGCGGAAGCCCAGGCCAACGCTGGTAAACACATATTTTAAGAAAAAGCCTTAGACATGCCCCAATTATTGTATAGATGTCCAGGTTAGAGCAGGACAAATGGGGCAGTGGTTCTAATTGGCTCCTTGGACAAATTCAAATTTTGAATAAGCCAGAGAAAGGGTGAGATTGTTTTAGCATCATTTAGTGGTAACTTCTTGCAAAAGCATTATTTCATTGACATCTTAAAACATAATACAGCCCCTCCTATAATCAGTCACAAGTACTTGCAAGCTTGTGAAGCCACAGTGATAAGCAGTGATGCCTTTGCTAGTGAAAGGCTGGCTGGTAACATGAGTCAATCAACCTTCCTCTATTCCAGACTCTAAGGCAATAGGCTTTCATGCAAATTTGTCCATCTTCATTTTAGTGTTGTCGAACACATTTGGTATTTATTCTGTTAGGGTCTCCTCTGCTAGGTGTTAGAAGTATAAAGCAAAATGAGTTTTGGCCTCAAACTATGCAAGGTTTGTTATCTGATAGAATAATTGCCTGAAATAAATAACATCATAAGGGTAGAATATGCTAAATCCTCAATTGTGATACAGACCAAGGCTTCTCAAACTTTAATGTGCATATGAATCTGGGGATCTTGTTATAATGCAGATTCTGATTTAGTCAAAGATGGAACCCAAAGTTCTGCATTTCTAACAAGCTTCCAGGTAATGCTGTGGTGTTAAACTGAGAATCATACTTTTATTAACCAGACATTGGACATCAGAGGATAGGTGTCAAGAAGGCCATGGGGTATAGGAGAGAGATCCAGATACAATTTGGGGAGTTACAGACATATGGATGGCATTCTGCCATGAGGCTGGCTGAAGTTACCAAAAGAATTACTGAGGAGAGACAAGACCAAGGAATGGGGTGTGATGGTGCATGGCAAGCAAACAGATTTGGTTAGATCAACAGGCTCCGTTCAAGGGCAGTGAAAAATAGAAGGTCAAAGTTGGAGTCTGGTTGTAACGGGTCTCAAAAGCCACTTAAAAGAATTCAAACTTGAAGAAACAATTCTTGTTCTTGATCTTGTGGGAATCGAACAGTTCATGTAGCTGATGGCAGGATGACATCAGTCTCACGTAGTGACATTACCTGGTGATTATACAAATAACATTACATTAAAAAGTTAGGCTAATATGCTACCCTAGTGCTCTGATAATTCTACAAAACATTTAAGAAAGCAATTTTGAGTGACTTTCTCGATGCCCCAAGCAAGTTATTCCTGTAAGAGGGCAGACTATACATATGACACATCTCTGTTTGATAATTGCTTTATTTTGAATTAAGACTAGCAATTTTCTTGTCAGAGAGAGGCATGCAGTGGAAAGACGGTAGGGACATTTGGACAGCTCAGGCAGTTTTTGCAATCTACGGTTATTTTCTTTTAAATTAACATGACAGTTTCATCATTAATACCAAATTTATTTTCTTGTGGTCTCTTTGGTTTGATATTCCTAAGACTGAAAAACTTTATTAATCCTCTTACATACAGACCTGTTTTGTCTTTCTATTTCTCTCTAAATGGGACTGACTATTGTGGGAGTTCTTCGGTGAAGTGGATGAGAAAGTTGGAAAAACTGGATGTTGGTAATGGGTACCCAGGTTTACTAATTCCATCCAGCCTTGTCACTAAACCAAACATGTACATTCATTCTCAAGATTGCATCTAGCTAGCTCTGTGCACCCAGCTAGGTTTATGTGTCTTTTATATGTTGACATGTGTGTATTAATCCGGCCTTTCCAAGGGCACCAACTGTGCAGATATGTACCCAGTGATTATATGATAAATGTGACCCATTCCATTTCCTGAAGAGAACATTCACAATTTCTTCCATGACTTATGGCCGACTCTATTCTTTTTCAAAATCATCTGGAGGGGGTGAGTAGTAGAACTTGCCAGGAGTGGAGAATAAAAGGAGCTTCACCTTTATAAAGTTCCATTTTGTTTACATAGAAAAATCTGATGCAAAAACAATAAAATGTTAACATCTATTAATTCTGGGAGGTGACAATTCTGGTGTTTGTTATATTTGTTTCCCCTAATTTTTAAACATTTTAACTTTTTTTCAAAATAATAATAAAAAAAGGTCTGCTGAAAACTCAGGGTAAACAAATCTTAAGGCACAAAGTAGTTTTCCTCTAACTTGTCTTTCCTGCCTCCACTTGCCTAGAATCAGAAACCATGTCAAGAGATTAAAAAAGAAATAGTGATGAACTTTTCACCTTAAAATTAACTTAAAATTACTTTTGGTTTTGGTGGGGTTTTTTTAATACTAAATTTTTTGCTAATTTGCATACACTAAAATTCACTCTTCTGTACAGGTCAATGAATTTTGACAGATGCAGAGTGTGCAACCAGCGTCACAGTCAAGATACAAAATGGTTCCATCACCTGTTGTAGTCAACACCTTCCCTCACCTTAGCCCTGGCAACCAGCCACCTATGTCTGCCCCTATAGTTTTGTCTCTCTCAGAATATTATTCTCTCTTTAGTACAGTCTCAGATATAATTTTTAGTTTCAGATGACTTCTCTTTTTTTGGTTCTAATTGTGAGAGGTTCTTATTGTTCAATAAGCACAATATTATTTTTATTTTCCAAACCAGTTGAGAGTAAACCATAACAGTAATACAGTTTCTTATTATAGAGCTCTCGCTTCATTTTTCAGGCCAAAAATATCAAAGTATAGATCTTCTGAAACTTGCTTTTACTTTACTTATCTTTTTGTGTAAGTGGATTTCACGTGGCTTTCCCATAGAGCGCTAATTGCTGCTCACACTTAGTTGTTAGAATCTCACATGCAATTTCTGTCAGCATCCTTGGGAAGGGTGCAGAATGAACCAACATCAAATTTATTTCACTCTCAAGGGCTAAACAGCACTTCCTTTCTGTCTTCCATTTTGTGTCAGAGCCCACAGTAAGCTGATTCGACATGAAGGTGACAACGTTTCTTTTCTTCTTCTGTTCCATTTAATTATTTTTAGCAGAGACATAAAGAAGGTTTAAAACTGCTTTCAGCACCTTCTTTTCAAATACTACATTCCAAGTTTAAGCTCAAACTTAAGCGTAATGAGCCTCTTATCAACACTTGACAGAAAAATGCATAATGAATGAGTATATTCAAAACCCTCTTGACAAGACTGCTTATATCTTTCCTTGTGAAAGCACAGCATAGATTATTTCTACCTAATTTTTATACATATCATTTTCATAATCTACCTTGGTGCCTTAGCAATACTAAGAAAAACAGCTTCATTCCACAGACACTTTGGAGAAAAAGTAAAATGAGAAGCAGAAACATCCGTTTCACCTTTGTGCTCACTTTGAGAAGTAACTTCAAATTTTCACCCAAAGTAATTAGAAAACACATTTTGACTTGAGAACTACATATGTTCTATAAGTGGAAGTCAGGAAGCAAGCATCATTATTCTTTAGAAATTTAAAGATAAGACAATTTTATAACATGCATTAGGAAGAAAACCCAGAGAATCAGAAACCATATGAGGAAGCAAATGGACAGACGAACAAAAAAGATTTCTTATGGGCCTTTCATAATTTTAACATGTATTATTTTAAAGTGCTTAATGTATACATGTACATGGTAATTTTAACAGCATTATACTTTTATGATATCAAAGGAATTGTTTTCTTTCTTAAGGTTTCTTATCATAAATGCATAAAGATTAATTTCACAGCAAAAAAGTGCCAAAAACAATAAATAGCTGTGTGGTCTGTCATCTTTTAATTTAATACTTATAGTTTTACAGGATTTTTAAATATGACAACTTCAATATGGGAAAAGTATTTATTCTTTATAGAAAGTAAATATCTGTTTAATATCTCTGAAAAACTAGCAGCCAAAATAATCAGCTCCTAATTTACATTCCCATTGTAACACTTTGGACATTTTTAATTTACGCATATGGTCAACTTGAATACACAAGCAAATATGCCCCAGCAAAGAAAAGACAAATATTTATGTACAAATAAATAGTGTTTTAGCAAACAGGCACTCAGATATGAGAGCTAATGTTTTATGACTTGACTCTTAGCCTCAATATAACATGTTCACAAGGAAGCATTTTCCTTTTGGGGATAAGTCATAACTTAGCCATGGAGGGCTATTAGGGGACTATTTACTGACATGAGACTGAACCTGCAATTCCCACAAAGAAATGTTATTTAAAAAGGAAGACTGATATAGAGGATTTGGGGGAAAATCCCCCCAGGGAACCTGAAGTTCTCCTAATGTCTGACATACAATGCAATCCTCCTTATTGGGATAGAGAATATTATGCTGCAGCAATTGTTCCTAAGTGAGATAAGGCATGAGCACATCACTTCCCCACATAAGAGGTCTGCAGGTTCACACCAACTGAAAACTAATAACATGAAATCACAGGCTGTTTTTAGAACTGTCACTGGCTTGCATAACAGAATGTTTCACTGTCTGTGTATAGAGAGACATGTTCTTTAGTTTAAGGCCTAATAATATTTCCTGGGGGAGGATTTATGCAAGGTCCTAATGAGCTTGAGTCCTAGGAGACACTAAACTGATTTCATCATAAAACCATAACTTCAGTCCTCTGATGTCCTAGAATTATTGTAAAAAGTAGTCAGGCATCACTATCTCTGTCTCCGTCTCTGTCTCTGTCTCTATCTCTATTTCCATCTCCCTCTCCATCTCCATTTCCATCTCCATCTCCATCATCTACATCTCCATCTCCATTTCTCTCTATATATATAGATAAAGAGAGAAAGAGAGAGAGAGAGAGAGAGAGGCCAAAATCCCTGATGAACATAAATGAAAAAATTCTCAACGAAATATTAGCAAACTGAATTCAGCAATACATTAAATAAGATCATACGCCATGACCAAGTGGAATTTATTCTTGGGCTGCAAGGTTTGTTCAATATTCCCAAATCAATTAATGTGATACACCACATTAGCAAATTGAAAGATAAGAATCATATGATCATATCAATAGATGTAGAAAAAGCATTTGACAAAATTCAGCATCCGTTTATGATAAAAACTCTCAGCTAAGTGGGAATAGAGAGAATGTACCTCAACATAATAAAGGCCATACATGATAAACCCACAGCTAACATCATACTCAATGGTGAGAAATTAAAAGTGTCCTCCTTAAAATAAATAGATAGATAGATAGATAGATAGATAGATAGATAAAAACATCTTCCTTAAGATCAGGAACAAGACAAGGAGATCCATTTTCACTACTTTTATTCAACATAGTTTTGGAAGTCCTAGCTACAGCAATCAGATAAGAAAAAGAAATAAAAGCCATTCAAATTAAAAACGAAGAAGTACAACTGTCATTATTTGCAGATAACATGATACTATATATAGGGAACCCTAGAGTCTACCAAAAAACTGTTAGAACTGATAAATAAATTCAGTAAAGTAGCAGGGTGCAAAATGGATATTCAGTATTAGTTTACATTTTATACATCAATAATGAAATAAATTTAACCAAGGAGGTAAAAGATTTGTACTTGGAAAATTATAAGACATTGAAGAAAGAAACTAAAGAAGATACAAGTAAATGGAAACACATACTGTGTTCATGGATAGGAAGAATTAATATCATTAAAATGCACATACTACCCAAAGCAATCTACGCAATCCCTATTAGAATATCAATGGCATTTTTCACAGAACTAGAACAATTAATCCTAAAATTTATATGGACATTAAGATCTCAAACAGCCAAAGCAATCTTGAGAAAGACGAAGTTGGAGGTATCACACTATCTGATATCAAATTAGGCTACAAGGCTAGAGTAATGAAAACAGCATGAGACTGGCATGAAAACAGACACATAGGTCAATAGAACAAAATAGAGAGCACAGAAGTAAGTCCACTTCTGTATGGTCATTTAATATATGACAAAGGAAGCAAGAGTACACAATGGGATAAAGACAGTCTTTTCAGTAAATGGTGTTGGACAGATATATACAAAAAAAATTAAAATGGACCACCTGCTTACACTATATACAAGAATAAAATTCAAAATGGATTAAAGACTTAAATGTAAGACCTGAAACCATAAACTCCTAGAAGAAAACACAGGCAGTAATCTCTCTGACATTGCTCTCAGTAATATTCTTTTCTGATATATCTCCTCAGGCAAGGGGAACAAAAGAAAAAATAAACAAATGGGACTACATCATAAAAAGTTTTTGCACAGCAAAAGAAACCATCACCAAAATGAAAAGACAACCCACTGAATGGAAGAAGATATTCACCAATGATACATCTGATAAGGTATTGATATCCAAAATTTATAAAGAACTCAAGCAACTCAATGCCAAAAAAAAAACCTAACAATCCAATTAAAAATGGGCATAGGACCTGACTAGACATTTCTCCAAAGAGGAAATAGAGATGGCCAGTAGATATATGAAAAGATGCTCAAGGTTACTAATCATCAGAGAAATGCAACTTAAAACCACAATGAGATATCATCTTATACCTGTCAGAATGGCTAGAATCAGTAAATCATGAAACAGCAACCATTGGTGAGGATGTAAAGAAAAGAAAACCTTTGTGTACTGTTGATGTGATTGCAAGTTGGTATAGCCACTGTGGAAAACAGTGTGGAGGTTCCTCAAAAAATTAAAAATAGAACTGCCATATGACCCAGCAATCCCACTTTGGGATATTTATCTAAAAAATTTCAAAACACTAATTTGAAAAGACTTGCACACCCCTATGTTCATTACAGCATTATTTACAATAGCCAAGATATGGAAGCAACCTAAGTGACTATCAGTAGATGATTGGATAAAGATGTGGTACATATATGCAGTGGAATATTACTCAGCCATAAAAAAAAGAATGAAATCTTACCATTTGTGAAAACATGGATAAATCTGAAAGGTGTTATAGTAAGTGAAATAAATCAGACGGAGAAAGAAAAATACCATATGACCTCACTTATATGTGAAATCTAAATAACAAAGGAAACAAAAAAAAAGAGAGACTCATAGATACAGGGGACAAGCTGATAGTTGCCAGATGGAAGGGGGTTAAGGGTTGGAATGAAAAAGGTGACGAGATTAAGAAGTACAAATTGGCAGTTACAAAGTAGTGATGGAGATGTAAAGTACAGCATAGGAAATATAGTTAATAATATATAGTAATAACTCTGTGTGGTGTCAGATAGGTTCTAGACTATTCAGGCGAATCATTTCATAAATTATATAATTGTCTAGCCACTATGCTATATACCTAAAACAAATTAAAAAAAATATTGAATGTCAATGGTAATCAAAAAATCAAAAAAAGGGGGGAAAAGGTGAAGGAGAATAAGAAGTTCGAACTTCCAGGTATAAAACAAATAAGTCATGGGGATATGGTGTACAGCACAGGGAATATAGTCAATAACGTTGTGATCGCATTGTAAGGTGTCAGACGGTTGCTAGACTTATCATGGTGATCACTTCTTTAGATATATAAATGTTGAATAACTATGGTGTATACCCGAAACTAATACAATATTGTATGTTAGCTATATTTTTAAAAAATCTTTTTTCGAAAATTACAAATTAAGAAATTTGGGGCTCACCTATAATTCTCAAACTACTATTTTAGTGTTTTCCCACCTACTTATTTTCACATATATATACAATGTAAAAACATACAATTATGTAAGCACATACATACAATTTGAGGGCTTCAAGACTATAATCTGTTAATATTTTTTACTTAACAGTGATTATTTGATGAACATTTTTATATAACCATTTGATGAGTGGAAGAATTTAAAGCATAGGATCTATAGCCTGGGTTTGAATTCAAATTCTGCTTTACTTACTAGCCTCAGGTACAGTACAAAATGACATTAATAAAATTACTTTCCTCAAAGGATGTTTGTGGGGTGAAATAAGTCAGTACCTGTGAAGTACTTAGATACTCTCTGGCACAATGTATGAGTTTAGTGTTATTTCTTCCTACTAATTTGAGAGGCTACCTTTGTCATATACTGAATTCCCTCATGTATTTCAGTCTAGGAACTTCTGGATCTTTGCTTTTCTTCTACTGAGAGCAATCTATTGATGTGCCAAAACTTTTTTATTTTATATAATATCTTCACAAAGAAGCCAAACTAATTAGGCTAATTTCTCTTATTACACTTCTTTTCAGAATTTCTCTGGCTATTCTTTCTTGTCCATTTTTCTATATGAACTTTGGAATGGCTTTCTTAATTAATTTTTTTCTTATTGTTTGCATTTAGATTGTATTTGCTGAATATTTGAATATATTATACTTTACACTCCTATAATTTACTGGTCTTCATTTCATGCTGCCTTTTTTTTATCTTAGTATACTCTAATCATAAGGCTTTCTTCTACCACAATTTCTCCTAGCTCCAAACATTATTCAGTTATTTTTAATAATTTTATCTCAAACTTGGTATAAAAAGAGAGAAAAGGGAAATAATATTCTGGTACTTCGAAAACATAATCTATCTATACATGTATCCAGGTAGCATTCCCAAAACAAGCTTCTTGGAACACTGGTGCTATAGGATGTTAACAGGTTTTATTAAACAGAAAAAATAGTGGGCTGTGTGGTTAAATGCATTTTAAGAATTCTAAGTTAAACAGAATTAAATAAATTTTTATTCTTCAAGAACTCTCATAAACTTTAATATTGCTAACGTACTTTATAAATCTCCAAAAGAAGATATATTTTGCAAAAGTAACCAAACTTCTGACCATGTGTCCTTTTCTAGAAGAAACATCTCTTAGGAATTAAGCTCCTAGAAGCACTAGTTTGGGAAACTGCTGTAAATGGGTTGCGTCCAAGATTTTGGGGCTGGTGCTAAGAGAGATTTTTTTCTCTTTCCACAAGCACTGTTCAGGGAGCAGGACTATTCATTTTAAAATGTAGGATAATTGGTCTTGAATCTAAAGGAAATTCCTCTCAGATTTCGTCTGTGGGTTGACAGTGAGTTTCACTTTTTGGCAATGGTATGCACTTCACCTCTTCCAATATCTTCATGTGTGTTTTAGTGGGAAGTTGGAATAGACTCAATCAGCCAAATGCTACTCTAAATGAAAAGCGTGGTCCAATATTCTATTGGTTACACACTGAATTGACGCAACACTAAGTCAGAATGGTTGACTAAGGCAGAGCAAATTGTTCCTAAAATACATACTGACTTTATTTTTAAAACTCTTCAATTTGGAAGAGAATAATTTTTCTCCTTCAGGGAATTTTTATTATTTAAACAAAACAACACCCTGCACAAGTATTAGGCTATGTACCAAAATAAAGTGTTCTTTTTTTTTCTCTTTTTTCTTTTCCTTTTCCTTTTTCTTTTTTTGGCAGGCGGGAAATCATTTTCATGCAGTCATTTGTTGGACCTTGGGGTAAAATTATATTTCATAGTTCCCTTGTTCCCAGGCTATGGTAAAAAAGAGATTGATGTCTGAAATTTCAACTGTATTTGTCTTACAAATTTGTTTGATTCTCTTGGGAATAATTATCTCATATCATTTGAAGGTTAGTAATTTCTTAGGAATGACCTCTTGGTTATAATTAGAGTAAGGGTACTTACGTGCAGCTAGGAAAAGTAAAAGCTAATGGATTTAGTATCTGGCATTACTATTTTACTAAAATGTTGCTCCTTGAAACAAATAGCAGGAGTCACAGGGACACGACACAACTGAGCAATCATTTTTCTTTCATTTTCCGAAAACAGATAATGTTGAAATACATGGTAAAATAACAATGTTCAGTAAGAAATATATCATAATACAGTACTAAACCTATATAAACTAGGGGAAGGTATGTCCAGTGGCTGTTGAGAGGGACTTCCAATGATTTCTTCTTTCCCAATCTGCTTCCAATAGTTTAGTTAGAGTTAGATATTAGATTTAAGACTTAAGAAAAGAAAAAGAAAGACTTAGCTTTGTACATGGCACTCAGAACTTTAGTGAATATATGAGCTAGAAATATGGAATTTAAAAGAATCTTCAAGTTCCACCCTCCCACATCCAAGGAAATGAAAGATAGGAGCAACCTAGTTTGGGCACTTTGAGTGAAGGGGTTCTTTCTCTAGTCTTAGAGAAAGATTAGTTTAATGCTACATCTTTGTATACACTGAGGTTTCACCATAATCACAGGCTCTGCACTGTTGGGTCACAGTTCAAGACACTAAGACTCTTCAATCCAGCCTCAATATAAATGAATTCTTTCTATATGTCCTTAGATTCAAATTAAAGCTCAATTGTGCAATGTATTATTCACTGTTGTAGAACCCATAAATAATCTCAATCATCAGAACAAAACCCTGAACTTAGTAGGAACATTGGGTAGTGCCAACTCTTTCCATCTCTTACTACACATGGTCATGACAGACAGGCACTAGCCTATTGTGCTTGATCAGATATTATGGGGACCAGGAAAAATATTTTATCTGGCTGTAGACTCTAACAGGATGAGTTTTTAAAACCCCTATTTTGGCCTATATGAGTTGAAGAACAATTAGTGAGAACTTATTATAAAGCAGGGACCTCTAGAAGAACTGTCCCTCTATTTTTTTCTTAAATGCTCTTCCTAGCAACAAAAGGAATCAGAAAGCTCAAAGGTCTCCCACTTAAAAGACAGAAACTTGAAGCCTAGGTAACCTGCAAATGTTGTGTCTGAATTTATATCACCATGTGTTATGGAATATCAATCTGAAAATTTATTGTAAAAACTGGACTAAGGAAGCAAAGTGCTTTATAAGGATTCTCCCATAATCTAGGGTACACTGGACTCCCTTTTAAAAATTTCTGATAATAATGAATCCCTCCTGAAAAAATTATAAAGCAGTGAGGAAATAACCCACAATAAGTGAAAGTCAGGCAGACTTAATAGGATAATTAAAGCTCACTAATGTTAAAAGAACTACAAACATACTTTAAAATGGCTAAGGAAATAAAGACATAGAACCCAAAGTGAAATAATAGGACACAACTAATTTTAACTAAAAGATGTTGAACAAAACCAAATAAAATTTCTAGAAATAAAAATGTAGGCACCAAAATTAAAAACTTAATGGCTACATTAAAAGCAGATAAGCCACTGCTAAAGAAGCATTAATGAATTAGGAGAAGGATTTGAGAAGTGCACAGAGAGATTTGAAGAAAAAAAAAAGAAAAAGAAAAATGGAAAATACAAAAGAGAGTTTAAGAAGCACACAGAAATCAAAAGGCCAGAATATATACAAATACTAGAAATAGAGAATAAAAGGAAAGGGAGTTTGGAAGTAAGCTATTATAAGCTCTGAGTAATTTTAAAAGAACATTACAATTATAGTTTAAAAGTAAAGAATACATGTGTCATTAGCGATGGATAATGAACATCAGGAGAATGAGAAGAGAGCTCCAAAAGAACTTTCAAGAAGCCATTAGTTTTCATTTAGATACATAAGATTACAAAACTGAGTTTCCTCAAACTTAGTTTACTAAGAAATGCAAAGAACTCTCCTGTGATATTCAGAGTTTCTTTTAGTATTTCCAAGGACACCCGATTTATAATCTTGAGACTATGAATGTTTGTTTTAGGGAAGTACATATGTTAGATTGTTTATTGTAGGGAACTGTGTTTGTTTACTTTAAATTTTATACTATGCCATAGGAGGCTGTGACTATGGCTTCAGGGATCTTGACATTTCCCATTTTCTTATCAAGTGAAGAGAAGAATTACATTATTTTAATAATTTCATTTTAAAGATTATTTTAAATAGCAATAGTATCTCATTCTTCCACAGAAGAGTAAAAAGCTGAAGAATTTTCTGAAATTGAGGAAAGACATGAATCCTTATGAAGCAAAAATTAAGAAGCAAATGAGTCCAGCAGGATAAATAAGAATCACCGGATACCTAAGTACTACATGGGAGATAGCAAAACACCAAAGACACAAAGAATGTTTTAAAAATAATCAGAATGAAAAGATATATTACCTACCAAGGAACAACAATTAGAGTGACATAAAACTTACTATTCATTCATTCATGTATTCAACACATTCCTCAAATATTTATGAAACCCTCACCTTATGCTAGACACCGTTTTAGGCACTTGGGTAGTAAATCTACAAATAGAACAGACTAAAAATTAAAGAAAAAAATAAAAGGACAGAATGTGATGAAATAATATCTTTAAATTGAAATAACCTTGTGAGAATTAACTCAATAATTATAGCCTTTGTGATCTCATATTGAACTCAATCTGCTCATTTTCCTTTTTACTATAATATAGTCTATAGTAGTTATATTAATTTCCTACTGCTGCTGTAACTAATTACTATAAATTTAGTGGCTTAAAACAACAGAAATGTATTATCTTATAGTTTGGAAAGTCAGAAGTTTAAAATCAGTTCCCACTAGGCTAAAGTAAAGGTGTCAGCAAGGCTGGTTCCTACTGGAGGCTCCAGTGGACAATCTGTTTCCTTGCCTCTTTTAGCTTCCTTGGCTCATGGCCCCTTCTCCATCTTCAAAGCCAGCAGGGTCATCTCTCTTTCTCTCTCTCTCTCTCTCTCTCTCTCTCTCTCTCTCTCTCTCTCTTCTCCCTGGCCCTCTTCCTTCCACTTAGCTCACATACTCACACCTTGGCTTCCATCAGCACATCTCCTACCACACTTGTGCCTCTGACTCTCCTGGCTTCCTCTTAAAAGGACTCTTGTGATTACATTGAGCCCACCTGGATATCTAGGATCATCTCCTCATCTCAAAATCTTAATTACATCTTCAAAATCCTTTGTGCCAGATAAGGTAACATTCACAGGTTCTAGGAATTAGGATGTGGATGTGGACATCTTTGGGGGCTGTCTGCCAACTAACTGTTTTACCTTCAATTTTGAGGAATAGTCACCCTAAAACTCTGTATCCAGCTAAACTAAACCATTCAAAGAGTGCAGGTAAAATCGTATTTCAGACAAAGGTTGAGAGTTAATAGTCACAGATTTTTTTCTGAGAGAACCCATAAGAGCTGTTCTTCAATGGAAGAAAATTGAATATAGAATGAAGGATTGAGACAAAAGATGCAAAAGTTATACATAACAATGACATAAATTCCAAAAGTTTGAAAAACAAGGCAGCATACAAATGTTCAAAAGCAATCACATGAAGGATAAGGTTGAGTCCTGATAGTGATACAAATGACAGCAACCTAATGCTCTTGAGAGGTGAGGAAAGAAGGCAGTAATGTTGATTAACTTCAGAGATTACATGTTAATGTTTTGAATAACTGCTGGAGGGAAAAAAAAAAACAGAAATATATACAAATGTAGAGGGAAAAAATCACCCAAAAGATACAACCCTCAGACTCAAAACACAGCCTCAGATTTTATGAGACAAAAATGAACAGAACAGTAAGATGAAATTAATAAATTCATACTTCTAGTATATGGATTTTAACACACCTTAGAATCTGATAGACAAAGGAGGTAAAAAATTAGTAAAGATACAGAATAGATGAACAATTCAGTTAACGAGTTTGATCTAATGAACGTGTAGAGACCCCTGTGCCCACCAAGAGTCTGCCATTCCTTTTAAGCACAGCTGACTACTTACGAAAATTGACCAAACGCTAAGCCACAGAGCACGTGCTGAATTACAGATATCAGTGCTGTCCGATAGAAATCGAATGTGAGCCATACGGGTAATTTCAGAGTTTCTAGTAGCCACTTTTAAAATGTGAAAGAAGCAGGTGAAACTAATTTTAATAATATATCTTATTTTACCTAATATTTCCAAGTACTATTTCTTTTTCATACTGTCTTAGAATTACAGCACATCTCAATTCGAACTAACCCCATTTCAAGTGCTCATCACTGATGACTACTCTGATGGACAGAACAGTACCATGTCATAGAGACCACACTCTTGTGCCTCAGTGTAATACAATTAGAAACCAAAATAAAAAGATAGTTTAAACGATAAGAAATTCTGGTGTTTGAAAATTTAAATAACAAATTGAAACAAACTGTTAATACAGACATTGGGAAAAAATTTTAAACTTACTTCTAAATAATTTGTGGTCAAAAATCAAATGAAAATCTGAAACATTTAGAACCAAACAAAAATTAAAATGTCAATATAAAATTGGGAGACAAAATGTATAGCCTTAACTATCCAGAGATAGGAATGTAACATATAGGAACATGGAGTATGACAGAAGTGGCATTTCAAGTCAGTGGGGAAAAAAACAGGTTATTCATTCAATGGCACAGGACAATTAGCTTTTTACATGAGGAAAAACATATATAATTGGAATCTTGTCTCACACCATACACAGAAAATGAATTCTTGTTAAACAGTAGAAAAATCTTTCTTACTTGGAAAATGGGACAATTTTATCAAAAGGCTTAAATTATAGACCAAGAATATTAAATCAGGACAAAAGAAACTACCTCTAGCCAAAAACCTGCAATGATTACATTCTTATTTTCCACATGATTATGCGAGATTAAGTAGTTAGATAAAAGGGCCATAACTTATAGGCTGGTCAGACTCTAGGACTTGTAAACAGGCAAGAGAGAGGGAGGTACTCAGTTCTGAAATTACCGAAAACTGAGTGTGTGGCTTTGGGCAAGAAACAACCTCAGTTATTTAGTCTTAGTTTTCTCAACTGTAAAATGGTAATAAGAATCCCTACCTCTCAAGGTACTAACAGGAATTTAAATAGATCAAGTCCATTAAGGGCCTCACAAATGTTAGTCCACTTGCTCTAAAGTGTAAGGTCCAGAGTGCGTCAAAGACATCTGTCCCAGTGCCTGCAATCTCTTACCATACCACGAGGCCTTAGGAGCTAGTTCCACAGTGATGTGTAATATCCCAGGGGCTCTCTGAGGTGGACATAAAAACAAGGGCTCTGAAATCAGGCAAACTTGTGCTTGAATCTGTCTACCGCATGTTAGCTGTTAGACATTAAGCAAGTTACTTAACATATATAGCCTCAGTATTAATATCTGTAAGCAAGGTTAAAAATAATAACTATGTCTCAATCAAGAGCCTTAGTTTCAGCAACAGACACCAACTCTGGCTAACGCAAGCAGAAAGGGATTGTATCAAGGGCATGGAGAAGGCTGCAAAGCTAGGAGCTGTGTCCAAAGTCATGCCTCCGACTGGTCCTAAGGAGATGCCACTGCTGACGCCAGTGCTCCCTGACTGCTGACACTGGAACCATTTCTGCTATTGAACCTGCCTGTGGCTCTCTTGACCAGGATCTGTTCCAGGAAGCCCCTGCCTCTTTGTATCATCAGTTCTATGGTTCAGGTCCAGAACAGATACATCTGGCTGATGGAGCCTACTAAGTAACTTGTCTGCATCCTAGGTGCAGAGGAGGCTGGGAAAGTACATTTTTAGCTTCTGAAGAGGGAGGAAGTGAATCTTTAACTCCACCCAGGCCTCAGGCTGGGAAACACTCTAAGGGAAAGGAGTTCAGAAGGACTACTGTGAGGGTAAAATGAGCTCTGAATTTGAAGCACTGGTGCATAGCATAGCACAACACCAGTGCTCAGCAGGGAGGCTTAATGATAGAAAATGGGGCATGAGAGCATTTCTGGGAGAACAGTAGAGAATATTCTAACCAGGAAATGGGGTAGATGTGTTAGAAAAAAATCTTGTGTTTCTATCAGCCAAATTACCAGTGTTTCCAGAGATTCTGAATTCTGAATTCATACATAAAACAGGAAGGGCCTCGAACTAGGTTGGACTAGTGTAAGGTTAGGGAAGAAGTCACAGAAAATCCTGTGTTGGACTTCCTATTGGAGTGGACTCATGTGTGATGAACCAAGAGAGAGAAATACTATTGCTGCTGGTTCCAGATTGTCAGGTGGATACGACAACATGACTTTTCTGAGCATAAGAAGCAAATATTCTGTTTATTCCTTTGAGTTTTATTTTTAAAATAGAACTTGCAAGATTTTTATGGAGATACTTTTAGCAGAAACACAGAAATTCCTATAATTGCTTTTTTTTCCTGGTGAAAGAATTGAATTCACAAAAAGAGACACTTTCTACAAATAAGCTTAAACACACATTCATTAGTGACTTTCCACTGTCAGTTCTTTGAATGCTTTCCTGTGGTAACGAGGCAACAAACGTAGTGGCTCGAAGACTTATAGTGAATGATCATTTGGATTTTTACCATTTTTATTAAAATCCTTCCTGCCAAGGTGTATTTCTTCAACTCTGGCCTCATTTTCTGCAAATTCTGAGACACTAAGCTTTTTATTAGACCACAAGCAGGTTTGAAGGAGAGGACCGTAATTTTCACTCTCCTGTTAATTCCCCCAAAAGCCGATGCAGAGTTGCACGGTGCAGGAGGAAAGTTCAGAAATATCACTTACTGTGGGCAGTCTGTGTGCTGTGTCTGGCCACCGCCAGTACTCTGCTCCCTAGGGCATGCTCCACACTCTCATGCTGCAAGAGTGATCATCATTAAACAATATTTATTAAATAGCCCTATGCATGGAGCACTGGGCTGTGTAAGTAAGTAGAGCAGTCACAGTCCGCACCCTTTGGGAGCTTACAATATCAAACAGGAAATTTTTCATAGCCTAGAGGTGCACTGGTGTGGCATAACACTAAAAGCATCCATTCACACCACAGGGCCCAGATTTCTCCCAGCCAGTAGTTCACTCATCTGCTTTCCAGGCTCTAGGCTGTCATGTAGAGGCGGCTAAACCTCAGCTCACTTAAAAGGTCCATTATTGGGGGAATGCATTAAAAATCCCTGTGCTGTCAGCCCTTGTACCAGAACCTGCACAAGCCTCGTCATTTCTCTTCCACAAGATCCAGTGGTCCCACGCAGTTTACAAAAGTGATGCCACATTGTCTCTTCTGTCCTGAAGCTTATGGGGATCTAGTGGAGGTGTAGCATGCCCAGGTACCCTCCCTGGATTACTGTAGAGACCAATAAGTATAATATAGCTCCTGTAACATGTGTCCTAAAACACAACATAGGACATACAAATGAGCCAATGGAAGAGAATGTTGTTTGTTCTGACTTGTGGAGATCAGAGAAGGCTTCAAGGAAAAGAGAACATTTGAATTAGGAAGTAAAGTAAGATTTTGATGGGCAAAGACCAGGGTGGAGAAGCACTGAAAACTTTTGTATAGATCCTGGAAGAGTTGGGGGAAATGATAAATTTATATGTCGGGTTGTCAAATAATTCTTTCTCACATAGGGCCTATTTCATTTACTTAAAAAATCCTTGAACTTGTAGGTTGGAATATGGACATATTCCATATCGGGCTAGGAGCCACCCCTGTCCCCCTTGTTCCTGCTGCTACTGCTCCTCCTTCTGTTTCATCTGGGAGATGGTCCACCCTAGGAGCACAGGAGTGACAAGTAAAACAATGGTCACAACTCCAAGGGCAACAGTGCCGGATGAACTCCGGAGATCATTTGAACATATAAAATCATCCAGCCATTTCTGCCATTCTAGGTCACAGGTAGATGACCAAAATCAAGTCATTCTCAATTTATTATTGTTAATAAGCACGTGTGATCATTTTCTCCCACTCTGGGAGTCAACAAAGAGGCCTCTGGGGGATTTTGTCTGCCAGGTATTTGACAGTGGCATTGACAGGGGAAAAAGTCAGCATCAGCATTGAAGAGTTTGGAGGGCAAAGGGACCTCAGTGGGTTAGACAGTCCAGCCCATGTCTTTAATATGAAGAGCACACAAGTCATAAAGCAGAGACAGTTGTTTCTTACTCAGAGAGTTTCTTGGGAAGGTACAGTTTAGAAACTAAGGTATCTACTCTGATACTGGATGTTTCTCTCTCTTGAGCATCCCCCTACCACAAGTTATCCCCTCTTTACTCTTCTCATTGATTGGGGGTCACATATTCAGGAGGCATCTGTCTGTTCTTCCAGTCCACATTGTCATAGTTGTCAGGGAAAAGGTTGGCCTTAACCAAGGGTTAACTTCTGGGGAGAGGAAGTATCTGCTTTGCACTGAATGCCTATTTAGTTATACCCTACCATTTCTTCTGCCTGTGGTGATCTCAAATGAAAGCACACAATCCTAGACACATGTTTCTACCAAAAGTAAGCTATTATTGTTTCTTTTTTTTCTAAAGAAAAAGGCAGATGATGCCTTAGTCCAAAAGATTTCACAATTTAACATACAAAACCGACCAAATTAGAAAGAAAACATTTCAGCTACATAAAACGAGACCTCTAACATATGAGCAGCCAAGTTCAGAAAGGACTCACTCTTTACGTGCGTGAGTTACTCAAGATTCTCCCTGATTTTTCTGGAAGTCTGCAGTCTTCCCATGTGCCCCTACATTATCATCAATCTGCCTCACAATTTCTTTTTCATATGGTGACTCATTACAAACAAATATGTTCTGCTTCTATAATGTGGTAACAGCGCATGTTTGGATTACATTTATGCATGTTATTTGGAAAAAATTGGACAATGTTGTTATTAATGAAATTCCTCGGGAAGTCTGATAACTTGTAGACTGTGATTTCATCTTTCTGCCTGCAAAATGGAAATGATTCTAAAGATTCTATGACATTAAGTGAGAAATTGTACAGAAATTGTGCTTAGATATTACCTGGTTAAGAACAAGTAGCATTTAAAGATTTATTGCTATTATTGTTATGATTTTTATTATAATTATTCTGGCTGAACTTGTTTCTTCAACATATAAATTAGACTCTGGATAAAGTAACCCAGAGAGGAAGTTCCCCTCCAGCAAATGTACAATTTGGACTCGTTACTCAGATTTAAACTACTAATAAGATTTTTCTTCTTTTGAAAAATGAATGGATATGTGTTATTGGGGCAGCAGTAACAGAGGCAGGTCTTTCATCATTTTTATATTGTTAACGTTTTACTCTTTAACTTTATAACTAAATAATAAGCTATAGCAGATACGTAGTCAAAATCATCCAATTTATTTTGCCAAGTGCCTACATAGGATGAGTGAAAGAAAAGATTAGGCTAAGATGGTTCTTTGTTGGAAAAATAAAGTTTGTTTCCTTCATCGTAAACATTGCATACTTACTACAGGAAAATAGAATGAAAAACCACCTATAATTCAAATATCCAAGGAGCAACACGTTACAATGTTAGAAAATTTATCTGTTCTTTTCTCTGCTCATGGTTATTGGGTTGTGAATGTTTGCAGTCATGCAGCATTTAAACTTTTAAATTGTAATTTAACATTACGACATTTCAACTTTCTATAATTTTATTAATTCTTTGTATATCTTATTTTAGATGCATAATACTGCATTAAGCAAATGATTTACTTAAAAGCACTAAATAAAATTACATTGGACACTTGTACATAAAGCTTTCTCCATTTTTAGAATTAATTTTCATTGGATAAATTTTCAGAAGTGAGAGTAAAATATCGGTGTGGTTTTCATCTTTATTTATAAGACTGTTTAAAGTCCATAATTATTTTATTTCAGTAGAATCTTTATCCCTGCCATAGGAAGCACTCATTCATCTATCATGAGAGAAGAAATGTACAATGTATATCTTCATAATTTTAGAGAATTCCCTCTTTAAAATGTCTCTATTTTAGAAAAATCACATATTAACATGATTTCACTGTTCTTTTCGAATTGAGAATTTCAGCATTCCGTTTTGGAAATAACTAGGGCTTGATTCAGTGGTTAGTATAAAGGAGGGAATTCATTAAAGAATTGAAGGGGAAACAAAGAAAGACGACTTTCTTGGCAGCATTAGAATATTATTTATGTGGTGGGACCCGAGTAATTTTATTTTATTTTTGCGCCATTATGTTATATAGTTCCCGGGGAGGGTGTGACACAAGGGTATGGGAATGTCTGCGTGCACACATCTCACATCTGTTCGGCCATGTGAACAGAACTGTGCCAGGAGCCCTGGATGTCAGTTTGCAGCAGAAATCATGCTGTTGAGATTTAGTTTCTGAGCAACTGTAAGACAGATTCCAGAGGGACAAATTCAAAAATGACTTAGAAATTATAGACCAGATCACATAACTGTCATAAAGCTATCATCAGTTAATAAAATAGGGTTTTCTTTTCAATACAAAAAAAGTTGACTTTTTTCCCCTTAAAAAAAATATTGATGTTGGAGGCCTTTGGAACTTTGTCTGACCCTTTTTCTGCTGACTTTTTCATTTCCTGATTCTTTCTTTCATTTCTTTTTTCTTTTTTTTCTCTTTTGCATATAGTGGAGATCTCTAAAACTAGCCCCCAATGTGTTAAAAACAAATACACGTTCCCTAAAAATAGTGGAGCTTCGAAGTCCTGGCTGCCAGAGTACCGCTTCTGTGAACAAAAAGGCAGTCGCCTTCCTCTTCCCCCGGTGCTCTGCTCCCACAGAAATTAGGCTGCGGAGACATTTGTAGGAAGAAGTCCAAGAATAAACATGAGAATACTCTGAATGAAAAGCAAATTTCTAGTAAGTATGAATACAACAATGTCTGTAAAATGCTTCATTAGATGAGCTTGGTTTAAATGCAAATTTTTATTTATAGCTCCATAGTGGAGGAATGAGAGCACAGATAAGCCAGAATAGAAAATCTGCCCCCCCCACACACACACTCACACACTCACACACACACTCACACACTCACACATCACTCACGTCAGTCCTTCAGTGCAACACAATACCTAGTAGTAAGATGGCTTTAGTGCCTCATCTGAGGCACTGAGAAAGTGCTGTCAAGTAGCCAGGCCCCGTGCTAACCACCATCGGCACCAACCCTAATGGAACTTACAGACATTGAACAAGCATACGACACAGTTTTGTGCATGATGGGCAGGGAATGTGAGGTACAGGTGCTCCTGTGAGAGCTCAGGACAAGGGGATCACCTTGCTGGGCCCAGGGTAGCCTCCCTGAGGAATCTGTATTTTAACCCAGACCTGGAGCTTGCTAGCAGTTAGGTAGGTAGGGAGGTGGGTGGAGCAAGAACATTCCAGGCCCGGGACCAGCGTTATTTGAAGACCTGAGGCCTGGTTTACTGCAGGTGGGGAGGACTGTCCACAGTCTCTGAGACAGAGGAGGAAGTAGAATGAGAGGTACTGCAGAAATGGAAAGGGATGATATCATGCAAAGGCCCCCAAGACTATGAGTGACCCCAGGGACAATTAGAAGCAATTAAGTGGCGATGTGACACAAGATTTCCAAACAGATATCTGACTGTGCTTTCCATTGTTTTAGAATAATTATGTTACTTGCAGAAGATTTCTGGCTTTTATTTGCAAAAGCCTAAGCACTTAGGGGGACTTGGAGATTTGCAAAAGAACTAGAAAGGAGTTGTAGAGAGGAGAATAAAGATATAGGTTTCCCTCCAGGTTAGAAAAATAGAGGCCTTTGGAGTTGGGGAAGAGAAGAGAGTGCTTAATAAGTCCTAGAATAGTGGATACGTGGGGACAAACTTTCGGCAGCAGTGAAACCCTAGAGAGCTCCTAAAAGAGACATGGAGATGTGGGCAATTGTCATCCCAGAGAACATCTGTTGGATGACCCTAAAACCTTGACTACACAAGACCCTGGAAGCTTAGCAATTCCAGGAAGTCAGAAAAACCTCAAGAATACTTGAGGATAAAATTTCTATCAGCTTGGAAGGAAAGGCCTTCAAAATTGAGAGAAAGGTGATCCATGAAAAATAATGCTGTGATATTTCTTGCACTGCCGATGTTATAGATCATGATTCATACCATGTTTGCGTATTGAAAGGCTTAGTCTGCTCCTGAGTGAAAAATAGATAAGAAAGAGGCCGACGAAAGATAATAGTGGCCTGTACCGGAGTGATAGAAATGAAAATGAAAAGAAGTAGATGGATTTGCAAAATATTTCGAAGAGCAAGTACTTGGTGACTGGTCAGATGTGGTGGTAAGTGAGATGGAGGATTCAAGGATGACCCCAGGCTTCAGCCCTGAACAGCTAGGTGGGCGGTGGGGCGTTATGGAAGTTCATTTCCTCCAGTGACTGTGCAGTGGCACTGAAAGAGGAGCACTTGGAGATTTTACCAGGATAAAGCGCAGCAGACGTGTACACAGGAGGTAACTTTTTACTGATAGCATATGAACGAACGGGTAGTAAATGCTCCCAAAGGCAGAAATTGTAGTTATTTGCTAAAGATAGATAATCTCAGATGTCAACATATTGCTAGAGATTTCACCAATCAACGTCTTTTCTGTTCACTCTCTCAAACACAGAAAATGAGATATTAGTGTTGAAAGAGGCCACAGGAGTCCTAGGCCTGCAAGGGTTCCCGAAAGCAGGAATCTTCTCCCAAAAGCATGTGGCAGCAGCCTCTGCTTTCGCACTCCCAGCACCCAGCATTTGCCATCTTTAAAACAAGACCGTTTGTGGGATTCATTCCTAATTACAAGCAACTTCTCTTTACCTTGCATGGAAAATGGTCTTATTTACTCACTGCTCCCCGTTTTGCCTTGCAGAAGAAAGCCACACAGCAGTCTACTTCCTCTTTTACATTACATTCAAAAGCTGTTATCATGTTTTCTCTAAGTCTTCTTTACTCCAGGCTAAACTATACATTTCCTTTATCTATTATTTTCAATGGACAAGTAGCTAGTAGAAACAGCAACTAATATTTATTGCGTGCTGTCAGTATTATAAGAAGCAGGAATGTGTTCCCTGCTGCAGTAGGATGTCTTTGCCAACTCTGCCTGCTGAATGAAGAGGATTCTGAAGACTAGAGGTGGGTGGAGGCAAAAAAGACACTGGGAGCCTGGGTACACAGACAGCCACCTCACCATGACCCTTGCATATGACTGTGATGTAAGTAATCAACTTTCCTGTGTTAAGCCATTGAGAATTTGAAGTTTATCTGTGACAATAACACATGTCGCCTTAACTACTTCAGAAATTGGTAGTGGAAGTCAGATGCTGCCATAACAAAAACCTAAAATAGGCACCAGTGGCTTGGCAGCCAGTTTCAGGAGTTCTAGAAGAGCGAGAAAGGGTCAGAGTGGTAATAAGTGTTGACTTTAGTACGATATTACAAGAAAGAGATGAGCTCAGGAAAGGAATGGCCAATTTTCAAGTGAAATTAGAGAGAAGAGGGCAAGTCGAAGGATCAAGGATCTTACAAAGTTGGAAAGGTCAACTACTTCCAGATCCCAAAGAGCAAGAGACAAAGTTGAATGCTTTGGTGATAATGGCCCAATAAGACTTCCCAGGTGAACAAAGTGACCCAGTCCCAGAGCAAAAACCAGTTTAAAGGGATATCACCCTGCATAACATGACCTCAACAAAGCTGCCATTTAATTGAGAGAGAAAGACGGAGACAAGAAATCAAAGAAATATGAAGGTTTGAGAATAAAATCTAGGAAAGGACTCTGAGTGTGGTTACTAGCACAAGTAACTGACTAAGGCAAATAAACTAGAAGCCTCTTAAATTTCTGAGAACATTCTATTGGCCTGGACCAAAGAAACAAAACTCTTGACTATTTAAACTTTAAAACATGCTTCAGGCTCCTGAACTGATACCACCAGGAAGCAGAATAGCCTTCAAGGGACACACCTCAATGCCCAGTTTAGGTGTGTTTCCGGAAGTTAATGAACAAGGAAAATTTCTCAGAGGGTGGAGCCAGAGTGTCAGGTGGAGAACAGTGGACAGTAGGTTTCTCATGAACAGCAGAACCATGAGGAGCCTCTTCTAGACCTGGTAGAAAGAATTATATGCCACCTAGAGAACCTGGGCTTTGAGCCAGATGCAATAACCATATGGGACTTTGGGTTATCTCCTTGGGAAAGGGGTAAGCGTGGAGGAAGAAGGAAGTGGGTAGCTGGTGATCAGAATGCTGAACTGCAGCAGAGACTGTTACATTTCCATTAAAACTAATTTTCTTTCCTCTTGGGCATAGAGTATACTTCCCAGAATCCCTGGCACTTAGGTGTGGCCACAGGATCAAATTCTTGACAGTGCAATGTGTGTGGAAGTGATTATGTCAAGAAGCAGTCTCTCTCCTCATCTGCAGGTACAGCCATAAAATAAAAGGATGTAGGGCCCCTGATAACCTCATGGAAGGCCATCTGATGGCAAGACCCACATTAAACTGCAACATGAGAAAGATAAAACTTTAATTGCATTGGGTCCCTGAGAAGTCAGAGGTTTTTCTGTTAGGAGGTCTTACCCAGCAGACCTACTTTAGAAGCAGTAGGTCTTACTTTAATGAATGCAATGTATTTTTTCACTTAATATCCATTTTATATATGAAGCAGAGAAGTTAAATAACTTGTTTAGGATGACTCATTAATTAAGAGGGGCATCTAATAGAACCAAGGTCTATCTGGTTCCAAAGCACATTCTTTTAATCAATGTGCTAAACTGCTTCCCAGAAGAGCAGGCTTCTAGATCTTGTACCACCACCCCTCAGCTCCCCCTCTTCTGGATGTTCTTAGTTTGCCCACATTTTCAGAATTGAGCAAAAAAAAAAAAAAAAAAAAACAAAAACAAACTATGCAATAGTTTAGGAGTGATGTGACCTAAATTATTTCTCTCTTCTGGAATCATCATCTATGAGCGCAGCCTGAGAACTCTCCAGTTACATTAGTAGCCAAGCCTCATCCTAAGACCATTGACTTTAGTCAACCAACACTCCCAGATAGATCTTCTCGCCACTGCCAACCCCCTTCTTCCAACTGGAACTTGAATAATCATTTTTAATCTAAGGGCAGATTTTATAATCAGTCCTAGCGAATGTCTCCTTGATCATTTCAGCCCAGTTTTCCAGCCTGTCTATATTTTTCTTGAATCAACAGATGACGATCCCATCTGAGGCTATCCCACACCGAGATGGGATCAGCTTCCTGGAGGAGCGGTATCTTGGGACTCTTACTGCGATCAGTCACTGTAGTAAAGACTTTATGTGCTCTCTTAATTTACTCTTTTCCTCAGGACCACTTTACAGATGAGGAAAACGTGTTTTAGATACGTTCAGAAGGCACAGTTAGTAAGTGGAGCCCAGAGTCAGGCCTAATCTCTGAGTGATCTGAATTGGTAGTTAGCATTAAATGTTCACTTTTTCCCTATAAAGTAGAAGAGAACTAATATTTACTAAGCACATGCTTTGTGCAAGGTGCTTTGCTTACCCATCTCACCTAATCCTCACAACCATCCACTGGCACTGTGAAATATGGAGGGAATAATTTTAAGAGTTTTTAAGCATGAAATAGTATTATTTGGAAAGGGTCCCTATGAAATAAAAGAACTTATATAAATATATAGTGGAAGCAGAAAGAAGTCATCAACCAGATACCCTGAGCCCAAACTAGGTGGACTGGTAGTTACTAAGGCAGAGAGTATTCTCTACAGACACTGCTTGAAACAAAGTAAGTGCTCGAAACTGATTGTTAAAATGAGTATAAATGAATATAGACCTTAGACGCCAGATATAAAACTCTACATGAGACAGAATCTTTACTCATGCAAATATTTACCTGGCGGCTACTATATATGAGACACTTATTGGGGGGCAAAGGCTTAAGGAAAGGAAAAATAATGCAAATAAACATACACAGAGACATACACATATAGACGCTCACAGACACCTACCAGCAATACATAGATACTGACTATCCTACTAATTCCCTTGGGTGCTATGGAACTGAGATACACCCAGGCCAGCAGCATCATGAAGTAGGTATACAGACTATAGTCCTAGAAGCTCTGTATTTAAACCTAAAACAAATATCCAGACTTAGCACAGTGTTGAGTGTTGGTCCTCTTAAATCAACATTGGCAGATGTTCCATTGGATTGGAAGGATTTAAGCACAACGATCCTAGGGAGTGGGTAGAAAGATAATTCAGCCAGCATTTCTCAATTGCATGAAATTTGTGGGTTCTCCAATGCCCCCCTGAAATAGACACCAGGTGTGGGAAATGGATGCCACATAGGCTGTTTGACTCTCCTAAGTGGCAGCCAGCATCCGCAGGGGTTTTCCTCATTCCTGTTCCTGCCTAAGTCTTTTTTTGTTCCTCTCCAGTCTCTTCCTTCCCCTCTCTCTTACTTCCATTCTATTTCCTTCTTTCTGCATTTCTGTTTCTTTTTCCCTCCCTCTTTCCTTCCCTCCCTCCCTCTCCTTCTCCCTGCCTTCCCTCCTTCCTTCTCTATTCTTCTTTTCTTTTTTTTTTTTTGTCTCTATTCTCTTTTTTGTCATACTATTCTTTATAAGTTTCTCTCTAAAAGACAGTGGGATTAGAGGCTCTGAAGAGAAGTGAAGCACCTTCTAGTCCTTACTTACTTTGGAGGCTGAGATGAAAGCCGGCAGGGAATAATTAGAATGCAATTTTAGGAGCAGCCATTCACAGCCTACGTCACACTTCCTGCTCACAAATCTACCAGCTGAGCTATTCACATGCTGTCATTTCAGGCAAAATTGTTTATACATCACATAATGCTAGTCTATGTTGTGTCTGTTAGAGCCCTGGCGAGGAGTCTGTCCTGAATTGGACAGTTGGACACAGGCACATGGTCAACACAAAACACGAGAGAGCTATATTTGGGCATGAGTATGCCTTAAACACTAATGGGGTTTGGCAAACTGTGGCTCTGGAAATCCAGCCCACAGATCAAGTCACACATCAAGGAAAATCAAAACAGAATTAAGTTGGCCACTATTTCTCTGCATAGACACAGGAGGCATTTTGAGTTAAGTCTGTGAAACCTTGTTTTTCATGTTCACATTAGCATTTGGGCATGGCCAAATGTTATCAGTGCTCTATTTTATACAACTTTTTCCCATGCACAGATGAAGCAGGCCCAGATACAAGCCCAAAGCATGAATTCAGAGGCAGCACATGATCAAATGGTACTTTTTTTCCTAAAGAATTTTGAGATCACTGGATAAACACCCATCTGTCTAGGATAGTTTGCATATGTTCCTGCTCGGTAGATGGGGAATGAACAGGGTTGGGCCATGATCCTTCGAAGTGGAAGGACAAAGTACTGAGTCTCAGGATAGAACGCAGATTACTGGCTCCTTGGCCTGCCCTTCCATGGACCCTGAAACTTGGAACCTTTTCAGATGCATCTTCCATGATTTCTCTTTATGAACTCAAAATCTCAATTACAGTGGTTAACTCTTTGTTTGCCTAATTCTCTTTCCTTCTGGTCCTAGCTACTGTGACCCTTTCTCTCATTTTCAACATTTTCAAACCATCATCATCCTTTCAGTCCCATGTCACATGTTACTTCCAAATGGAATCACTCACTCCTCTCTCTAATCTCATCACACATTATGTCTCTTTATGATGCTTGTCATCTTTACAGTGCGTCCAGTTGTGACTTACAAGAATTCTGGTGTCACTAGAGGGAGTGCTTGACAAAAAGAATGGAGAGTTTCAGGACCTGCTGCTGACTTTGATTCTAGAGATAGTTTGTTTCTTAGTGCTCCCAAATCCCCACCCCACTCCAGCATCTACCCTGCACCACACTTTTCTAAAATATACACATTTTTCCTTTTAGTATTTTGGAAGGTGGGTTCGGGAACATACTCATCTGAATTGGAAAAGAAAAAAAAAAATTAGCAGCAGCTCAGGAATGAAGCTTTTAAGAGCGTTTTCTCCCTACCACATGCACAGTCTAAGGACTTACCTAATAGCAAATTTAGAAAATTAGATGATCAAGGGAGTAAGGGAGAAAAGCACAGATCTTAGATGAGACTAATACTGAGCCTTTAAGCATTCTAGATAACCCAAAAAACTAGGGGTGTGTCTACCCAACCACTAGCTGTAGTCAATACATCAGAGGTCTTGAGAACCCTGAATGGGAAGACCCACTTTTGCATCCCAAGAGATGGGGAATAATGCTGATAGACTTAAAGTTCAAGATCTCTGGCTTTGCATGTAATTCAAAGACTTGATGTCTACTATACCCACACATATGTCCTGTCAGCTAAACCCATTTCTTTGCCCAGTGCTAAAAGCATACTTAAGAGGCAAGGGCCTGGTGAAGGGAAGGAATGGTACTTATACAGATCCAGTGCAATGAGGAACTTGGCTGGCCTTTGTCTCTGGTTCTTAGGAGGGAACCTCTAAACCCTTGACATTTCCTAAGTGACAGGAGTGTCTTTGTTATCCATGGTGGGCTCTCCTAGAACGCACCCAGGTTTATGCCAATGAGACTCAGGATGGGGCCGATGATGCCAGAAAGACCAACCATGTGATTAAAGGGCTAGGGTTTTGAGCCACGTAATATCAGCCCCATCGATGAGAATGGGGACTGGAAATTGAGCCATGTGAATAATGATTCACTCAGTAACGCCTGCATAGTGAAAACCCAATAAAAGCTCTGGACATCAAAGCTGGGACAAGCTGCGCGCCATACCTAATTAATGTAGCAGAGAGTGATGCTCAATGAGAACACAGAAGCTTTGCATTTGGGAACCTCCCAGACTTTGCCTTATGTATCTCTTCTTTTGGCTCGTTCTGATTTGTATCCTTTCACTACATGAAACTGTAATCATAGGTAAAGCACTTTTCTGAGTTCTGTGAGTCATTCTAGCAAATTATCAAAACCAAGAGGGTAGTGGGAACCCTCAGATGTGTAGCCATTTCATCAGAAATGCTGGTAACCTGGGGACCCTGAGTTTGCAGCTGGTGTCTCAAATGAGGGTAGTCTTGCAGAAGATTATCTCGCAACTACCAAGTCTAACTCTGGGTAGCTGGTGTCAGAAGTCATTGCAGCAATATAGTAGATATCAACAGGACAAGATTTGTGACAGAAAGATACCATTCCTAAATCTAGAGACCTGAGTTTCCCATAAAAGAATCAGGACACAAATAAGAACTCCATGTTTACATATGCCAGAGGCAGGCTGTGTCTGAAACAACCCTGTGGTTCCCTACAGAACCAGTGCAAAATCTTCATCTGTTTGTTGAATGAAGTAAAGATGTCTTATGACTACTTCTATTACTTTCACCCATGTTAATACAATCAAAGTTCTGTAAAAAGCCACACATCTTCTACACCTAGGTTAAAGAGAGTGCAAGTGTATGTACCAAAATATTAATGGTAGTTATTTCTGAATATCTGAAATTTATTATTAATATTTTCAAAAATATTTATTACTTTTCGCTTGCTGGGGTATTTACATTATGTTTTGCTTTAATAACCTATTAAATAAGATTAGTCAGGGGTGGATTGGGTGGTGGCAAGTGTGTGGGAATAGAAGGATGTTTTCCAAAGGATAACTAAGGCTTTGGGCTCTTCCTAGCACTGCTTATGCATAACTTATGTGATAACAATTTTCTCCTTTTGGTGTCATTTTGGCTCTGTGATCTTGGACAAGTCATTTCACTTCAATTTCACCATATGTTAAATTGGGACTTAAACAGGATGGTTGCTAACATTTCTTTCTACTCTAAAATTCTAAGTGCGTATCTAAAGACTTAAGTTTATATGCCCATATCTCCAAAATATCCACAGATGTTGGAGGTGTGGGAGAGGCATTCCTGAATAGGTGAGCCCCACTAGGGAAATATTTGCATAAAGCTGATTTAGCAAGTGAAAAATGGACTGTGACAGATTAATGCTGGGAGGCTTGATCTGCTCAGTATCTGGCCCACACAGCCTGGTCTGATCAGATCTTCAAAGTCATATGGTCCCTATTTGGTTTTACAATAAATAACTCAGACTTATGAGTTAGACATCAATTAATGAAATCATCTAGCCCAGAGGAGAGCAATCCTCCGGGGTAGTCATTTTGGAAGCACAGACCATCCACTAGCTTTGCCAAGCCTGGGGCTTTTAGTCCTGCAGGTGATAGAAATGGTAGGATTCCTCCCAATTGCAGGTGAACTTTGCTCTGAATTACACTAATGGCTGCCGTGGAGGTCAAGGTGGATTGGCTCCCACAGGCTTTACTGATGAAAAAAGGCAATTCTAATTCTAGTCAGAGACTGGTCTCAGTCCTGGGAAGTACAAGGGGTCCATAGGTGAAGGGCAAGAAACTGCTGATAAAACTATACTTACTTAATCTGTTGTTTATATTCATCTTGAAAAGATATAGGAAGGACTCCAGGTAAGATTGTTTTGGAAACAATTAAAGCAGCATCTTGAGGCATCATGTTTCTGGTTGAGAAGGAAAATATTGACGTGTTCATATATATTGAGAACCAAACCCACCACGGGTCCTCAATAAATATCAAGCAATCAATCAATTCTCCAGCCACAGAGAAGCTTCCTGTTCCAAACATGTAGTCATGGAAGGGGAGCTTGGCCCAAGACCTATCTCTCTATTCCAAATGATGTGGCTCCAAACTCCAGGAAAAGTTCTGGGTGTTTATTTTTTTCCCTTCATCCACAGAAACTGATGGCACAATCATTGGCAGCCCTGGTAACAGTGATTTCCAAATCAAGACACCAAAGCAATGGGGTTCTGCCAACGTGCTGGTCAAACTTGCGCAAGTATTGCAAAGAGGATCTTAAATTATCACCAGGGAGCTGATTGGAAGTGGCCATAAGTGCTTTCAGAAATGCTCAACGTAAAAATTGATGTGATTTTGAAAATGGAAATCTATTGTATGGAACTCTTTCACTCTGAAAGTGCTTTCTGGAAGATAGCCATAAACTGCATTTATATAAGTCAATTTTGCATCAATCAGTATGCCTCAATGATGACATTCTGCATCTTTTTTATTTAGTGACACATATATTATAAATGTCACCTCTAAGTATTGGGAAAGGGAACATTAAAAATCCACTGTAATGGTTGATAAGCTACTAACAAGTTTTAAACACTGCCATTGCATAAAAAAAATGATTGCTACTGAAGCTTGAACGTTTGGAGCTACCTACTTTTCAACCTACACTACTGAGGTTTCATGATGCATCTTTTAATGGTTCCTTGGGCACATATGATGTGCAAGACTGTTTCAGCTATAACTTTATAGACCTTTTGATGGGCCATTTGTCTTCAGCTTTTGAAAAAGGGAACTAAAGTTATGTGATCATATATGTTTTCTATTTAACAGCCATGTATCAAATCTCTATATGCTTCTTAGTGTTGTGAGATAATATTTTGATATATTAACCATGTGAGGTTTTTTTTTCCTTTGCATTTTTTATCCCTGTGACCCTGCGAGCATCTCCCATTAGGACCATTAGCCATATGTTCTCCCCTGGAGGGCAATTTCAGAGGGGATTGTTGAACAAAGGGGTAAATTATGAGTTTTTAAATTCAAAAGCTGGTTATCCTTGAGTATGACAGAAGAAGTGACAGCAATCAGACCCAAACAATCTCTCTGGGGTTCTATCCCTCACCACCACCCAAAATAGTGATCCTTAGAGCTGGTGAAAGAGAAAGCAGAGCCACAAGGTGGGAGTGGATACTTTGCCAGGCTGGAGGATGGGTTCTCAGGTAGAGAGAATTGGGCCTGTTTTCCACTGTGGGTACTGAGAGGTGGCCGACCCCCACAGAATCACTTTTGTCACCATGCATCTGGAAAGCAAGCTAGATGGGATGTGGTAATCAATGAAAACAAGAGAGGGAAAAGAAAGAAAGTGTTCAGGAGGTCTTGAGGCCAGGGCAAGCAGCCACTGCAGAGAGATATGTCCTAGGGCTTCCTGCCAGGGGTTTGATGACGAATCATTCATTGTAGCAGATGCCAACTTGAGGAGGTGAAGACCAGCTAACATGCACAATAAATGGCTTATTTTAGCAAAAGTTAGAAAATATAGATACGAGGAGGTCTAAGCACCTCCCACCTCCCCAATATTTGACCCCAACCTTCCCAGATGCCTTATTGCTAAGGAAGGCTCCTAAACCCATAAACCTCCACAGGAGAAGGAGGTGATTGGAACCCTCACATTTGTAGACAGTTGGTCAGAAGTGCAGGTGGCCTGGGGATCTCAAGCTTGCAGCTGGTCTAAACTTAAAATTACTCATCAAATGTTAGAATTGACTAAATCATGTCCTGGCTGTCTGATGAAGAGATAAAATCAAAGGAATGGAGACATGATCCTTACAAGTTTATAGCCTGAGAAATATAGCTTTTCCATCGGTGTTGTGTGAAACAAATAACTTTCCTTATTGTCTGCACAAACATAAACAACATACTGAGGAGAAAACAGAGAGACAAAATAAGGTCAAAAATTAAGTATTTGCCTGGTGAGCAGAAAGTCACTAGAAGGCTAGGGTTCTAGTCTCAGCCCCACCACTCATTAGCCATGTTAACTTAGGTGAGTCACCTGGCCTTTCTAAGACTCTGTCTGCTTCCTCATCTGTAAAATAGAAATAATGCCACTCTAACTCACAATGACTCACAAAGGGTCATGGTGAAGGTCAAATAAGAAGTATGTGAATGCTCCTCTTAGGTATTTTCACTATTTTTTTCTGAGCAACAGAAGGTCAGTTCCAAGAGCTAACAAGAACGCTGGGTGGCAGGTATTCGGGTAATTCAAACAGTCTATCCTCAAGGCCCAAGAAGTAAAAGTTCACTTGAGATTTCAAAAAATTCTTCTTAACTGGCATAGTAGGAGGACGGTTGATAGTGTGGCTATTTTCAGCACTGCAATTTTAATCACATCTAAATCCAGTAGATGTGTAAGGCATGACATCTCCCTACCTCACCTTCCTCCAAAATGCAAGGGAAAATCTCTCAAAATTGGTATTAACCTATTTATATTTGGTCCAAACATGTGTTCAGTTTTATTTTACAAAGCTGATTTTTGACTCTTCCTATCAAACTAGTCCTTCATATCAGAAGAATGTATTAAAAAGATGATGCCTAACCTAAATAAAAAATGTCAATCCTCTTACACTTCATCTCAAGGAAAGTAAATCAGAGGCCAAGAAACTATGAGATACTGCAAAGAAACGGAACCATTAAAACCAAGACTGGCTGATGGATAAACAGTCTCTGGTATGTGAATACAGAAGAATTATTCAGGACTGGCCCCGAGGCCTGTGTGGCCCAAACAGAAGCATGTCTGCAAGAGCAAGCCATACATACACCGGTTTAACTTACCACAGCTCGGCCACAGACACTCAGACAGAGTCTATTAGAAATATTATAAATTGTTTCTTGTATATGTAATCTTTATTATAGATTGTATTTTACTATATAATGAAACTTTTATACATATATAGTACTGTACTTCATATGCATTACAAGGGGTTTTCAAGGATGACTGAACTACGCACATTTCTTGCCTTGAAGACTAACTTTGGAATAAAATCTCCATATAAAATGGAACTTCATTACATATCTTAATTGTCAGTTCTTGCTACATTGAACAAAATTTAAATATGAAAGAATCTTGCAACTGTCTAAGGCAGAGTCAGTCATATTTACCTACATTCAGAGAGGTAAATTGATTCCAAATTTATTTGGAAGTGAATATCCATACTAAATTTACTGACCTTTTGATGAGACCTGTACCTCCTTAGCTAACCTGTTTATTTCACTTACAGCTAAACCAATTCCAGGGCTAACACTGTATTTTCAAAATCCACAGGAACTTGGCTTCCAGAGGGGCTGGCTTCACAAGTGGAACAGAAGGTAAGGTGAGTAAAGCATCACACACACAACCAAGGCCTGACATGGGGCAGAGGAATCTGATTTAAAAACCACTCCATTTTAATCACATCCCAAATTAGGAAGATAGACATGCAATCCTCAGAAAGGAATAATATATGCAAGAAGTTAAGAAATAATCTTAAAAGTCCTTTATGTTTTTCCTATCAATCTCTGGAGACCCAAATGAACTTTTGGTGAGAATAATTTCGCAAGCACAATGAAGAAATTATTTTTCACATTTTCAACGTGCAAAATTGTGATGAAATTGTTTTTCAGACAACTTTCAGACTAATAACTTTTAAACACCAGCAAGTTCTAGCATTAGAGAGTGATCGAAACATGTATTTCCAGCCCAGGAGGAGCCTGAGAGAATGGAATCTCCACATTTTTTAGACCCTTGGGACACTGGTGCACAGAAAAACTAACCTATCACAAGTAGAAAGTGGTGCAGCTGGTAGCATAAACTCTGTTCCTAACATCATCACTCATGGCAAAACAAAGCCCAGAAGCTTCATCTCCAGAAATGCTGAGTCTGAAAGTATTGCCAGTTATATCCCTTTGAGAATAGATATTTTTGAGGATTCCTGGTCCAATGCTTCCACACTGATTAGGTTTTAAATTAAGATTTCCTATTTTAAAAGTTTGATGGTTTTAAAGAAAGTCTAGAAATTACTGATCTAAACTGCAATTCTAACTATTAATTTTTCTTCTTCACTTGGACCTAAATAATATCCCCAGGCGATGAGTTTCATAGGCTGATGATGCATGGACTTAGAGAGTATGTCCTTGAATCAATTTTCAATGGGAGACTTTTGACTTAATTGAATACTGTCTGGGCCTTGAATTATGAGCGAACAAACCAGAAACACCTGTGTGACCAGGCATTACTTCAATGTCTGTCATTTCTCCCCTGACACATCTCATTCTGGTCAAATCCTATAAACCAGTGACTTCCAATTGGTGTTCTGCATCATTTTCATATCTTTATATTTGAGTTTCCCTTTAATAAGATAAGTCTTGGTAATATGTAAAGTTAGCCTCCTTCTGCTTTTCAGCCCAAGAACTTCCTAGCCTTCCCTTCTTGCTATTCAGCCTTGCTGGTCAGAAACTTCTTTTTCAGCCCATTTTGGATGATGAAGTAGAGATTAAGAGCAATCTTCACAATTTTTCTAGCCAAGAATAAAATTCAATGTCCCTCCAAAGTTGGAGAAATGTTCGTAGTTTTGTACTTTCTCTCGCCACAGGGAAAGATAAAGGTCTTCCAAGCACATATTCATCATTCTGATAGCTGGCTAGTATTGCCCATCAATGGCTGGCCAGTTTTTACACCCCTTTTGGCTATCAGCTCCTAACACATAGCTCTTTGCGCACGAGGAGTCCCGCTCGATGTTGAGACTTATTGTTCTACCGAGTGACCCTTTGAGAGGCAATAAACTTGTCCTTGTTTTGAAAGGAGAGCACCGTTTGGAGGAGACCAGTTCTCATTAAGGGAATGCTCCTTGGCTTCAGTGAGGGACAGCTGCACTCCTTTTGGAGCTAAGTCACTTACGAGATCCACCCACCAGTCCCTTTCAGGAATGTGCCATGCCAATTACCAATCACCTGGGAAAAGAGGCACACATAGCTTCCACAGCAGGTCATTCTGAAGAGGGAAACGTGGTCAGGCAGAGAAGTGGGGGTGTCTCCTTATCACAAAGACTCCTTTGATAGAATCAAGCATGCTTGACTGGTTGATGAACCCCAGGCCTACCAGGGCCACCCTCAGCACAAACCAGCACCAATTCCGTCTCTCTGAGGAGTGGTTGTCTGAGGGGGCCTCACAAAGCCAGAGATTACAGCATCCCGACAGAGCACTCTGCAAACTGCAGCACTGCTTAGAGCCTCTGGCTCTGCAAGGGCCACAGAAACACAGGCCTCTACTAGAGCAAAGCGCCAAAGGTAAAACAAAAGGTCCCCAAGACCCAGGCTCCTGACCCCCGGCAGAGATGGAGCCAACCAAACTGTTTCTACCCACCAAGCCAAACCCAGAAAAAGTGTTCGGCTGGACATGGTATTGAGTTTTTCTGTCGGCTTCTCGAGCTGACCCACTGACCAAGCATGATACCCTACCACTGCTTGGAATTTTGTAAGTTTATAATCCATACAGAAGAAACATTGTTATATAAACCTTGCCAAGGCTATAGGCCTTTTAAATTCCCAACTAAGAAGTTGAAGAAATTTATGGCAGTGTTGCTAGATGGGGAGGCCAAGTAAACTCACAATGTTGATTTTAGGTCTGTTTAAATTTCTCTTGCCTCCTGGCACTTTAAGCCATAGTGGAAAGAATCATTTACTCATAGGTGCATTAAGCATTTGGAAACACAAGGGGACCGGGAGGAGCATTAGAAACATAATTGATGTGGCACATGTGGTCCTGGCCTGTGGAGGGCAGGATTTCATGCCAGCACTGTAGCCACTCCTGTCACGGGAGGCACAAACCCCTAACGACAGTACCTTTGTGTAATAAATCAGGTGAATTATACGAAGGCTCAGTTTTCCTGGGCAGTCCTGGTCATCAACCAACCCTTCCGCTGGGCCCCCATAAAAGGACACACTGCTTGTAAGTGGAACTAGTCATCATATAAGGAAGACACTGTTGGCCCCAAAGTATAAGGACGCAGCTTTTTTATGTAGGTTTCCTCTGCTCCTTTTTAATTAGTTCTGGGTCTCCTTCTGCTTTTTGAGTCTGTAACAATTGTAGGATTAGCAACAGGAGTCACTCAATTTCAGATCCTTGTAGGACTGCAGTTGGAAGAGAATGAGTTGAATCCTAAAGAGAAAATCAGCGTTTAGCACACGATTCAGCCTTCATTTGCTCATTGCATGTCTTTGTGGGAGAATTTGAGATTCGGTAGACAGAAAGAATACTTTCTGCAAAGGGTTGCAATTCTGTGGGCCTCATCGAGGAGTGTGAGGCAAAATGCTGTGGGAATCTCCACTCTTGCCCAGGTTGAAAGTGAAATGAAGGAGCCTATTTTTACATGCCAGATTGCCTTGCTTTAATACAAGATGAAATGCAATCTGATCTGAGAACTGGTAATGGACTAACAAATGACTCAAGTAAAAAGTCATTTTTATGTAAAGGCCTGGACAAGATGTATAACCTTCCCGGGAAGCTGCTAATTGTGCACCCCAAAGGTTTGTGACTATAAGAGTTTTCTGTATGTGACACCTAACCCTTATCTACCCTCCTCCCACCGTCTCCACTTTAGTGCTCACTTGTGTGTAATCTGAGTATTTTGTATAAGGAAAACTTGCTGGAGTTGAAACTGGAGGAAAATATGCCATAATAGAATTTATGATTTAACAATCCAGTAAGTCAGACTAGAATTTATTGGACTAACATCTCCTAAGAATCTTCCATATCCCAACTTCCACAATCAGTGACCTAGATCTTTAAAAGGGAAAGAAAAGGATGCTTTAGAATTTTTTTCAAGCTGAAGAAAGCTGAATCTATTTAAAGACTGCAGGGTTATTTATAGAGGTAAGGAATAGTGAAAGAAAACAAAAGAAAGAAAGAAAGAAAGAAAGAAAGAAAGAAAGAAAGAAAGAAAGAAAGAAAGAAAGAAAGAAAGAAAGAAAGAAAGAAGGAAGGAAGGAAGGAAGGAAGGAAGGAAGGAAGGAAGGAAGGAAGGAAGGAAGGAAGGAAGGAAGGAAAGAAGAGAAAAGGAGAAAACGAAGGTCTTGGTTTTTAATTTCCTTGTGGCAGGAATGACTTTCTTCTGTTTTCATTCCCTCTGGTCTCCACCCTACTCCCATTAAGTTCTTGGATTTGTGTATCTTTAGATGCAGACACTCAAATGCTTTCTTCACTCAGGAAGTTATTCTCCTCACGCCTTGTGAGGTCTTGGAACGAAAATTAGTTGAGAAAGAAACAACTGCTGCTTCTCTGCCCAGAAAAAAAAATCACATTGCATCATGTAGCTCAAAAAAGGTTTGTTTGTGGGGGGAGCCGGGGTGGAGATAGCATTGGGGATGGGACGGGGAGGGCAGCAACACGAGAGGAGAATCGCATTTCCTACATGTGTAATTTTTCTCCTTAGGGGAATGCATGAGCCAACAGTCACTGTCTGCAAATGTGGTTTGTAGGGGAACAAAAGTAACACAAATAGTATTTGATGTCCTAAGTCAGAATGTGTGGTACTCGTGCCTGTGAGGATTTTGAGTCTCTTTTTTTGGTTTAATTTTTTCATGTTACCCTCACTCTCATTCCCACTAACCTCTTAAGACTTTTCTCAATAACAAACAAAAATATTTTACAAAAAATAGGTTTTACACTCAGAAAGTTCATTGCTTGCTCCCTTGAAGGCGGGCAAACGTTGTTTGGAAAGGCTCCGTTTATTAGTCTATAAATCATAGTCACCACGTCTGGCCCGGCTGCTGGGGTGCCTGGGGGTCAAGGGACCCTTTCAGGGCTTAGAGCTCTGAAGCTTCTCTCTTTGCTGGGCTCTTAATCAACCCTCCAAAGGCAGAAAGAACATCAAACAACTAAGACGTCGGAGAAGGATTGGTGGCTTAAATGACTCAGCCTCTGCTTGAGAGAAAGAATTTCTTAGAGATTCTGCCCTGTGTTAAGTGATTTTTTCTGATTATTTGAAGGCAGATGAGGGACTGACGAGGGAGAAAGGAGAAATCATTCCAAATAATACAAATGATTTAAAACCAAGAGCAAAGACATAAACATCAACCCCCCTGAGTTCTCTCTTCTTTAAAATAATCATAACTGCTTCCTGACGCTCCTGAGAAGACTCGGGGCCTGCAGCACAGCATGCTGTGGGATGCCCAGCCTGCCCAATCACATCCTGGCTTTGTGCCTCAATTTTTCTCATCTGTACAACAGTGATAATGACAGTCCCTACCTTATAGGGCTGACATGAGAATTCATTGAGAACAGACATGAAATGTGTTTGGAATAGTCAGGTATGTACTAAGTGCTCAGTAAAAGTGGGCTATTATCATTACACATGTCAAGTCCCTACCATGATATCTAGGACCTCAATGAAAGCTGATTTTCCTACCCACAATTCTGAATTATCCAAAACAAAACAGCGCAAAATAATTACAAGAAGATGACTTTTGATGTTGACCAGATCAGAGTTCAAATCTTAGCTTCTCTACTCACTAGCTATGTGACCTTGGACAAGGTCTTTCTATGTGACTTGGTTTTCTTATCTTTAAACTAGACAACAAAGCCCATCTCACAGGGTAGCTATGAGGACAAAATCAGAGACTCCACAGGAATCTCATTTGATGGTGATGGCTGGCTTAGAAGCTGTCAGAAACCAAAGATATATATGCAGTGTTCATTGGTCTTATAAAATATGCATGTATTGAACTCCCACTATAGGCAGGTGCTTCAGTGTTAAGTTCTGAAGATACAAAGATGAATATCACACAGTCCTGCCTCAAGGAACTTCAAGTTCAGAGAAGAAGACACATAAGGAAACACTATTTTAATTCTCTGTGTTTCTTGGTATTGTAAGCATATTCAGAACACCAGAGAAGACTCAGAAACATACTATTCTCTTGCCTGACACATCTTTCTTCAACTCTTCACCAAAGTAACTCCTATTGTCCTTCAGGTTTCAGACTGGATTTCAGTTGGTCAAGGAAATTTCTCTAAACTTCAAGCTCTTACACACTATGAAGGCACCCCATGTTTCCCTCTTTCTAACACTGTGGTATATATAATGGCTTGTTCATTACACTCCCAAGTATTCATCAATGTACAAATGGATAAAGAAAATGTAATGAATACATACAATGGAATATTACTAGTCTTAAAGAGGATAGAAATTCTGACAGATGCTACAACATGAATGAAACTTGAAGACATTCTACTAAGTGAAATAAGCCAGACTCAAAAGTATCGATACTGTATGATTCTACTCATTTGAGTATTTAGAGCAGATGAAATCATAGAGATAGAAAGTAGAACAGTCATTGCCAGGGTTCAAGGGGAGAGGGAATGGGGAGCTGTTGTTTTAAGGGTACAGAGTTTCAGTCTGAGCAGATGAAAAATTTTTAGAGATGGAAGTTTTAGAGATGGAAGGTGGTGATGGTGGCACCACAATGTGAATACACTTAACTCTCCTTAACTGCACACTTAAAATTGATTAAAGTAGTAAATATTATGTTATATATATTTTACCACAAGTTAAAAGAATAAATTAAATTAAAGATTTACTCTGAACGAAAAGCATTTTGGTAATGAAAAGAATCCGAGGATCCCACCCAGGTTTGAAGTCTGAGGTTATCCCAGATTTAAGCCAGGTTTCTTTGACAGACTGAAGGGCAGTGTCAGTACAAATAGATGGGTGAGGAGAGAAGGCAGGATGCAGCTTAATCGTGTTTGGAGTAAGGCTGGAGTTTGGAAAACCCAAAGACGCTGGTCTGCACGAGCTTCACTCCCCGCTCCTTTAGATACTCCTGTCTTTTTCAAGGAAATGATCTCAGTCTGGTCGGAGTCATTAGCAATTTTTGAAAGGTTACTTTGAAGAACACCTTAGCCTCTTCTTATCACTTTTGTTTTTAATGAAAGAGTCTCTGCGATTGGCCAGAAGCCTGCAAAGCCAGTAAGACTCAAATCCACATCCAAAGCTCAGGCCTGTGGAGTTTGAGCACTTTCAAGACTTGGCCCAATGGAAAAGAGCTGTAAGGAAATGCTGCTGAATGAAAGTTGCAGAACTCTGGGTACCAGAAATATGAGCTGGGATGAACTCTAATTCCTCAAGGCTTCTCCTGCCAAAAGGAGGGGGAGGGCCGGAGTCCGGGATCCCGGCCTTGCCTCTTGGTTGCTTGGCTTATGTTCACAAAGACACAGATTATGGAAGAGTAATGCACCTCACCAGGCTAGTGCCCAGGGTGTAAGTGAAAACCACTCGGTCCAGGAAAGCCATCTAAATGGCAAAAAAAAACTACAAAATGGGAGGAAGACCAGGGTGCTGGAGGGATGCTCTTAAATGTGGGAAATTGTCTTTTAAAAGAAAGTGAACCAAACCTGTTCTCGATTCTTCACACTTCAACTGGCGAGACTCAAGGAACCTCTACACCGAATCCAGTTTATTTGCCTCATTCAAAGGACTTGTGGTCTTATTTGGCCCAAAGCACAATTATCCAAGTTGCCTCCAGTCAATAGCAATGGGAGATACCTAATATACTTGTCCCATGAACAATGTCAACTTTTAGAAAGCAAACTAGTTCTAAACCTGAAAGCGGAATTCATTCAGCTGTGGATTTTGGCTTATTTCCATACTGGCTCATCTAAGAATAAGTTCTCTTAAAGCAGTTGCTTTCTAGCCTGTTTTATGTGGGTAGGGCCCTCATATTTGGCATTCAATGGATCAAGTCCTTTCCTGCTCCTAAAAAGAGTGCCCAGCCAAGAGGCATTTTCATACTCAGAGCCAGGGAAACTTCACATAGGCAGCGCCCACAGTCTGTGAGGGGGACGCAAAACAGAACGTAGAGTGAAAATGGAAGGTTTCTCCAGAGTCATGTACAAAAGTCACTTGGAGAAACAGCAGGGCCAAGAAACAGAGATTCATTTACCAAGCCTAAGGTAAGGTGATGTTTAGATAGTGCTGAGTTAATCTGAGGCAGTCTAGAGAAAGGGAGCTGTTTAAATTCCCTGTGGTTGCAGGATCAGTGAGATCTCTAAGCCCTAAGAGATATGAGCATTGCTGTCAGTGACTTTGAAGAAACTTCACTGGGCTCTCATCACACTTTCAAAGTTTTAGCTGATTTCCACATTCTCTTTGTTCTGGCTCTGGGCTATTGCTATTATGAAAGGCCCAGAATAAATCTCTGTGAATGGTTCAAAGGTTAAAACATTAGATCTTTAGAAAAAAATAAAGAACCTGGGATCGAATGATCTAGATATATACATCACAGAGGAATGTTTCTGCAGCTCTTCGGCAGTACTGGAATTCTATTAAGTGGTCTATGGCCGTTTGAAAACATGGCTCTGAAATTCTTTGACACTTCTTCCATTGAGAAGTGTGTAGGGGAGTGTCAGTGTCTCCTTCCTTGAATCTGGGCAGGTTTGTAACAACTTCAACCTATAAAATATGGTGGAAATGATGCTAAGTAACTTCCAAGGCCAGCTCATGCTGGGGAAAGTCAGCCACCACGTAACACGTCAAACTCCCCTAAGACTGCTATGCTAGAGAGGCCATGTCCAGGCATTCTGGTCAACAGCCCTGCCTGAGCTCGCAGCTGACAGCCGGCATCAACTATCTGCCACACCAGAGAGCCACCTTGGACGTACGGCCCAGATGATTCTGCCCCATTCTAGTGCTGCAACTCCTTGATGATGCCAAACAATAACTGCCTAGCTGAGCCATTCCCAAATTCCCAAACTGTGAGCCAAATAAAAAGGTCATTTTAAGCCACTAAGTGTTGGGGTAAGTTGTTATGGAGAAGCAGTAGCCTGAATGTGGTCCCTTGGTAGTTTGGTGATTTCAGTAAAAAAGATGAAGAGACAACTTTGTTTATACACATGTCACAAATTTGCAATGTAAGGTTGATTACGGCTTTTACAAAAACCCATTGTGTTCTCAATAACCATTATACTCTTAAAGGTTACACAAGCATTATTAAAATTACATGTCAGTTTGTCATAGCTAACCTTCAGTTAACAGGGTACAGTTCTTTATATTTGCATATTAATATTTACAATAGTTGAATTTATATTTTTCATCTTTTTTACATACACATTTTTATTTGTTAGATGGCAAATATTTACAAAGCACTTCTTATGTGCCAGATGTTGTTTCAAGTGAATACATTTAATTTTTAAATTGATAACAGGAGGTAGATATTATTATTATTATACCCATTTTATACATAAGAAAACTGAGTCACAGAGAGATTAAGTATGTAACTCATGATCACATAATTCTTAAGTGTCAGATTTGGAATTTGACACCAGGCAATTTGGCTTGAGTCCGTGAACTTCAACCCTCTGCTGTCTCTCAATTATGCATCATTTTATGCCCAGTTCATACAGGCGCACACACACACACACACACACACACACACCCAAGAGGTTCACTGAAGTACAAAAAAAATAATAAAAATATACAATTTGGGATGATGTAAGTGTAAATAATCACCAGAACTCAAGTGCAGATATAAAATATGTATCTATATGGGCTGGGATGAGTGAAACTGAGTATATGACATCTGCTAATTAGATTTTATAAGATCATCTATCTATTTACCCCTTGCCTGTAGTACATTACTTAGTCATGTAGGGTTAAGAAGCACCTCAAGCCTTCCGCTTATTTTTAAACACAGCACAACAACCTTCCCGAAAAACAGAGTTTTTCCAGAACAACTGCAAAATAATGCTTCCCAGTAAGAAATTTACAACTCTGCTGCTGAGGCACAGGAGAGACCAAAAGTATAGATGCATCATTTAAAGTGGCACTCTCTACAGCAAAACAAGTCACACTATTTCCAATAAGCTTGTAAAGCCAGCTATATATTTGCTGATTGATATCAATGTTTGGCAAGAAAGCAGAACAAGTTATTATAGAAGCTCTCTTTTCAAATGGCATTGGTGAGTGTCACATAATAACAATAACACAAAGTGCAAAGGAGCAATTACTATCATGTACAGTCATGAAGAACACGGACTCTAGAGCCAGAATGCCTAAATCACATCCTAATTCTGCCATTTGATAGCCATTTGGGCAAGGTACTAACCCTCTCTGGGCTTCAGTTTCCTCCTGGGTAAAACTGAGATAGTAATAGAACCACTTCAGAGCTGCTAACAGGATTAAGTAAGTCAATAATGTAAAGCACTTTGGACAGTGTCTGGCACAGGGTACCTGCTTTATAAATGTTTGTCAAATAAGTAAATGAAATGTGTGCCAACAGATATTTCACCCTACAGTTGGATAAAGCTGCTGATGTAAATGCAATACATATATGTATATATATGAGGGAGAAACGTGTGATGACTTTTACTCTAACTCTGAAAGCTAATACTACAGAAGAACAGATTTTTTGGTTAAGTTAATAATTATTCGATGAGCTATGACATAAATAGAAAAAGTGAGTTAATTTGAGTGTTGATGGGGTGCTAAACTATGTGTACACCAAGAATAAAAGATTAAAGTAATAGTCAATTATTAAATAAGTGTCAATCTATACCCAGCTTTATTCACCAAGAACAGCGAGTGGCCAGAAATATGCCTCCAAATCTTAATTAAATGTCGAAGGAAATAATGAAAATCATAAATATAAGCAACTCACAGCCACTGAATGTGTTTTTGATGTGCTACATGAAAAATTGGTGAATACAAGCTCTCCAACTCTCCACACTGAGTGATGCTGGCTATTGTATTGAGTATTTACTGACACAGTTATTCCATGTAGCAAAGAATCACAAAATTTTTGTGGCATGCAATAATACATGTATTGCACGTGTAGCTGCAATCATTTGGGGATTAACTTGGCAGCACTGTTGAATTTGGCTGGGTTCACTCACATGTATAAGGGTTGGATGGCTATCAGCTAAAGCTACTGGGGCAACTTGGCTGAGTTCCAAGTGTCTCTCATCCTCCAACAGGCTACCCAAGGTGTGTTCTCATGGCAATAAAAGAGGTACAAGAGGGCAAGCAGAAACACACAAAAACTCCTAAGGGCTAGGCTCAGAACAGGCACACAGTCACTTTCCACACTCTATTGACTAACAAGTTAAAAGCCAAACCATACATGAGGTGTGGAGAAATAGACTCCACATCTTGAGTGGCCAAAAAGACAAGCTCACATGGCAAAGGGAATGAAAACAAAGAAAGGCAAAGTAAAAGACCATTTCAATCATTCAAAACATTTTCCCCCGAATATTTATTCTCTGAGGGATGCATTTTTTAAACATACCTAAAATTGGTGGGCTGTATTTTTATAAACTGCTCAAAATGTGCTCTGCAGTTTGAAAACACTGATTCTACAATAAGTCCTACAATATCATGAATTTTAAGTTAAAACCATAATTTCTAAATAAGACAAAACTGGAATGAATATTTCTAACTGCCAACAGTTTTTCTGATACTTGATCATTTTTGTCATTTGTTGGAGAAAAAAATCAATGATGTAATATTGGACACATTTTAAAACCATAAACAAACACTACAACAGAAAAAGGAAAAAATATTTTTACAGCCTTATGCAACTAGAGTGGGTTAGGAAACCATTTGCCTTTAACTCACAAGTTGAAATTTCAAATTTCCAACTTTGAAACAGTGTATGTTCTTAAAGTTAGATTCTGACACTGCCAAAAGAAATTTTCAGTGAAAAAAATCGTAATTCCTGGTTTTGTGTCTAGCCTGCATGTCGATGACTCTCTGACAAAGCCACCAGACACTTGCCACCATTGCCAATAACTTATAATTGGCAATTAAGTGATTCTAAATTAAAAGAAATAAAGATAAGAAATTCATGAGATGTGGAAACAGACCCATGGCTCAAGCTATTTGTCATAGAGCCAGATGATGAGGTTACCTTTCAGGAAAATAATTTGGAGAAAGATTACAGATGCTATCATTCTTATAGTTTACATGAAAAAAGTTATGATAAATTTTTAAATGTTCTATTCATTATTTAAAACTATGATAACTTTTTAAAAATATACCTAAAATTGGCGGGCTACGCGTATGCTCTTTGCCATTATATCGTCTGCAGACAATAAAAGTTTGAAAAACAAGTAATACTTAGCAAATGTCTGAAAAGGAGCTTGCCAACCCTGAGAGTCAGCAGGATACAGATTCTGTATAGATCCAGGCACTTAACTGATTCAAGAACAGGTATCATTCCACCTTACAAAAGCAACATGGCAAGCCTTGTTGACAAATGAGAGTAAGAGCAACTGAAATTATCTTGGTGGAGAGAATTTCCCCAAAGTAAACTTCTTTGCCCACTGACTGTTGGCAAGATGTTGGGTCATGTGTTAGTTTCTGACAGTTGCCATAATGAATTACAACAAACTTGGTGGCTTAAGACAATAGAAATTTATTATCTCACAGATCTGGAGGATCCAGGGGTTTGAAATCAAGGTGTTAGCAGGGCCATGCTCCTTCCAATGGCTCTAGTGGAATATCTTTCTTTATCTCTTTTAGTTTCTGGTGGTCCGGGCATTCCTTGGCTTGTGGCTGCAGCACCCAATCTCTGCCTCTGTTTCACATGGCCTTCTCCTATATGTCTTCTCTTCTGTCTCATATAAGAACACATCATTGGATTTAGGAGCTAACTAAATAATCCAGGATGACCTTGAGATCCTTAATTATATCTGCAAAGACCCTTTTCCAAAATAAAGTCACATTCATGAGTTCTGGGTGGACATAGCTTTTTTGGGGAGCATAGTGGGGCTACCATTCAACCCACTACAAATGGGAAAGAGGATGGTAAAAACTCAGAAAAGAACGCAAATAGAAACTTGAAATTCTTTTATTAAGCATGTTAAAGATAAAATAGATTCTCTCTTATAAAATGTGTGTGCCTGTGTATGTGCGTGTGCATGTGTGTGTATGTACTGGCTACCTGGAGGCAGAGAAAATTGAAGGAAAGGCCTTAGAAGAGCATTCCCCACTTTATTATATGATGAGTTGTGACTCAAAGTTCTGTTTTAACTATTCTGATAGATACTAAATAATTTATTTTGGTTGTGACTGGGATTCCAAATAATTAGGATTCCCTTACATTTGTGTGCATGTTGTGCATAATTTCTGTATACACAGATTTGGTTTTAATTTGGGGATGGGAAAAGGGAATAACCTGAGACCACAAGTGAGGAAACTCTATGCTTGGTTGTGTTAATCCTTTAAATGATAACAAAATGACCTCTCTAACTTGTTGATCTGGCCTGGCTTTCTTTCTGGGTCTCTGTGGGCCTCATGCCTAGTTATAAACAGAAAGAGACGCTCCTGGTCTCAGAAGCAGGCGCCCAAGGCCCTTGTCACTCTTGATAGAAGAGTGAACTAACCAGCTCTACTTGTTCTTCTTCATTAATTAGAATCTTCATGGAGAAAATGAAGAAATACATATGTCTGTATTATCTACTAGAACTCTTTTGCTTTCATTTCCACCCAGTCTTTTGAAGATCTAACTAATGACTGAAAGATACCATTCCAAATGCAAGATCTTAGAGTCAGGGATTCCTGGGATCTAGGCCCTCTTCCCTAAAAATCAATGGAAAGTTTGGTATGTTTATGAATTTTTCTGTGGAGCAGTCACATTCTCAAAGGAGTCCATCCCTAAAAGGTAAGAATATCCAGAGGTTGGCTCGATGCTATGCACCATCAGTTTGTTGTAGACCATTGCCAAGTTCTTTAGTTTCCACATGCAAAACTATTACCCTTACAGGAGATGACAGCAATGATAAAAATTCAATAAAAGAAAAAAACTTTGATTCAAATATGACACATATGTCCCAGGAAAGGGTAAATGAGCCCATATCAATAATCCTTTGTGGTAGCTTGTATTTAGTAGGAAATTCAAACGCTTGTCTCTGTTCATTTTGTCTCTTCTCAAAAAGCAATACCTTGGACTTGCCTGAACTCCTCCTCCAGGGAGAACTTGCTAAAACTTCAATTCTATCACCGCTGGTTCCTGGATAGCATCCTCCTACCACCTCTGTATTTTACTTGATTACATGTCTTTCTCTCCCTCCCAAATTTTATTACCCATCATGTTCCATTCATTTTTGTACTTAAGCATTTTAGCACATAGACTTTTAAAAATATTTGTTAAGTAGATATATGAATGAATGGATGAATGACAAACACAAGTTGAGGACTAGAAGTCATATTAGAGCTGCTTAGAACTGTCCCAACTAGGGGACTGAAAACCAGAACCACCTGCCTATCAAGACCTGCCCTCTCCCACTCCCAGGAGGCAATAAACTGAGCCTACAATCCTACTGGAGAAATAGGCAACACAGGCAAATGGTGCCATGTGTATTCCCAGAGCATCCTTTCCTTAAAGGTTCTCCAGAATGAGATGCAGGTGTCCCGTGGCTGCAGAGTTCTACTATTTCAAAAGGAGATCTTCACTTCTGATGTAACCTTTTTCTCAAGAAACATTTGCTATCATTTCTGGGCAATGAAGTACCCATGTGGTGCAGGATAAAATTCAGCTCCTCATTTTCAGGTTAGGGGAGTCAGCATCCTTATCAGATAGCGGCCCATTGTGTATGATTGTTTTCATATTTATTATACTGGAATTATCCTGATGCTTATGGAGAGGATGAGCAACCTAAAAACAGAGAATAAACCCTCAAACAGAAAAAAGTACATCTTCTAGTTGCCTAGGCCAAAAAACATTGGAGTCATCCTTAACTCCTCTATCTAACATCCCATAGCTGATCCATCAGCAAATCCTGTCAATCTTCAAAATACACCAAGATTTAACAACTTTCTGCTGCCATTACCCCATCTACCTTGAAGAAGATGCCATCATCTCTCACCTGTATTGAGATAGCATCCTATCTCCCATCTTCAGCCCATATTCCCCTACAGTCTATTCTCAACAAAGCAGCCAGAATGATCTTTTTTCAATCAGATCACATCCTACCTCTGCTCAAAGTCAGTTTTCCCCACCTCACTCAGAGGAAACAGCCACGTTCTCACAATGGCCTTCAAGGTTCTCATGATTCCCTCACTTGACCTCTCTGACCTTATCTCCTGTAATCTCCCCCTCTCTCAAGCCACTCCAGCCTCCTCCCTGCTGTTCCTTGAAGCTCATGTACTTTTTCTCAGAGTCAAGTGGAATTTTATTTTCTAAAGAACAAGACATAAATCAAACAGCTGACTTCGGCTTTCTGACTGAAAGCCCCATGTCCTTGGACATTCAGAGGAGCCACAGACCCAGGCTACCCTTAGAGATAGAACTTTTTGCTCTTTTCCAAATCTTATGGAGGCTAGAGATCAAGATCAAGTCCACCCTGCCACAGAATTGTGCCTGGGCCTCTGCATATAAGTTTCCTTGAGAATGAACCTGACTCAGCTGAGCAAATGGCATGCAAACACAGGAGTGAGAAAAAAAACAATCTCAAACATACCTCAATAATCACAGAGCTGAATTTTAGCAATCATTCTGCTAGCCAGTGCTATAAGTATTCTATTTTCCAACTTATACTTTCCCAAAAAGTGTTTGTTGACTGCCTACTATCTAAGCTGCATGCTAGAATCGAACAGTTGGAAAAACAACCAATATGGAAAAACAGATACAGCAGATCAAGTAAGCATAGGAATGTTTTATTAATCAAATATATTTACATTTCTCGATCATTATCTCTAAATGTGTGCCTGTTTTTCATTTAAACAATGTAATCCTGGTAGATTCTATCATGAGTACAGCTGCGTGCATGATCTCATTGGTCCTTTGTAGTTTTCTTTTTTTTTTTTTTAAGATTGAGTTTAATAAACCTAAAAAACATAAGCAAATTGTTTACCATTCTAATGGTAGGATAGTCATTCTTGTCATATCAGTGGCCCTTATAGCTAATGCTCCTCACCACCCACAGTGAGCTTCTCCTCATTCTCTTGACTGAGTTATTTAAACTCTCCAAACCTCAGAAAAGCGGAACTGAAATTGAGCACTAACCCTAGTCATTCTATTTGGCAGGAAGTTGGAGAGAGATATATTTCTGTTCCAATGGAGAACGTTTACAGTAAATTTAAAATTGGCATATTAAGGAAATTCACACAATACCTTGATAGCATCTAAATATCACACTTTTATTATCATACTACAAAGCCTGATGCCTTTCCTTTAATATAACAAAATGAATTAACTCGGGGACATCAGGTTTCCAAAATAATTTTGCTTATCAGAACCCAAGTTTGCCTTAGGGTCTGAGTCATCACCTTGGCCTTTGCATTTGGAGCAGGGGAAAGCTTCTTTCCTAGAGTACTTATAACTTCTCAAAAAAAGAATCTTGCCTCCATTTTTGCTATTTCATTCTTTATATGTTGGGAGAAACATGAGTATGTGTACTAGATTGTTTGGAGAAAGTAGGTCTACAAGTGTTGTTTTAGCATTAGATAATGCTCGAAAGGGGACCAACAGGGACTGTGAATTGGTGGACATTTAGTCTAAAATGGCTGCTCTCCCAGACATGTGGTGATCACCTGCTGTGACAGGATTTTTTTTTTTTAACTCGAAAGAGTTCTGCTATAGAAACATATCTCCAACTTATTGAAGTTTATATTTAAAGATTGTTTTCAGTCGGGAGTGATGTGCCAAGCTTTGTGGGGGAAAGGCAGCAGCAGGGCTGCTTTGCAAGGCAGGAAACAGGAAATACCAACTGGAGCCTACCATGTTTGACTGACAGGGAAACCGTGTTCATCATTTTGATAAACAAATGCGTCTGCTAGAATTTGAATTTGGAAAAAAAGTAGCATACTTTGTAGCTTCAATACCATGGTAAAGAATTGCCTTGTAATAAATAAAGTTAGGTCCTAAAGAAGTTTTGTAAACTTACTTGGAACCCATCTCACAAATAGTCTCATCTAGATTACGCCTAAGACCTTGAACTGGTTCCTTGAGTACCTCAGGCATGTAACTACATTATTTGTGCTTTTTAACAAACCCAGATGATGACTCCAGTCTTTTGCCTCACAGCTTTAAACCGACAAGCTAACCACAGAAGCTCATATTCTTAATGGACACAACTGCATAATTACTCCATTGATACCTGAAAAGTAACTCACTTAGCATTTAGTCAGAACAAAGAAAAACTGGATTTCACTTAGCCCTGTTCAGGATGTGTTTTCACTTGTCAGTAGTATTCAAGCCTAGTTCATCTTTTTTTTGGCCTCTGCTCAACATCACTTGCCTTCCTGCCTGTTGCCATTTGTCCTTATGCATATCATACACTTGAGAGGATTTTTTTCTTTTAATGTGGAATTTCAGTTGCATATATAGAAAAACAAAAACATTACCTGCCAGAAATGGGATATTCCAAATTCTGCTGTTCAGCAGCACAGATTCAGATATATCAAAATCAACAACTACAATAACGTATATTTGAACAGTATTTAGCATTGCTTCTACAAACACATTTTATAAATAAATTATACTTGTGTTTCTTTTAAAAAGCTCTTGTTCTAAAAAAGAAGCTTTAAATAAGGAAGTATTTTCCCTTTTAAAAAATTATGTTAATGTATTTTTGGAGAGGGAATAAAGTAAAGAAGCAACTAAGATAAGATTAAATATATATGAAAAAGGAATAATGATAGTATCTTTGTTAAGGAGTATCTGAGGATTAAATTAAATAATCCATTTTAAGCGGTTAGAACAGTGCCTGACAGTCATTGAACAATAAAAGTTGCTATCATTTATTGTCATCCCCATCTATATCTGAGAGACTAGGCTCAGACTTTATTTTTCCACTAAAATTTACTCGACAGATTCTTTTACAACTCTAAATACAATGGTGGCATCTCGATACATAGGAAAGACAATTCAATAATTTTGTCTTTGTTTTCTGACTTTTTTATCATTTTTCATATTGATCTGATGAAATATCTGACATTCATTACTTAAAAGGAGAAATTAAATAAATATTTTAAAAGTTGAACACAACTATGGGTTACAGGATAAATATCTGTGGTGAGCCTTCCACAGATAAAGCAATATTCTTTCCTGTTTGACTCTCTTTCCCCAGTTGTACCTGACAGCTGATCATTGGGTTTGTAGAATTGAATCTTGAGAAGGCCTGAAATATGTAGCTATTCCTAGGACTCCATTTGTTGTTTTGTGGTAGTTCACATAAGTGCTAGTGATGGGAAAACCTCAAACTCTTGGGTAGATATATACTCAAACACCTAGTCACTTCGTAAAATGTCTCCAAACCTATTCACCTTAAAAGGATCCTGACAAATGAATGACATTCCTGAAACCTACTGTTATTATTCAAAGAAGTATATTTCTTAGTATCTTTCAGGATTGGGTGTCAGGAATTAGTAAAGGCTAAGTGAAATAAATTAAATTCACATCAAGGAAGGAAAATAAAAACTAACTTTTTAAAAAATGTGCTTATTTAGTGATTTGTTATTCTTGGCCCAGTGTCTGCAGGCATATGCAACCTTAATATGAGAATGACGGATTTGCTTCTAAATACAAGGCTGCTGGGGTCTGCTCAGAATGACTTACTGACCCCACGCTGTTCTGGAAATGCCTACTTTGTGAGATATGCTATGTTCCTCATCTTAAACAACTCAACAGGTACACGCTTTTCATTTTTTAAATACATCCAAAACAAATACAGTAATGTTACTTCTATTACAAAAAAGCAATTCAGTATTAGTTTTTTACATAAACAACACTTTAAACCAATAACTAGTAATGAGTTTTGCAATGATGTTCCAGAGACCTGGGGCCCTGGAGGGTGATGCTACTAAGAGGAAGAACCTTCTGTTTCAGTGCACAAAGAGCTCGATGGTGGGGTTCAAAGACAAACTTAACCCAAAACTTCTATCTTTAAACTAGTGGTGAATACCCATTCTGACAGCTCTCTGAAGCACCTGGATGCAGTTTAGGAGTCCCCACCTCTGGAGAGCTCCACGGCCACACACTGGGGAAGGGGGCTGCATTGCTGAGTCTTACCACCAAGGCGGCCCCTCAGATCCACACAGGGTCTGCAGAGTTCCTTCTCTGAGCAACTCCAGCTCTGCCCCCATTTGTTGCCTTATCACTGGAATAGGGTCATAAAAACCCCTATGACCCCAGTCCCTAATCCTGGTATCTTGTATTGTTGCTAAGAACCAACAGCCTAGTGGGTCAACCAAAACGATCAAGTTACGCATCTTAATTTGTTTTGAAATATGCTGTTTTCTGGTCCTCAGATGAGTCTACAGCCCTCTGATTCTTCCAATTGACACTTATCCTTGTAACTTTACTGAGATAGTGTTTGAAGAACTAAAACACCGGCTCACCACTTATGAGAATATTACTTTCTCACCAACAGTCACATAAATAATGCTGCTTAATAGTGAACACCTGAAATGGGATCATATACAAGAGTTCAGTAAATGTTGGTCAAGTAAACGAATAAAACAATGAACCAATCAACTGATTAAAAAATTTGATAAGCTGGTACATGTTTGTAAATCTTTGCATATCTGGAAGAGAAAGATGTTTTTCCAAGATATAATCCAATAAACTATCAGCCTTGTAAGGACAGAAATGGTATTATAATCTTTTTCTGTTATGAAAAACAATTTTCCCCATAAAGCTACACTTGAATAGACATTCAATAAATATTTACTAATTGAATCAAATTATATAAATTACACAAGATTTAGTTTTACAGCTTTAATTACCCACACAATAACTCCATAAAAGCATAGGTCCCCTGAAAAAAAAAGTCACTTTTAATAATAAAGACAACCACAATAAAAAGCTTATTTTTAAAAATCATATGCATTTCCTGGGAAAATTTCCAGATTTGCCTAAGGTTACTAAGATTTTTCTAGAAATGTGATGTCTGAAGCCCCACTCCTTACCCTTCTGTGCCCCAACTTTTACATGGTATTACCATTTGGTTTAAATTCATAGCTAGACCATTGGGCATGTGGCAAGATGGTGCGTCTTATTCTGAAGGGAGAAAAATCTGTGCCTACTGATAGAAAAGGGCAGAGAGAGATTGCTTCAAGAGCCAAACACTGACTCAGCTCTGATAGTCTCCCATTCTCTTAGCTCTCTTCCCCTTTCCTCATTGAATCAGAGCTTTTGTTCTCTTTACACCATAATTCATTAGGAAGTTGCTAATAAGGAAACTGGCAAATCTTTATGACTACAGTTTCAACCACTCATTACAGTGTCCTAAGGGAGTATGTGTCAATTTTAAATAGAAAAACTAAAGAAATCATTGAGAAGTTTTATGGAAAAAAACCCCTTCCCAAATGATCTCAGTACCTGCTTCAAGACTTCAAGTCAATTTGTAGATGTAGGCCTGTGTTAGGGACAGAGGGCCTGCACCAATCTGCTAGAAGCTGGCAATGACTCAGCAATGTGAAAATCGTGAATGACCTCGATTTTCTATCTGTTAAGTAGAAAATATTTTCTAACCAAATTTGGTGGAAAACGCATGCCAAAAATCTCCCTTACTAAAAGGAGAGAAACAAACTTCAATGGATCAGAAGTCTAGAAGAATCTTTAGGTATAGAGGTTACTGCCATAGTAAGTGGGAGTTAGGATCAGCTGGCAAAGCCATTAGAGGGGCAGAGACCATGACCATTGTTATGGAAAGTCTTCCCATGCTCGACAGACATCAAGAGCGGAGAGGTTTCCCATTCTCGCATGGAGAGGAGCTGATGAAAACGGAGTGGGGTGCATTGTGTTCAATTGTGATATGAGGCAAATGGCTGAACTGAAATTTTTTCACAGAAAAAAATATATTAGAAACATATAGATGAGTCCCCTATTATTTTCAAAAAGTACAACCAAATGTTTCAACCTTAGTAAATGGAACAGCCTGCTCATCTGTGTAGCTGATCTGTCACTGTTTTGCAGGTGTCAGCTTAATATGGCTACGTATGCTTTCCACCATTCCCATTGCCACACATTGTTGGCAAATGTCTCCATCACTTAGGGCAAGGAACTGTAAAATCAGAACACATTCCTGTCTACCAGAGAGAATATTTTCAGTCAACCAACAGTTTCATAGGAACACAGACTGCTATTTCCATGACAAGAAGCCAACAAGGACCAGGGGAAAATTCTAGGTGAATGACTTGAGATTGGACAATGGAGGTCGAAATTAGCCAAGTTCCTCTGGGGCTTATACTCTTATATACATAAATTACAAACATGATTAGCAAAGCCCTGTTTTACTCCATTTTAAATGTGGCAGTTGGGCACTAAGGGATGGGCAAGCAAAATTAAAGGGGAAGGAAGATTTTTTGAGAACCAAATACATGATGATCCATTAAACTGAACCACTCGGTCTACTTTCTTTCAGTGGTCAGTTCATTTATGTCTCATATTTTTGTTGAGGAAAGACAACGGGAGGGCTGAAACACAAGAAACTCTTTAAAAGGCTACACCCTGTTATCGAGTGACCAAGAAACCTACAGAGATTGTTGCTGTTAAGTACTCCAAATTAAACTGGTTAGTTTTATCTACACTGGCCATCAAGGTAAACTCAATCTCTGAGATGTTGCTGTGAGATAATGGACAATGGTGCAAGAGCCGTCGTTTCTCCCTGAAGTCAAATCATTTCATGTAACGTGACCCAAATTTATTGAGCATCACTGTTGATTACCAAAGGCTCGCTGAAGTTACACCCACATTCCGGGTGATCAAAGAATGGTGAAATTGTGTACATAATCTTTTCTCTTTCAATAGATCAGTGTTGAGAGAAGAATATTATCAAGGGCCACAGGAGATGAAAATGTAATTCCTACTGATAAAATTAGCGGTTTCTGGGCAGTCTATTCTAAGCACAGCCCTCTCAATGTCTCCTTGTCTGGGTTACTTTCACCTGTTTTTGTTTTTATTTTCAGAAATGTTCCTCCTATACCCAGGAGGGCCTCCCAGGAAGATGAAACTGCCCCAAAGGGCCTTGACAACGGGGCCCGGCACTATTTTTTGCTCACATATTCAACACTTTCACAGGCACAACAAAGAAATTGCTTGAAGCCTAATACCGTATTTTCAGCCTCATACCGAAGAACTTTTATTTATTTGTTTATTTATTTTTTAAGCTAAAATGTTATTGAAAACAAAATTTTCTCAACTAGCTGCTTGGGAACAATATACTGCATTATGAAGCTCCGTACATTTTCAATGTTTCTGAAATCCTGACAGGACAAAGTCAGTCCCCCAGTTTTTCCTCGAATTTTGAAATTTAAACCATTTCCTTCCTCTTCCAGGCTCTTCTGTATCAGCACCAGGCTGTTAGGTGGAAGGTGCCATGTGAAAAGTGCATGAGAAGTGAGTGTGGAAAATGCAGAAATGGAATGCCCGTGGGGCTGCAGACGGCAGCGACCGAGCGACGGCTCTTTGTCTGCTCCCGCAGTGCCGCTGGGGCAGCCCGCCAGCCCGCGCCAGGCCAGGCCAACCCGAAAGGGCAGGACGAAGGGCTGTACAATGGGTCCCTTTGAATCATGCTACTAAAAAAAGGTGCGACGAGAAACAAGTCCCTGTGCATTCTTAGTCATAACTGTAGGCAGAAGAACCTACACGATTCCTCCCTTTGGTATTAAATAACAGTTTTAAAAAGCTTTTTAGAAACAAAGCAAATACATGGTGGGACTGGAAATGTTGGCCATCCCAGGTTAGTTGTCCACTGAAATAAGTCTCATCCCTAGTCATAAATAAATAATCTCTTTCCTGGTCTGACTTCCACGCCAGGATCAATATTTCTTAACATCTTACTTATTTTATTACTGCTTTTGGTTTTCTGGGACTGATTGAAAGTTGCTCAGAGGAAATCTTTGGTTTTGCTTAAGTGTCCGTGACATTTAATCATGACTTTCCTTGCAGTTTAATTCCAAGCAGTCAATCAGTTAATCCACTTCGATTGATTCTGGACTCTCAGTTATTGGCTTGCACTCATTGGGCATCCGCTGGTGTCGGCTCAGCTGGGTGGCCTGCGTGAAGCTCCTCTCACACCTCTCGCACCTGGTGGAGGCAAGGGAGAAAATTGAGACCAGGGAGTGAGGCCTGCAGGGTGATGGGCTTCCTCTCATCCTGCCTAATCAGAACAGACACTCCAAAGTGGCTTCAGATTTTCCCGGCTCAAGAGGTTTAATTGGTGGCTCCTTCTAAGGCCTGGATGCCTGTGATGGGACAAAGCTTGTCTGATGCAGAACAGAGGAATCTGTCAATAGGCAGGGGGAAGGTGATTTCTCTAGAGAGCCCTGTCCTGCTACAGCTCTGATCACTGTCAGTTCAAATAGATAAAGAACAAAAAGAGATTTTTAGGAGTGAGCCATCAAAGCAGCAGCTTGTCTGCAGTTTTCTGCTCCGTAACCCCAAAAAGAAATTGATGACAAATAGAATTTCACCTGCTGCTAATTTAAAATCAGGAATTCTACTCCCCTCAGCACAGTAGCCAAGGAGCGATCATCTCTGAATTTGGAAACTAAAGGAAGCAATACATTAGTTTGCAGTGACTATGTGGGGGAAGGGATGCTTTTGTGCAAAAGTTAGTTATAGTTCCACAGCCTAACCAAACTTAGGGTTAAAACAATGTTTGTGGTCTGGTAGAAAAACCTGAAATAAACCCATGTTCGTGTGGTTTAAGAAGTCGCCTCTCCAGAAAGTACAGTGAAAGAATGTACTTGTGGGCCATAATTAAGGGCCTTTGTATCTGATGAGGGGAAAACTGGTTTCACACTTCAAGACTATCTCTTCTCCTTAACTTAAAAACAAACAAACAAACAAAAGATTGTAATCTAGAAACCCTGGAGCTGACCCATTTCCCACACAAGCTCCATGACTTATTAACTTGATGGCTATTCAATCTATTACACACAGGCACACACCAGCGGCAACCTCTAGTTTTTCTGTGGTAGTTGTTCTTGGCTGGTTGTCTATGACTGTATACACACACACACACACACACACACACACACACACGAACTGTGGCAGCAAGCTGTCATAGCTGGGCTGCCTGGAGCACTGGAAAAGCACCCTTTGGGGCACAGCAGCCAGTTCAGCTGTCCCCTTAACTCCTCTCTTCAAACCTCTGAAGGAAAAGATATTCAAGAGAGGAGCAGACTATGGTCCCTCTTTCAAATACCACAACCTTTAGTCCCAGGTCTCTGCACTATTGAGACTGTGGCAAACACCGTCACAAGAAAGTCTGAACTGCCCTATCATGTGCCACGTGTCTTGTTATCTTGTGAGCAGACCTCTCTCCTTTTTAGTAAATTATACAAAGTCCCTTGCCACGGAATGGTTACCTATAAAAATAGAACACCCGTCCACTCTGGAGATTCTTGCATATTTTTGAATGCTGGGAGGCTAAGAGCTTGACTATCACGCTTGGATTTTTCAGGGCTCCTGTGCCAGCTGTGTGTGTCAGGGTGAAGAAGTTGTGTTTCTTTGATTGTCTTTCAGGGAATATTTTTAGCAGCCCATTCCACTGTTAAAAACTGCACTGTGATCTTGACAAATGTATAATGTCAGCTTTAATGTATCAGACCTATCAGCTCAATGAAAATAACTCAGAAGTATTGATCAGCTAATGATTTTTGGTGTATTCATTAACGTCCATAGGCAGCTCATCCCCTCTCCAGAGCTCCTGAAATGCTGATGACATGTTAGTGAATTGCTGATTGTTTATTAGAAAACTGATTAGTTACTAGATTAGTGTGTCAAAATATACTACCTTTCACTGCTTGACAAACTTTAAAATTATTATATTCTCCTTTTTTTTTTTTTTTTTGAAGCTCTAGGATCAATTTCAACAAGAGTGGAATAGCTTGAACAATTATGAGGAATAACAATTTACCTGAGCCACACTTTTACACTTTCCATCTTATAAATTAGAATATAGAGAATTCAAAAGTGGGAAATTTAGTTCTTCATAGAAGAAGGTAAAAGAGTATGTGTATATGTAATATTTAAATATCCAGATTGGACAGAGACTTTAAGAGAATTACATATTTCTCAAGTGTTTGCTTAAAAGTCTCACAGATATTTACACTCACAGAATAATTTGTTATAATGGTCAGGAAATTTATTGAGTTTGATCTATATAAGTCACCAGAGATTATCACTAAAAAACCATCTTTAGTGCCATCACTAAGTGTGATTAAAACACATGAAGAACTAGCTACTAAGAATAATATCTATGTGGGTATTTACTGAGGAAGTGAAGAGGGCTAGATATAAAAATAATCTTTAAATAAAGGAAAGACCTCAGTTTTATGTTTATCATCTTTAATTTTAGAAATATTTCCTTCATAAGTTATTTTCATTGCTTAATAAAACTCATCAGAAGAACAGACAATGCAAATACCCAGGTTCTGGCAGGTGAGAGCAGAACTTCAGCTGGCTTGGCATTTAATTAACCCTGAACGGCAATCCCAGACAAGCGACTGGGCATGGGTACCTCTAAACCTGCACCTCATGCAGTGGAGCTGAATCAGCAGGAAAGAGAGATGCAGGTAATGAGCCGGGAGCAAAGAAATGCTCTTGCACACAGGGTCATCCTCATTTGTGATGACATCACAGCCTTGAAGGGAACCTCAGAGGAACAGTGAAATAGAAAGTCCGCCAAATATTTCAGCAAAGACAAAGTCTCCAACTTTCTACCAGTGTAGGTATCTTAATTAGACTTGATTTTTCTTTTAGATTTGAGATCATTCTTTACTTATTGTGATAGTTGACTGGATTATAGATACAGGGAGATTAACAATTACCATCTAAAGCTGACAGAGACACAAAACAATGTCAAGTTCTGTTACACAGAAAACCTAGCAGCTTTCTTTCTGTTGCTCGATGGCCTATCACAAAATACTTATTGAAATGAACCAAACTGCACAGCGATGTACTCAATGCATATTTACTGATGTGCTCTTCTTATTTGCTATGATTTTGTCTAGATCTTGTCAAAATATTACATGCTTTCTGGAATATCCTTTGATTTTTTTTTTCATGCTGAGCCAAGCTGTCTTTACTTAAGGCAAAAACATAGTGATGAGTATTTTTCCCTGCTTCTAACAGATGAAGAGAAGAACCTCTTCTATGGAAAGCCCAGGTCTTCCCTGGCGCAGAAGCCAAGCATCAAGCAGCTCGCATGGATCCCCCCAGGCACAGCAGCCTCCCTGAAATCTTGAGACATTTAGAGAAGGAGATAGGGGTCCTCATTGCAAAAATTAAATTTTAACTACCAACTTCTTTCTTCTTTCTTTTTTTTTCTTCCTTTTCTTCCTTTCCTTCCTTTCCTCCCTTCCCTTCCCTTCCCTTCTTTCTTTCTTTCCTTCCTTTATTTTCCTTCTTTCTTCTTTTCACTAAAATAAAATGCTTGCTGCTAAATGATGTCTTGCTTTTGCTCCTTATTCTCCATGACTTCCAGTCCCACAGTACAAACTGAAAGCCAAAACCTTTAATATGATCCTCAATATTCATTTTCCTATGTGCTCCTTTACCTTGGAAGTTCTAAATCTACAGACAAGTTAGCTACCCCACAAGCCCATGATCTTCCTCAAGCTTGGGGAATGGAGTCTTTCAGTGGGAATTTAGCCAATCAGACTGTACGGCAAAGTCTGGTATGGAATGTGGATCTCTTAATGCCAGATCTTCTCAGCCTTCTCTGGATGGTAGTAGTCTGGATCGACCTTCAAATGCCACATCTCAGTAGAGGGGTTTAGAAGTTGGGAAGACGTGGCAGGCTCAGTCTCGCCTGGCCCCTGAGAATTCTGCAAAGGCCTCCTGGACCCTGGGTGGGTGGGACAACTTGGGGACTGAGCCATTTGGGGCAACTATTTGGAAGCTGCCCAAGGCGTACAGTTTAGGGTTGTGCCTCTTTACAAGATTCTTTTCTTTCTTTGCAACATTGTTTAGCCAATACCCATTAGTTGAAGTAGTAAAATTAACTGTTGTGGTGAAACCCATTTTACTGACTAATCTGCACCAAAAGGTTTTTTTTTGAATGTTTGTTTTATAAGCTCGTAAAAGGATATCTTCATAATATTTACAAATGTCCATGGGATGGATATGCATGAGCTATGGTTGGAAGCTTCCCAAAACTCCCCTGGGATAGTTCAATCCTGAACGATCTGGTTGTATACACTGAAGGATTTGGCTTTTCATTTCCTAGAAGATGTTTAAATCTTGCACTTATAAAATAAGTGTACATTCAGTTCTCCCCAGGAATATGTGTTTGCTGAGTTCAAAAAAATCCCTACAGCATGTGGCTGGCTAATCTTAATAAGAGTAGAAGCAGAAGGAACTGCAAAAGGAACCCACAGCCTTCAAAACACATAGAATCTAATCCAACCAACTCCGGTTTGCTTATTTTTTTTCCAGATGAAATTAGGTTATAGTCACCAAAAGCATACTGTTAGAAAGGGAAAAAAAGACATAATTGCTAAAGCCCATCAAATATTAATCTGATGAATTAAAAGTAAGTTAAAATGGCAACTATATTGGAAACATGACAAAAACAGGATGTTAAAGGAAAAAAATTGAGTGGAGTCAACAAGGTTACACATAAGTAACACCTTAACATTAATAGAAATCTATTTCCCATTCTGACCCTGAAACCTCTTCAATTAATTACTAAAATCTATTTACACAGCAACAAGATAAAAATCAATCTGATCCTTGGCACTGTGTCCGTCTAGCTGCCCTCTCTAATCTAAGGGGCCAGAAGGCTCATCCTCCTGTATCTCTGCTTTGAAAAAGCTCACTTGCTCAAAAGCATGGGAAATGTGCCATTGTCATCTTCCATATCCAGAGCAGTGGGAAAGCCGGAATCTGTGACCCCATTAGTCCACCGAGGGTCAGGCCTGAGGATGATGACAAAGTCCACTGTGCAGGACACAAACACCTGCACTAAAGAACTCTAGGACTGTGTTAATTCACCTGGCCCTTAGAGTAGATTAGAAAAAAAGTAGAGTCTATGGCCATGCTACTGAAACAAGCCTGATTTTGTCTGATCTCAAAAGCCAAGCAGGGTCGGGCTTTCCTACTTGGATGGGAGACCACCTAGGAAGACCTGGTGCTATAGGCGTAAAATATTAAAAAATAAGGGATTGTAAATTGACAAGGTCCTTGCAATCTGTGAGGTCAACCAAGGATTGCCTTGCCTAAAACATTTTTTAAAAAAAGAAAAGAAAAAAATGGCCCCTTTGGGCTATCACGGCCCCAGAGGTCACCGTTTGTCTCACATTAGGCTCCATTTTAGACCCTCTCCATTCCCCTTAGCCAGATGCCTATATGCAGTGAACAATCTGTACCTACATACAAAGATGAAAATTAAAAATTTTTATTATTAATGTCATAAATTAAACCATATGGTTAATAATAATGAATAAAGGCAACTAAATCATGAGGACGTGAGTGAAGATAACAGCATTTTATGAACTCTGCCCTCTGCTGACAGATTTGGAGGCAGAGGTGTGCAGGACTCAGACCAGCAGGACCCTGCTTCTTTGAGCTGAGCCTGGCCTCAGGCTTAGCACCACAGCAACAGCCACACCTGCAGGTCCTGAGGAAAATTCATGGGTAATGAGGCTCCAGGAAGACTCGTTGGCTGAGACTAAGCAAGGGGGTTTGCTTCCTACTGCCTGAATCATTCCCTTTCTTGTTTGATGTAAGAGGGTTGAACAGAAAAGAGTCGATTACACAGCCAGTAGAAACTGTTTTGAGATGATCAACCAGTCATAGACACTGGTTCACACTTCCAAGCCTTCTGTATGCTGTCTGGGCTACCAGAAATGTCTATTTCCATTGTATGTCTAGAAAAACTATTAAGCCTTCAAATCACATCTTAGACATCCTCTTTCCCAGAAAGCACCTCTGTGCTACTCTGAAACATTGTACATACATGTCTTATTGTTTTTCACTTTTGCACCTTTCACCATATATGGTAATACATGTTTACTGTCCACATAAACTATGAGGTCTTCAAAGGCTGGAGAGCTGAGTCTCACCCACCTTTGTATCTCTTGTGTCTGCAGGGTGCCTAGTTCAAAAGAAGGTGCTCAATAAATATTTGCTGAATGAATGAACACGTCCATAAATGAATAAGTAAGTGAATGCATAGGCCGTCTTGCATGATGCAGATGTCCACAGTTCTGATGACTGTGCTATATCCAGGAACATACTCTCTTGCTTAGATGCCCTTACCTGGCCAAAGCCCCCAGAATTCAATTCTACCTCTTTCCACATTTCCTAAATCTTCAAAAACTCAAATGTGCCCTGTGTTTTGTTTTGTTTTTTTTTTCTTTTTTCACTAACATGGTAATTCTGAGATCCAAAAGGCACACTGAGAAGTCACAATTTGGCTGCTATCAGAGATTCAAACCTTTTGAACACATAGGTAAGAGAAGATCGTCCACTGGAATCCTGAAAAGTTCAAGTTCCCCAAAAGATGTCCTAAATTGTGGCCACCTTGCTGATGGTCATGGGCTTGTTGATGGTCATTAGATGGCACTCTGAAACTAAGCTCCTAGCTCCAATTCTGGAAGCATAGATCGTTGGGAACTAGGAAGAATCTTAAAATGACTTACTTCTACTTCCTTATTTTACTGATGAAAAAACAGACCCAGAAAGGCTGTCGCATGTCCAAGGTGGCACAGCTCAAGCCAGGATCAATGTACAGGTTCTCTGAATTCATTTTCCAAATGGCGGCCACTATACAAAGTAGGTCTTTTTGCAGCCTGGACACTGACCTTCCACAGAGCCTTCTCCACCAGCTGGCTGAGCTGGGCAGCACCGTGCTACCTCGTCTTCCGGCTCTCCGAGAAGGCTAAGAGAAAGCAGGGGTGAAAGGTCAGCCACTACTTACTTGAAGGGCTTTTCTCCAGTGTGGGTTCGGATGTGGTTGTTGAGGGTGGTGGCCCCAGCAAAGGCGCGACCACAGTAGCCGCACTTGAAAGGCCGGTCACTGGAGTGAGTGACCACGTGGTTCCTCAGTTCTGAAGGCTGGGAAAAGGACTGGGAGCAGTGACCACATTGGTAAGGTCTGAAACAAATAAAGAGGCTCTCTGGTCATTATTTTCTATGTTAGCCAGTGGAAGTCAGCATGATGGGACAAAGGCCAAAACTTTTTGGTGACATTTTTGTTCTGTGTGGAACTTCGGCCACTGGGTTCCCATCACTTGTTGCCATAGAAACAAAATTCACAGAGCTGCTGACACATTAATTCCCAAATGATTATTTTTTTCTGGTATCGATCTTACCATTTCAGGAACCCTTACTTTCTTGGTTCTAACTTCACTCCCTGCAAATATTAGTGTATTTGTGGGGAGCATGGAGAGTACAGACTTGATTAAGCAGAATGTTACAAGAGAAAATACGTAACTGCCTCTCATAATTTCATGGCACCTGGAACTTTTCCAAGTGCTTTAAAATCAATTATCTAGTCTAATCTACAACAATCCTGTGAGGCAGGGAAAGTGGTCCTTATTATCTCTGTCAGTTCAAAAAACTCTGAAGATAAACTGTCCTCACAGGAAAAGCTCTTGATGCAAAGGCCACTCTAGGCATTTAGACCTCACTCTAAGTGCCAGTTAAATGTGCAGGAAAGTCAGCAGGCTGTAGGTATGTGTTAATAAATACTAAACTGTCTTGAGATCTGTCTACAGCACAACCTCAACTTGGAGTCATCTGATATTACACAGACAAATACAGGTGTGCACCCAGATTTATTTCTTTGTAAAATAAATCCTGACTTCTACTTAGTCTCTCCCACCCCTGAATAATATTTATCCATTGGGCCTTTTTCTTGAACTTCAGCTTCCCAGTTTAATCTGGTAGTAGGCAATGATTTACAGTGCCACAAAAATGACGGGATGTCACTGTGCTTGCAGAAGGATGACCGTGAGGCAAAAACAAATGGAAGGAAGTTTGTGACAAATATCTGATAATTAGCAAGATTATCAGAGAACATTCTTTGCAGCTCATGAGGAATAAATCAATTTTTGGTTTTCAAAAAATGGATTAAAATTCTATCTTCTCTACAAAAGTTCTTCTGCTTACTTAAGCAGAATCTACTGAGTGATGTAAAGCCTGGGGAGTTTTCCCTATTTGAAGCTATTTCATATCATTCTTTGACAGGGCTCTAATTTGTTCATCTAAATTTTTGTTGGAAAAATTAAGAATCTGTCATGAGAGATTTTAACAGCATTCACAAAGCCCTGGTTTGTGCCCAGACGTTCCTGGTTGCATTTAGAAAGCCAATGGTAAAAGCAAACTTAATTGCTCTACCTTTAACAAATGCATAAGCTCCAAGGACCAGAAACCAAAATGAGGGGCTAGGAGACAATGGTGACCGAGCATGTACAACAATTCAATTAAGTGCAAAATAAAGTGTACCCTCTCATTTGTCAAGTGAGCTGCTTAATTGTGGCTACTTGCCTCACTGAACACAAATACTATTATTTTACCAGGCTTCAGCACACTGAGCACTGATCGTAGAATTTTTTAGCTTGATTAATAGTCCAGGATTGGTCAATAACTCAATACTATACAATTTTAATTACTTACATTTAGAAATCTATTTAACTGCTCTCAAACAGGTTTCAAAGAAATATATAAGAGTCCTTGATAAGGAGTTTATCAATCTTGACAAATTGCACATGCATTTTATTATAATTATTAAATAATGTTTTGAAAGTCATTAAAATTATATGTAGATGAAAATGTCCTCCTGCCAAATTTGTTCTTTGTAGTAACCGTTAACCTTAAAGAGGTCCTCAAGAAATCATTCTCAGGCATTATCATTCTCCTAAATGTTATTGAAGGGTATAAACAAAATAATATATTAATATATGCTATATCTACTGACAATTGATTTTTATAATAGTGAAGGGACCATTAACATTTATTAGCCTCTGGTTATCTATTTTTAATAGCTATCACAATAAACAATAAGCCACTAAATAAAACCAATTAATCTTTTCTTTTTTTTTCTAACTCTGATGTCAAAAGTTGGGATGATTTATTTCCTATAGTCAGAACTCAATCCATCCTTTTTATGTTAATAGTCATGAAGATTTACACACAGAAGGGCAGAAATGACCATAGAGAGGCGTAGGTTGAATTCTTACACCAAGGTAATACCAATGAAAGGCAAATAGGATTCTAACACATCATGCTTGCCCAGCACTGGCTTGAGAAGTGTTTGCTAGGTATCCAGTGACCTATGGAACAGCTGTTAAAAATTTTGCTAATTTAGTTTGACTGAATGGAAGGGTCCAGAACAGGGAAGATAGGAGATTCGAGTCCTACTTCAGCCTCTGACAAGTCCCAATCAGCTGTGGGACTTGGACAAGTCACTCAACTTCCCTGACTCTCTTTTCTCACCTCTCTGGTAAGGGGGATGGACTGAAATAGGTGGTCTCTTGCATCCTGTCATGCTCTGTTGCTGCTTTCGGATGATCAATAAATGTGTGCTGCCTGAGGATCCATCTAAGCACAGCCTCATGAGAGAGAGCATACACAATATAACTTCCACCACCTTCTATCATGTGTACTAGCCAGTTCCCTGTACCTAGAGCTTTCTATGGTTTTTGTTTGTGCATGTGTGGACCATTTAAATTTCTTTCGTACACATTTGGGAATCAGAGCAACAAGAAAATCTAATATCAGTATGTAAAAACAAACCTTATTTTAGTTGATCTCAGAAAAAATGATGGCCCTTCATTCTTAGGTACCTTAGAGAATAAGATTTTAGGCCATAAGGTCACATTCTCCTTTGCAGAAGCTTATTTCATGCAAAATTTAGAACTAAAATGTGTATTCTACTTGCCACTATAATAATAGATTGTCTCTCTCAGCCTAAAAATTTATAAAAACTAGCCCTGAGGAAGCACAGAAGTTACAATGCAAGTAGACAAGATTCTTCTTTTCCTGGATTGTAAGTATTTCCTAGAAAATGAATAAAGGGAAATAATCAAAAAGTAATTTTAATATTGATTATGTCCCAGGATTTCACCTAAGGACATAGGAATACATTCAAGACAGAATGAAATCTTCAAGTCCAAGAGCAGGGCTTAGAAAATGTTATCACCACTGTGGAACCTCAAACATCACAACTTCTTTTGGGATAACTGGCCACAGGGGTTAAGACTCTCTATGCATGCTTCTATGAGCACACTCTGACACCTCACCTCCCAATTTACCGCTGAGGGGTGTTAGGGACACAGAATTAACTAGCATTACCCAGCTTTTTATTCTGATGACTAACATTCCCATTAACTTTTCAAATGTCTAGCCAAAGGTAGGACTTAATTTCTTAAACTTTTGGATATAATCAAGTTTAACTCCAAAGTTGTCTCCCTTTAGTGCATCATACCAGAAGAAGCAGGGAGGATTGACATCATCGAGTGCTGTGTTCAGCTTTACTCTTTCCAGAACCTCCTGTCATTGAACAACTAAATGGGAATCTCCTTTCTAAAGCACCTTGATTCTTCCTAAGCCATAACACACAGACAGCACTTTATTATTTTCAAAACAAACACAATGAACATTCCTCACAAAGACATAATATCTCATAACCAGAACAAGCTTATGGCTTTACGACTTGAGACATCTAGCAGTGTGTTCAATGATGGAAATGTTCTATATCTATGCTGTCCGATGTGGGAGCCACCTGCCACGTGAAGCTGGTAAAGCACTTGAAATATGGCTAGGGCAACTGAAAACTAAAGCATTATTTGACTTAATTTTGGTCAATTTTAATTTTAACACCCTTGTATGGTTAGTTTCCACAGAAATATCAAGCTTCACAAAAAAACTAGAAGGTGCTTCATACTAATGAAATAACTAAAAAGCAGACAAAGCCTGGGTCAATTTAGTTAGCACATATCAATGCTGGTAAATTTTTAAGCAGAAAGAAAGCAGTGATACAATTTTGTACATCTCCTGGCATTCTCTGTAACTGGCAGCTCCTCTGTCTGAGATTACTGCAATAAAATGTGCAATTCATTTACTCTGAGTCTGTAATTGGTTTGGTGTACACATAGGGAAAGAATGAAACATTTAACAAAATTAACTGTGGTTTGGTTTAAAATATTATTAATCCTTCTTTGATTTTTCTTTCATGGCATGAAAGCCTCCAGGACAAAAGTTGTTCGTTCGGGGCCGCATTCTCTCCTTGCCCCACGTTAGTCGACTCAAGTGCAAATCTCCCAAGACTTCAAAGGGAGAGCTACTTAGGTCACTGTTGGCTGTGTGGAGTGAGAAAAGAACTTAGTTCTATGTAAGAAGAAAAAGATTCCGAGAAAGCAGCAAAAGTACAGAGCCAAAGGATCTGAAAAACATGGACCACTAGAAAGAAGATAACCTTCACACTTGGGGGTGGGGGTGGGGTACAGTGAGACACAAGAACACTGACACATTCCAAAGAAACTGTTATGGTGATGGATTATCTTCAGGCTCCTCCCACCAAGCAGTACCTTCCAGAGTCATCTTCCCCTCTGGTACTACCACATTCAATTACAAACAATGATACTCAAAACACAAATGTGAGCAGCTGACGGTGCACCCAGGTGGCTAAAGGCAAACTTCCCCGAAGTGGCACAAACAACCAAAAAAGAGAAAAGAAAGGAAAAGGATGCAAAATGAAGATAAGCATTATAAAGACACTTTCTGCAAAAAATAAAAAGAGAACATATTCATCAGAAAATAATCCACTGTGATTGAAGGCTTTGCTTACCCCTTTCTGGAGCCCCCCCAATGGGACTGTTGAGAGTTTCTGCAGCAGAAAAACAGAAGAGAAAAGGGATTTCTAACTTCTGGTTCAAGCAAAAGTGAGTCAAGCTGCCCTGGCCTAGGTCTTAAGCTTATGCAAAACCCCAAATGTTTATGAAGTCCCTAAATAAAACCTTGGTTGATCTAGATTCCAACAGCTTCTTCCCTTTGAATTCACTCAGGAAACTAAAAAGTCAGTAGACTGGGAAAAAGGAAGAAGAAATTTGGGGGTTTGTTTGTTTAACATTCACAAAATGAAATCAAGAAATAATAATTCTGTGGCTCCCAGACCTTCATGGATGTATTTTTACCTTTTGTGTTCCTACCTTACCAGGTCAAATGGAATCTTTTTTCTGTGTTCAATGTAAATAATGCAGTAGTTAAAAAAAAAAATGGTGATGCTGGCAACCCTGGTTGTCTTTGGGTCGCTTGCCTTTATATTAAGGCATAGACTTTTTGATGATCCCTCATGTGAAAAGCTCAGAAATACAGAAACATAAAGTCTCTTTGATGAAGGTTTAAATGTCTTGAGTTTCATGGCCAAATATCCAGTCTGTTGAGTAAAAAATCTTTTAGACCTAAGATTCAGGGGCCTGTTTCAAATTTAGACCTGTTTGAAACTCTAACCTGTTTACTTTCTGATTTTGTCTTCTGTGTCTCCCTTTCTTGTCCCTAGTTCTAGCAAGATTTTCGTATCAAAATAAAAGCATTTGAATCTTTCAAGTTTGAAGGAGAATGGTTTCTGCCAGGTAAGTTCTAAACTTTTTTCACTATATGTGTCTGAATGGGCACAAACTGCCAAGGATGAAAAGCCACTCAATTTGTGGTCACTCAATAAAGAAAATATGTATATTCAGTAGTTGTAATTCTCTACATGGATAAAAGAACAGGCTCCAAATTTCACAGCCATCATGCACAAACTTTATGTTCCATTTTAGTTTTGGGTATTTTTCTCCTATTTAGCACCTATATGGTTAAGAATTATAAAAAGCATCTTTTACTTCCAAACTTGCTGGTACAAAGAGAGCATTCTAGTTTCTGGAACAGAAAAGAACTATTACAGTCCTACATGCTAAAAGCAAATTATGCACCTAGAATGAAACAGTGGACTAAAGTGACTGGGTATCTTCTTCTAGTCTCCCTTTATCTCCCATCAGCATGTATTTGATTCAGTAATTCAAGCATCTCCTCATCATTACTAAGGAACATATACTTTATTACTTGGCCTCTAAAGGGACTAATTTTTTTAAGTCTTAATTTTAAATTATGAATGATGGTGACCACCTCTCAAGTCTTTACCAACAAAATATAGGAATGGGAGAAACAGGAACCCACTGCTTGAGTAAATGGATTCCACTCTGCCTAATTACCTGGATATCAAGCACCCATTATTTCACCACACCTGGGAAGGGAAGGCCTGGCCAGACCACACTTGGAGATCTGAGTCAGGTAAGCCCACAAGGGTCTAGCACAGGACATAAGTCTCATGACACTTGAATTTTGTGCCAAGAACTCTAAATTAGCTTGGTATCAGCATGACCTAATAATCTCACGGAAATGTATTTTGTACATGTTAAGTTTTCTAATTTATCACGTACTTCTCTGATAGTTTACATAGATGTATTACAAATCATGACACTATTATTTGACAGGAAAGACTTCATCAAGACTTAAACCATAATACACACATGGTTCTCTAAGTGTGACTGGGGTCAGTCCATACAGTCTGTTTGGGTATCTTTCTATTTACCATGACATATTTTCATTGCTTTTTATGTGACAGTCAGCACGGAATCATATCATGCTCAAAGCTAAGCTTTGAAATCCAGAAACTTTCAACTATCATTTTATCTCACCTTGCATGTTCAGTTACTTTGACAGCAGTGAAACTGCAAATAACAGATTCATCCAGCTGAGCTCAATTTAAAAAGCAAGTTTATAACAAGATTTTAGTCCATCTTTTATATAGTTTTTTTTTTTTAAAAAAGCTACTGAAATTCTCTGCAAACTTTGAATAGCTGTATCTTGATGCTAACAGTATACTTGCAAGAAATGCAAACTTTCCAAAAAAAATCCTTTCTTTGTGAAGAAAACATTTTTAAAACTTTTGTGTCACCTCTAAAGCCTATAGAACTAATTTTTACTAGAGGTCTCTTCTATTGAAAGCAAAAGATTATAAAGACACAGTTGCCTCAATGGCCCTAAAGCAAATGTTTCAACATTAATTAGTATAGCAACGCTTAATGCTAAGCAAGCGGTTTCTAGAATGGCACCAAATAAAAACATATACACATCTAAATGTGCATATGGACCCTAAAATGGATTATTAGTTTAGAAAAAGACCCCCTCTCCACCACAGCCCCATCCTCCCTGCTTGGGTTTCCTGGCACAGTCATATCCTCCAGAGCTGGGAGGGGAGTGCTGGGTATACGTGTCACAAGGCAGGGAGCACTGAGTGGCTTAAGGTTCATCAGGTTAATCAGCGGCCAAATTAAGAAAATAATTCCGGAGTCCTATGTCCAAGTCTCCCATCCTATTTACAAACATTATTTTCTGCTTTTATAATCAAAGAGCGTTTTCAATGCTATTCTTAGATATTTTGGGTTTAATCAAATTTTCATAGGACATGAAGGAGAGATAAAACACACTTCTTTCTTATTGAATTAATTTGATTTTTGTCTTTTGCGCTCCCAGCTATCGAGACTGTCAAATAAACCGGTTTTGATTCATAAATAATAGTTCCATTATATCTACTATGCCACTCGTCAGAGTACCTGAAATTTTAATTCACTTGTTCAGCTAAATTTCATCCTCAGTTCATGGCTATAAAATTCCTTATTGACAAACTTTCAAACCAACTTTGACTCTGAGGTATCTAGTCAACATTTTTCTTCTGTGTGGATATTAGTTTATTGAATAAGTGGCATCTGTTTTCCTCCACATCACTAGCAGAGTAGGTATTTCCTTTTGACAGCTTTGCAGGATTTATGGGTTTGCATGCTCTAAAGAAAAATAGTACTAAGCAAAAAATTCCAATTCATTACCTCTTAGTACTTAATTAAGTTCATACATGGCACACTGGAGTTGAACCCTGAAACGACTGTGACAGCAGCAGAGCAGCCAGCTATATTATCTTTGGAAGATAGAGAGGATTCTAATTATCCTGACCTCATTTTTCCTTCCATGATATTCATAGCTGTTCCTTCTATTCTGCTCCCTTTTAGAGTTGGACAGAACTGGTTGGAAAGCAAGAGCAGATTCCTCTCTACGGCCACTATTCGTGTAGCTCCTCTGAACAACAAAGTCCAGAGTGGCCTAACATGACCCTCTGACCTTCCAGAACACAGACACCTCTCATGGCAGGGTTTTCCCCAAGGGGCAGCTGGAGGAGGCGCCCAGGACCTGGCGGGAAGGCAAGCAGTGGGTCTCACTAAGCAAACACACCTCGAGCGGGGAGAGTCGGGGTTACCTGTCGGGGTTCTGCGTGCACACATGCATCTGTAACAGGATCCGCTGTGTGAAAGTCTTAAAGCACTGCCCACATTTCCAAAGGTGCCAGTCACTGAACTCCGAGTGCAGCTGGCTTGTGGAAGTCGGGCTTGCGAGGACTCGCTGGTTTTTCACGTTGATTTGGTTAAATCCTGATTCAATGGGCCCAGATTTGTCCAGGAGAGAGAAGCTCCTGCTGCACGGAGTCTGCGGGAAAACGATGGAGCGCGGCTGCGAGGCGGGGGAGAGCTTGCTGCTCTTGCTGAAGGGCTGCAGGGCGTCCTGTCTGCACATGGCTTCCATTACCGTTGAGGGGACATTTACTGGGAGAACAACAGTTTTAGAAGATCAGTTTTATTAGCCCTTAAAATAAGCACAATAACATACACTAAAAAAAATTTCCTATAAATCAACGTTTAAAATTTTTGTTTTTCTGGACTCAGAATTAAAATAATAGCAGACAATTTGATTTGAGGGGGAAAGCACTGTTATCACAAATTAGTGACTCAGTACCTATTTATTAAGTGACTACAATATGCTTGGGATTGTTTGCACATGGTCTTTGCCTTCACAGAGTTTGCTTATGATCTGAGACATAAAGACTCCATAATAAGTCTCCACACCACACCTTAGGTTTGGAGGAAGTTCAAAAGGAAGGCACAGCAAGAAAGGGGAAGAGAACAGCAGGGGCTGTCCAGAGACGGCAGCCTTGAGCTGCCCAGAGAAGGTAGACTCAGTCCATTAGGATTTCAGGCCTTCCACCAGACCTTGCCAGCACAAGACAGGTATTCAAGAAAAATCAGCTGAAGAGATAAATGGAAAAATATGAAAGATGCCTGCAGACAGAAGTCTAGCATGCTGATGGGATGGTGAGGGTGATGGCTTGACCAAGCAGGACGTGGGTTCTCGACATTGTGGGAATAAAGTGGTGGAGGGTAGGGAGTAAGACCTCAGAGGGCCTTTAAAGTCCAAAGAAATAAATAAACAAAAGACTACGGGCCTAAGAAATAGACACAGACTGTTTCTGAGCAGAAATAGCATGGAAAAAAAATCAGTGTTCAGGGGAGTCTTGAGTGAGGCATTATTTATAGACAGGATGCACTAGATAAAGTAAGAATGGGAGACAATAGAGCAGGGTGCTTGCAACTCAGGCTTTGGAATTAAAAAGACCTAGCTTCAAATCCTGACTCAGCCTTTTTTTAGCTTGGCGATCTTAGGCAAGTTATTCAGTCTCTCTCTGACTTAGTTTCCCCATCTATAAAATGAGGACAGAGGCGGTAATAATCCTAAAGGTAACAGCAGCATGGCTTAGAGGTTGAGATGGCCTGGGTTTTACCTCTGCTACTTAACAGCTGCTTGGCCTTGTGACTATGGGGAAGTATGAAATATCGAAATCCACATTTAGTCCTCGGTAAAATGTAAAATGGTCACCAAAGGACTGAGTGAGATAAGGCATAGATAACATTTAGTACATACCATCGTTACTACTCATAGATGTTGAGCTCTATGAGCCCTGGTTTCCTCATCTTTAAACTCCCTTTTATGAAATTTAAATGAGATAATGAAAGTACTATCACAGGGCCTACTATCAACAATACCTGATTCTTATTACAGAAGAAGAGACTGGAATGGAGGGAAGTGGACCTACACTGGGGTGGTGGCAGCGGGAATGGGGAAGAAACTTTGAAGAAGAAAACCTAATATACTTGAATTTTTTTTCTTGTTTTTTAAGTTGTTATTGTGTTAATAATATACATCATGTATTCACTTGTCAACCTACAAGTTCAGAGGTGATTAGAACTTAATATGCTTAAAAACTATTCTTTTTTTTTTAAGTAACTACTGTGTCAGTAAATGCATTTATTGGTTATTTTAGGGGTCAAAGAGATTTAAGGTTAAAAGGCGCTCAAGAGAAAAAAATTACAGACTACAAAGTTTGAAAAGGTTTACTGGAAAAAAATTGGCGATGGGAAGTAAACTATGGCTATTGGCCGCTGGTTCAAGGCCACATGGAAGGAAACACATGAACTGAGTGTTCTCCTCCTTTCCTACCTCCAGCACCACTGGGATCCCTATATAGAACGAAAATTCAACACGCTCAACTATAAAGAGAGAATGGGAGAGGACCAGGGGCTCTGTGCTTGAGGGGATAGGCAGATGTCACGTGTGGGGGCTTGGAGGGGCTGGTGTGCTGCCAGCAAGGACTCTTCAGCTCTCAGCATTCTGTATAATCACATGTGTTACACAAATCCAACAAAATGAATAACTCAGTCTATACGGCTCTGTCATTATGACCCATCCCGCGCTGGAAGAGGGAAAAAAAAGCAAGAAACTCACAGCCCCGGAGAGAGCCTAGAGCTTCCCTGCTGGTGGTGCTTGACTCTGACATCCCCTGAGACTCACAGGAGAGAGTGTTTAAAAATTAAGTCAGAATCACTTGGTAGAGTCTGGGCATGTGACCCAAGTACTTCTAATGCACAATCATGGTTGAGAATCAGTGATCTAATCCCATCCTCTCTTATTACAAATAAAAACAGCTCGAGCCCAAGAAGGTCCAATAACTTGCCCAGGGTCACACATTCAGTTAAGGACACAAATGAGTTGGAAGCTTTCGCTTTCTGACTCCCAGGGCATTTTTTCTGACCATACTCCTACATTATCTCTGCTCACCAGCTGTGTTTCAAAAATAAAAAGGGCATTTTACAGGTAGTACAGTGTTTTTGTGTGTGTGTGTGTCTGTAGATACATGTCACATGCATGAACACATATGTCATATATACATATAAATTTTATATCCACCTATACGCACAGATACATGTTGATGTACCTATGTATGTTTTATATATAAATACATATTTATAATTTCAACTTCTGGGGCAAAAGTGTATAATTAATATAAAATTTGTCCACACATTTTAGAATTTCAAAAAAGTCTTTGATTGCACTCAGACTTTTTTTTAAATAGGTATTGAAAGGTAAGGAGGAATATTTTGTTGTGTTTTGGCACTTTTTAAATAAAAAATAAAAACAGCGGCATCATCAGAGATCAGGGTAGAACCCATCATATTCAGCCCGTTTATAACTAATCTGGAAGAGACAAAGCACTGGGAAACCTGCAACACTAAGCTCTTGCAGGCTGGGAAATGCCAGGCAAACAGGAAGAAGGCACAGTGCGAAGACTGCGGAACGAAGATGTCATCACCATGCGCGAGAGCAGGAAACCAGTCAGAGGCTTTGCTGTTGGAAGGAGGGAAATGACACCTTTGGGGAGGAATGATACAAATACTCCTCTAAGTATAGATAATAAATTCTGACTTCTTACTTATGCTACTGGAAAGTAACTTAATAAATTAATTTTCAAAAATTGTTAAGGTCACATAACCTTTCTATTAAACTAAAGAACTTGTGGGCCAATGAATTTTTGTTAAGATTAATGATCAATGTCAAAATGGTAATAAAGAAAATTTTATATAAAAGTTTAATAACCGTACAATAATCTGGGATCTGGTGGATTGGATTTCATGGTAATAATATTTTATATAAAAGTTTAATAACTGTACAATAATCTGGGATCTGGTGGATTGGATTTCATGGTAATAATATCATTTAGGCAATAAGAGTGGATATGGTTGAAACAAAATTATTCTCTGTCTTATTATTTTCTACTGCAGGGCACCCCTAAACAAGTGTAATATGTTTTTGAGATACAGGTAGCAACAACTGCATTCTATATTCTACTTTCAACATCATCTTTTACCATACTTGGGAATAAATCCAATTCTACTGAATAAAACGAACATATAATATAGAAGAAAAAGTAAGAACAGGAATGAGTAATTTTCACAAAAGCAACCATATTTGATCTCTAAACTGTCTTGCAGTGACTGAACACTTCCACAGGACCCTAGAGATTTACAAAGTATAATCTTTTTAAACAGTACATAAAGGATACAGAAGATTGTTCTTCCTAAATACCAGCCTGGCTACAAAAACCAAAAGTATAAACAAAACAAAGGTAACTATCAGAAAGAGGACAGGAAATGAATCAGAAAACACTATTTCTTCTCAGCTCAAGTCAGTACAGACAACTGCAAAAGGCCCAAAGATGACTAACTAAAATGACCGAAAAGATGAAGTGGTTTCTACATGACATACTGAGCTGGTAAAATCTCTTTGGTCTATAAGACAAAGATTAAGGGGAAGAGAGCAAACTCTCAAAGCCCTAAAGGATATAGTAAAGAAGAGCATGAACTCATCAAATCCTAAAAAATTTGTCTGAGAGAAGCAAATTCAGGTTCCATGAAACAAAGTCCTACTTTCCCCCCTTGTCCATTCAATCAGCCCACAAGTACTTACGAGTGTCTATTACACCCCTGACACTATGTGAGGTGCTGCAGGTACAGGGGAGATGAGAAAGCCACAGACCCACCCACATGCCATTTAAACTCCAATGAGAGAGAGAGATAGTGAACAACTGTTTTCTACAAATAAATATTTACTCAGTTTCATCAAATCTACAATTTCATTAATTGCAAGTTTTACCATTAATTGTAAGACATCTGCCAGGTTCAAAAGGATTAAAATGTGAGAAATACATGAATTTTATAATCGACAATATAATTGCTACAAGTGCGACATGAATTTTAGAACTGACAATACAATTGCTACAAGTGTGATAAGTGCAACGAGAGAGAGCAAAGGGGTGCCAGGAAAACATATATCCAGGATAGATAACTCGGGATGTGAGGGATGGCTTCCCTAAGCAGTGATCTTGAATGTGAGTCCAGAAGGATGCACAGATCACGCAGGTGAGAAAAGAGAAAAAGGCAACACAAAGAAGTGAAACACTGGCAGCTTTGCCACAGAGTCTGTGTGCCATGTTGAGGTGAAAGGGAACTCAGGGCACTGAAGAAACTGAAAGAAAGCCTATGTGGCCAGAGACAGAAGGGGAGAAGGGGCTGCCGCTGAGGCTGGAGAGAAGGCAGCACACATGCCAATGTCTGTGAGAGCTGAGCAAGTAAAAGAAATAAGTGATGGAAGGCAGGTAAATACAACAGAAAACGGTGGCATCTGCAGCAAACTGAATAGGGCACGGCCAGTCTTATCATGTGTGAATTCTAATTTTGTAAAACATATGTGAGCCATACAATGTATTTATGAAGACTACTTGTGGCCCAAAGGCTACAATATTAAAGAACTAGAGATTTATTATGAGAGTAAGGGCAAGCCAAAAAAGAGTTTAAAGCCCGGGTATCAGGTGATCAGATTTATGCTTGAAATGCACCATCACTCTATATTGTTAAGTGAAAAGGCAAGGTGCACAACAATGTGTATGGTACAGCTATTATTTGCATAAAAGGAGGAGGAGACAGAGCGAGAACCAGAGAAGGAGCAGGAGAATATGCTTGAATGCATGAATGAGCGAAAAAATGTGCCTGGAAGGACACCCAAGAATCTGTCAGCTGATTGCCTCTTGGAAGGAGAATTATGTATGTCCATAGCCCTTTCTGGATTTTATCTATGGAACTGAACTACCTATTAACAAAACAGCGAATAATAAGAAAATCAATGAAACTTCGCTTTGGCTGCTGTGATACTAAAAGATGGAAAAAAGTGACATGCCGGAGGCTATATAGTGCTCCAGACCAAAGCTGATGGTGACACTGACCAGGGTGGTGGCAGGAGAACTGAAAAGAAATGCACTTAAGAATATGCAATCAACAGGACTTGATAACTGATTGGATAGAAGGACAAGGTGTCCAGGTTTCTAGAAAGAGCAACTGGATGATTAGGAGTGAGAGCTACTGAACTGGAGGAGAGGCAGTTTATGGCAGTAAGTAGAATGGTTTCAGTTTTACATGCTGAGTTTGAGACGTCTGTGAGACATACAAGTGAAGATGTGGAGTAGACAGTTGAACAGGCGTCTAGGGCTCATGGAGAGGTCTGGATTGGAAATATAAATCTGGGAGTGCCTGTCTTAAGTCAGGTCCCCTGGGAAACAGACTCTGAAGTGGAGATGTGGAGTTTTGTGTGCAGGCTTCCTGGGGCGTGCTCCTGAATCAACACTTGCTGGGGAATGAGACAAGAGAATCATACGGAGAAAGGAAACTAACAGTTCTGGAGCTGGACAGGCCCTTCAGAGTTGTCCTGCTTTGGGACAAGAGAACCAGCCCTGAATGTCTCCCACATTGACCTCCATGAGACATGGACGTCATAGGGAGAGAGCATAACCAAGGGTAAAGTGCTCTCAGGCAAAAGGTAATTCCTGGAGACAAACACACCTGAGAGCTATCAACCTCTACACTCACGTGACCTGGGGGAAAAAGTTCCTCAGTCCCATGCCCAGGTTGACACCTAGGTAGCAGACTGCAACATACCAGAGCACCCAAGAGGTCAAATCTCTCACGATAGCAGGTTTCCCTGAGTCTAGTCATTTCTTAGTGGGAATACATTTTTAGCGAGTGCTCTCTTCCGTTGGGAGTCCTATGCAGACACAGAGGCATCCCTATGGGGTGACTTCTCCTTTGCTGCTTCTAGGACCCTACAGATTTCTCCACTTCTGGACTGATTTTTATATTAGCTTCTGGGCCCAGGGTTTCCATATCTGGCAGATAGTACAAAATCAAGTCCACACTCTCCCATAGGGGAGGCTGGTTCGTAGAGTATGACATTCTGATTTTACACAATGGCTCAAGGAGGACAGTTTCTTGGCCTGTGGCTCGAGGGTAGCATTTTTATAGTCTTCATTCAGGGTTCCTGGTTTTATGTAAGGAGCGCAATCCCAGCTTCCCACCCTCTACAGGGGGCATGGAACCTTGACTCCTTCCGGCTGCATCAGTCCTCAGCCTCACACCCCTCCTAGCTCAGGCTCACTGCTCTGGCCATGTCACGTGACACCTGCATCGTGTTTTGCATTGTAGTTGTGGGCTTATGTGCATTCTTTTAGACTGAGTTCCTTGAGGACAGGGCCTGCATGTTTGTACCCCAACACAACACTTCCCATAGGGCCTTGCACACAGATTTTCTTGTTGGATTGGACTATACCATAATCTCCTTAATGTTCATAGATATAAGGCTTGAGTAGGGTTTTCTTTACCTAGTTTTTACATTATTGATGGGATAGTGGGAGTGAAGCACCAAGCAGAGGTGCCCCTTTTTATTTTTCTGCTCTTTAAACTCTAAAGAAAAAGGCAAGCCTCATGGAGGCAGAGTTTACTCCAGTGCAGCAACTCCTGTGTTGTCATCAAGTTTCACATTCTGCTACCTCAGCTTCATATGCCAAGACAGAAAAAGCAGCAGGAAGACTTGTTTAACATTTATTCCCAGGTTTTTTCTTAATTTCCTCTGAAATGAATATGAATACACCGTGGTCTTTACACTCTGCGGGAGCTGAGCCCCCACTGGACGCTTTGGGGAACCTCATTCCTTCTTGCGGATGCAATCTGTCGACACAGGCGTCCCTTCAGGCTCTTCTGAAAGGCCCACAGTAGATGGAGTGGTTCTCTCTTTGGAGCTCTATTACATTTATAACTATGGCTTTTTTAAAAGAAAATAACATAGGAATTGCTTCCAGAACCCAAAGGCCTCTGTGAAACGCTGCCTTCTCTTTGAGGCGAGGCGGCTTTCAATGCCTTGTCGGGGCAGTGAATGTGCCCCACGGCCTCGCGGCTGCTGCCAGAGGCGGGCAGTTACTGGAGCCTGAACCCACCACACACGCTCAATAGGAAATGTGTACTTTTGATGTTGAAAGAACCATGGGAAGAAAATGATATTTTTATAAATGAAAGTGCTTAATAAGTATTATTCACTAAGCAAAATCATATTTCCCTTGAATGTCTTGGGCCATGTATCAATTTCATTAACGAAAAGAAATCTGGTTGTAATATTTAATACCATTATATAAATATTTTATTGCCAATAATGGCAATAAAATTCTCAATATTTATCCATTGAGCATTTATTAATTGTTTACTGTGTGCATAGCACTATAAGGAGGCTCTGCGGAGACATTTTATCGAGTAAGTCTTTGATCTCAAGAAGCTTTTTAAGGTACCTAATTTATTTTGTGGCTAGCTCAATAAGATAAAAATTGTCTTAGAATGGGTAATACAGTTGAAATGATTTAAATTATTCAAGACTGTGGAAGGCTATCTGTGAAATTATCTGCTCATGCCCTTTCACACATCTGTGCTTTTAAATCACACGGAGTATTTCTCATACAGAATAAGGAACCCTCGTTATAAGCATTCCCAGGACTCAGTGAATCATATGGAACAAGAATCCATCTGAGAGTCAAGGTCATATATCTCCCCCACACTATCTGATGAAGCTTTCTGCTGGTTTCTTGGGTGGCCAATCACATGACAGATATATGACTTTGGGGCAGGAACTGAAATAAAATTACTATAATATCTGTGGAGGGATTGTCACTGTTGAGCATTTCAGTCAATGACTTAATCCTTTTTATACTTCCCTCCACCCTCACGCAGAGCTCTGAACTCTACCACAAAGAGCTCCTTAGTTTACCCACTGAATTCACAATACTGCAAGCTGCTGTGGCTTTGTGAATTTTCTTTCAAGGATTTCAGGTGCTAAATGATATAATATATGCCCTGGTAGAATTTATTCAATACTCTAATCAGCAACCTCAAGAATGCTTCACCCAGGTTGGACTCTAGAAGAAGTTAAGGACTGAAAAGCAAAGCATATGGTGTTTCTAGAAAGTATATTTCATTTTTTGATGACACTATGGCATTGAACTTGAAGACCAGATGGTATTTTCTTAGACAACCATTCTAAGGTGGCTGTGAATAGCACCCCAAAATCCTCCAGCCCAACCCCTATGTCCCTTTCATCATACAACATCGCCATGAGGTGGAAGCAATGTTGTAGGTTTGTGACTTCCACCACAACGATTCACGTCAAGGGTAAAAAAACATGTTCCCTAAGTCGTCATTCCATGGCAGTTTCCATTTGTGGCTCATAACTCAGCAAATGACCATTCTGTCCTTCCAGTTGCTTAGCCCAAAACCTTGGAGTTATGCTTGACTTTCTTTCTCATTCAGCATCCAGTGTGTCAGTAAATGCTGTTGGCTTTACTTTCAATACATATCCAAATCCAACCACTCTCACCACCTCCACCACTTCCACACTGATCCAAAATAGCACCTCTCTCCCCTGGATTCCTGCAAGAGCCTCTGCCTGGATTCTCTGCTCTGCCGTTATCCTTACTGTCTAGTTTCCACTCAGTAGCCAATGTAATATTATCACAACTTTAGTCAAATCACATTACTTTCTGCTCAAACGCTGCAACAGTCCCCTCCACCCAGCCCCCACGGAGTAAAAGCCAAGGTCCTGACAGCAGCCTCCTGACCACCGTCCTCCCCATATCTGAGTTAACTTTTCTCCATCCCACTCACTCTCAAACACCTATGCCAACCTCTGTGATGCTCTTCCAAAAAGCCAGGAACATTCCCATCTTGGGGCCTTTGCACTGCTAATCTGGCTGCCTGGAACACTCCCAAATAACACATGGCTTGTTCATTCACCTCCTGACATCTTATCTCAAAGGTCACATTTCCAATAGGACCTACCCTGATCACTCTCTAAAACTGCAACTGTCCAACTCTTGGCATGCCTTACCTCTCCTCTGTTATCTCTATAATACAACATCACCCGTTATTTATTTACTCATCTATTTGTTGATCATCTTTCTCCTTCCACAGAATGTAAGCTCCATGAGGGTAGGAATTCTTGTCTGTTTTGTTCACTGCTGTATTTGCAGCACCTAGCAAAGACACTGGCCCACAGTAGATGTTCAATAAATATCTGAGCAATTAATGAATAAATGAGCAAACAAAAAACTGTTTGTACTAGGTGCTACGCACTTCAGAACTCTAAGCTTTGCTATATTTATTCACAGACACACCACGATACCAACGTCAGGGTTTGCAGCAGGTTATATTAAAGGATTTCTGGAGTCATTCTGGATCAAATGTCATACTTCAGAAGGCAAGGTCATGTCAAGGTTCTACTGTACAGACAGGCCTATTTTGGCAGATCGGGGTCAGGGCAGGGGGCAGGGTGGCTGACACTAGTGCTTTTCTGTCTGTGGACCTAGTTTAAGGAAAGTTGGGTTGTGGAGCCATTTTGGGAAGACGCAGCATACTGGCCGCCATGTCCATATCTGCTTCTCGCACTAACCACACACTCATGTCCAACACTGAGATTTTCTCCTATAAAAACAGACCTTCCCTTGAACAGGAGTATCACTAAATAAAAGAAACTTTCCAATGAAAACTTGGGAAGACAAAGGAATGTACTATATGTCCAAAGATTCATGTTCTAATTTGAGATTGGTTTGGGTTTAGAGTAAAGTAGAAAAAGAAAGTAGATAGTAATATTCTTTTTGAGGATTCTGTTTTTTACAAAGAAAATAAAGACAACATGAAAAAGAAATACCTGATCATCAGCATTTTGAACAGTAGTAATATGAACATTTCCTATTAGAGTTTGTGTGTGTAAGAGAGAGAAAGTAAGTAGAGAAAGATAAAGTAATATAACACATTTTTTTCAAGATAAAGTTTCTTAAATAAATCTTTTCTCTCTGCTTCTTTTTCTGTTACATAACCCCAAATTATCAGTTCATAGAGTAATCTATTCTGTGACTAAAAAAAAAAAAATAGCATCATTGAAACCAGTGTTTCTCACTGAAGCACATCAGAATTACCTAATTCTGTTCCAAATACTGGAAATCACCTTAAAACATTTTCTAAAGAATTGATAAAATATATACACACACACACACACACACACACACACACACACACACACACATACATACATACAACGTTTAAATGAAAATAGCTGTAAGTTTGCATTTGCCTAGCTGTTAGATTATTTTTTTTAAATAATGATTGCCAAAGTAATAAAGATAGAAGAAAATTACATGGTTCGTATAGGCTAAGAAATTTAGAGACACAAATTCCTCAGTCATATGGCTACAATTTTTACTACCATTTCTCACTATCACGACTACATGGGAGGAAGCACACCCTACCTACAGAGGGGTGCTACTCCTGACTAGAGGGCATTGTTTTCTCATTACTTCATCTTCACATACAGTGTGACTCCAGCAAGACTGCACATCCCTTCAGAGCAGAAGCTGCAGCTCTGCCACCCTTCTAACCCTGTAAAATGACAAGCATAGAACCAGACACACAGTAGGCACTCAGTAAATGTACGCTGCCTTACATTTCTGACAGCAATTCTTTAAACTCTGACAAAGGTTTTGAGATTGTAAACAGGCTAAGAAGCATAGGCCTGTACAAGTCAAGATGCCCTGTGAAAAAGCAAAGGACAGACAGGGAAAGGAAAATGATGCAACAGACTTGTGCACATGTGTATGACTTATTAGAGTGAACCGCATTTCAGAAGTTTCAAGCAATACTCTTAAAAAGTTAGCCTTAAAATCATATTTTGAGATGTGAATTCAGAGCTAAAATAAATTCTTACAGTTTTCATCCTGGGCAATGCATTGTAAGGGGATCCCAAAGAAAGACGTATAGCTGTCATTGTACCACACCAGAAGCTCGGTACCCCTGGGAATATCTATACAGGCTCGGTAGAATATATTCGACCTATTCAAAACAAAAGAAAACCCGGCTTAGTAATAGGTAGGACTCATGTGCCCCCATCCACATTTTTATTGCCCCAAAAATGTTCTTCCCAGTTCCACTTAAACAGTTTCTGTTTGTAATAAAATCTGCACCCACCTTATTGCTCCCGGCAACCAATAAAAGCCTGTAACCCAGTATGATAAATAGCTCATAGTTTATTTATACAGTGTCCCTCCATACAGCGTCTTGGCTGAAGTGACAGATATTTGGCCCAGGAGACAGCAGAAAGGAAGAGTTCATTTTTTAAAAAAAAAAAATTCCATCTCACATTGATGAGAAAATTTTCTCTCTTGGCAAATGGCAGACACTGGTGCCTCAACCTCGAATATAAATTAACACTATTGATTTCTTATTTGAAGGAAAAGCATTATGTGTATTCTTGCAACTTGGCATTGGGAGTTCTCAAATTTGTAATAAAATTAAACAGCTTTGTGATATAAGGATTGAGAGAAATAAAAATCTTTCTCATTGCCTTCCTTCTAAGGTTTGATACTGGAGAAGAGAAAAACCCTCTTACATGTAATGGATGGCAATTCAATAAATACAAGAGGAGCACTTTACTCTGGCTGAAAGATTATACTCTGAAAAGACAGAGTGAAGGTACCAAGAAATAAACATTTCTTTTTACAACAGCTTTGATGCTGCAAAAAAAAAAAAAAAAAAAAAAAAAAATCTATGGGTTAAAAAAAAACGAGGCCGCGACTGGTTTTCTCAATGAAGAATTGCTACAAATATTAGACTCAAGTTCAAGATAAAAGTGTTTAGGGTTGGTGGGCCTTAAATTTAGCCTTTCTGTAAGGAATTGGCTGTAGCAGGGCAATTTGTTCCTTGTACAACACCGCAGACAGAAAGCGAATCCTTCACCACATTTTTCATGGCAGTGAGATATGCACTTGTCAACATATTTTGTCACCACAAAGTGGCTCTTGGCAATAGGATCATAAAGATCAATAAAAAAGTGCAGATTCTCAATATTTTACTTGCAGCTGCAAAAATTTCATTTATCTTGTTATTTTCCTTACTTGCTGCCATTCTGTCTCATGAGGGCACTGCTAGCTAAGCAGAATGTTTTTCCCCAACATTCTATGAATATCTGACAAAAACTCCAGCCAGTTGTCCTGGACCTCACTCCCCTTCCTCCTTCCGCATCTCCAAGAGCTGTGCATTTTATTAATTCTTTCCACTGCTACATAAAAAAAAAAATCAAAATTGGAGCCGAGCTATAAATCACTGGCATCTCCTAACTTGAGAAAAATTGAGTCTACTTTGTACTTCACCCTTGTAACATTTCATCTCTCGGTTTGGCTTCCCTTAATATAAACACAGCGCCCGGCAAATGAATGTGCTAAAACCAAATGACACACTTTGCTGCTGAAAGAGCAGAACTGTTTTTGAGCAATGGGTGGTCTTCTGAGGCACGGAGTAGGCCGAAAGGAAAAAAAAAAATGTGTAAGCGTACACCGTTCCTTACAAGCGGGCAGAGCTTCCAAAACTCGCAGAAATCTCTGCATGTTGAAGCACATCAAAGGGATTTTTCCCTTTTCAGATAATATTTCCTTTGCTGACATGTATTTAGTATTGTGGTTGGATGACTCATAAAGATAGCTTCATGGCGTCCCAACGCAGTTGAAGCAGAACACATGCCAACAAACATTATTGTCAGCCTCAAAATAAAAACAAAACGTTCAACTAAGGGTCAATCAATCAAGAGCGCTTTGAAGAAAATTCCATTTAGATATTACAAATCATAACAGAATGAATCTAAACCAGCTGACTTTTTGTGAAGAGGACATTCATGTACAATAAAAATTAGGCTGGCTCTTCAGGGTCCAACTTTTCTATTTTCTTACTCTTGGACGTGGTCACTGGTGATGGATGCCAGTTTTTTAAATTGTGTTTTTGTAGTTCATTTTATAAAGATCTCAAGTAATCGAAAACAGATCAGCAGAGAGAACTCGAAGTTTAAGCGCCATCATGAAAGGGGAGCTATAAAACCCACTTAATATTGACAGATAGGTAATGACTTACTTATGCCCACCTTCCTCTTAGGGGTTTCTCATTTGCCCAAATTCCGGATTTGCCTCAAGAGCTCCCTGGGTGCTCGTTACAAAACCAGCCAAACTATTCTCTTGCTGAATGAATAAGCACAATCTTTACTAAGTTTCTAGCTCCAAATTTCATAAAAACTTCATGACAGAAATGCAGCTGCAATCAAGGTGAGTAAAGCCCGTACACAGCAGTATAACCAGACACCACCGTGCACCATTTCATCTGAACCATTATTTCATGAACTATAACTGCATAGGAAATCAAGGCAGTGAAAAGTCCCATGCTTCGCAAATATGTTCCTTTTGAGTTGGAGACCTTCGAAGAGCAAGCCAGATTTGTTCAGCCTTTAACCTATAAGGGGAATAAAGCTTTTTTTTCTATTTTTAAAGGCTTCATTTAGAAAAAGGGTGGGGAGGAGGAAAATAAATAGCCACAGGCAGGACTCCAAGTTGCCGAGCACAGGGCCTTCTGCTTTGATGTGTCTTTGGTGCCTAATAAAGCTAAACAGTTGCTTCTGATTCTAAAGGGAACATGGCTGTTTATAACTGAGGTCATATATTTATATGGCACATGTTTTCGAGGGATTTTAGAGAAAAGAGGGCTTAGTGGTAGGGCTTTTTTCCTATGTGATTGGTTTCTGTCCTCCTGTATCCACTCCAAGCTTCTTTAACACTAAATGGAAAAGCTTGACCAACAGGTGCACTGAGCAGATGTGGCTTGGCATCTAGGAATCCACCTTGCTTCTCAGCCCCCAGAGGCATCCCCGGGAGACTCTAGGAGATGGAGGCGACTCCACCTTGCCTTTGTTACCCTTTGGGCTTTGACTAAACATCTCAGGAAACTTGGGGCTTCTGGAACCAACTCATCACCTGAAACATATTCTGAATCATTCAAAGGCCAAAGCTCAGTGCTTTGGCACCTTTCCAGGGACCAGGAACAGTTACTCTGCTCAGATACTGCTGCTGAGCTTAACAGTTTTGCAAAAGCAGCCTTGGGAAGGCTGAGAGTCCTTGGTTTCCCAGGCCTTTGTGCAAATGAAACTGTTCCCCTTGGGAGAAAGCCTGAAGGTGACGGAAAGCAAGGGATCTGGGGCTGAATCTCTGCACTCCTATTTGTGTGTGTGTGCACATATCTGCTGCGGGGAACCACCCCAAGTCACTGGGTTTGCTGGGCTCACTCAGGCCATGGCGGAAGTTCAGGTGAAGACATAAAAGTAAACTTTACCATGTGCACTGAAAGAGGCCCACTAGCATCTTTATTCCTGAATTCTCATGAAATTACTGTTGCAATTGCTAAGGTTTCAGAAACCTAGCAAAAAAAAAAAAAAAAAATCTGCCAGTCCCTGCAGAGTTTCTGCAATAATTCCTGTAGAAGATTTTCAAAACTAGCAGCAAGCCTGAATTTGTATATGCAAGCCCAAGGGCTTTGGCTCTGTAAGTGGTAAATCGAGATATACTTTACCTGTACTGAACTACTGTTAGATTCTGTTCTCCGCAGTGCCTTGCACATCGGATATACCTCATCCAGCTTGACTTACTAGGTTCCCCACCATCAATAAAGTGCTGTAGTGTCCCATCTTGGTCATATATCTAGAGAAGAGGTCAGAAGGTCAAGTAGTTAGAACGAATCATCAGCAATCATTTTCCCTGCTTCCCTTGGTGTCTTTGTGTGTCGGCTGCAGAAATTTATTGCCCTTAGGTTTGCTAGTGCTTATTGATGTTGTGGAAACTCAACCGGAATAACAAGGAAATATTTTTGGGTGATGCAAGTCAATCACATTTTTCTTATCAAGCCAATCTTCCCTGTATTAAACATATTTGTGGTATCTCAAGGATGTGAGTGACCATGTTTCCCAAAGAATATTTAACCAATTTGACAGGCTACTCTTAAGTAATGAGCTGCTGGATAAACAAAGCAAGCTGAAAGGAGAGGCCACACTGACATGGCTGGAACATCTACATAAAAGGCCCCCAGTCTCAACACATAACTGTCTGAAGGCATTCAGAGGCAGTAACTGTGTGTTCAGCGAGCTGGGTGACACCTAGCAGAAGGCAGTTGGAGGGTTATGGAACTGCATAGAACTTGTAAAACGAACTCTGAATGGGATGAAATAAATGGACTCTCACCTCACAGAAGATGTAGGACTTCAGCTGTCAGGAACTGAGAGACCCTCAAAAAGGGGGAAAAATAACTGTTTCCTATGGATTGAAATGTCTTAACTGAGGTTGGCCTAATCATTATTGCCTTAGGTCATCTCAAACAGATTTTCTTTCAAGACTATATTCAAGGAAATGAAATCTGCTTCAAACCAGGTAAGAAGCATGGGACAAAAAGTCTTATGCAAAACCGCTAGTCAGCCCGGCATCCATGGCGTTGGTGCCGACCGCAGAGGCGATTGGCTCCCACTTCCGGAACCCAGGTCAAGCCTGGGCACCTGGGAGAATGTGGCATCTAGAGGAGCTGGAGATCAGGGGTTACAGATGTACAGCAGTTCTGGAAGGTCGTCCCCAGTCCAAGGGGCATCCAGGGAGCAAGGGGCACAGTCTCAGAAGGCCCATGGTGTGACCGGACCTTTCCAAATAAAATCAGCAGTAGGTTCCCGGCAGCTGCTGAGACGCTCCCCAGAACACCCTGAGAACTCATGCCTCTTACTCCTGCTGATCAGCCTTCCCTCTTCTCCTTTCCAGACATGGAGAATAAGTCTCACAGAGAGCCTCACTGGTTGCATTTAGGCCCTAAAATTACTATGGTCATTTATATTAATTTAGCTCAGTATTTCTATTCTGGGGGGCCAAAGGGCTTGTTGATGACAGTTTCTTTTTATTATTATCATTTTAAAACAGTTGTTTTTCTTACTTTTCTTGAACTCATTTGTCTCTACCTCCAACCTTTCCACTAACTCCTACAAAAAAAAAAAAAATAGACATCGATCTAATAAAGACAATTGTTTGAGAAGTTATGACTGGGTAGCATGCCAGAGTGATCATGGCTGATAACGCATCCTGAGAAGAGTGAACAAATTCTTAGATTACATTATATTTCAGATTCATGGCTTCTTTAAATTCTCAGTTTGGGGGTGATGGCAGAGAAGAGAAACATTTCATGTGATGGACACATCTGCTGCATGGGCAAGCTAATGACAGACTTCGTATTTAGGTTAGATTACACTGTAGCTATTTTGTTGTTTTTGTTTTTGTTTTAAGAAGTGTTTCAAAGATTCAAAGTCCCAACCCTGAGCCCATGCAACACTGAAAAAATCAACAGTTCCTTAAATGCCACCGTTTATCTGTAATAGAACCAAAAATGTTGATGACCTAGCCCTCTGCCCTGTCCTTTCCCCATGAAGAAACCTTCCTTGAGGACTGCTGGTGAAGATAATTATGAAGCATTGTGAGAAGTACAATTCTCCTTTGTGCTTCTTGCCAACGTCCTCAATCGCAAGGAAAATGCTCTAACATTTATATGTAGCGGGTGCTACCTTGAGTGTTAGCTCATTTGAACACCAAACGCTAGCCAGTCAGTCTTGGAAATGCGGATAAAAAGTGTTTCCTTCCACACTCTTATTTCAACAATCGTTTCTTTAAACTAAGTATTGTGACTAGGAATCTTATAATTTTTGTCTGCCTGATTAAACTACTACTTGCCTTGAGGAAAAACAGATAGCTATTTGTCAGGTTTTTTCCAAATTATCACACAATGTATGTAGCACATGGCATGAGGTTGAGCCTTCCTGTCTGCAGTTAATACTGATATTAAACTATTTTACATGAAGCTGTGATGAGAATCCCACACACCTAATCGTGTACCCAGTCAGAACTGAAGAAACTCATTTAACCTTTATCTTGTCTCTTCCTCAGTCTCCAGAGTCTGACCACCACCAAATCCAGTTGAATTTGCTTCCTAAACTTTTTAAGTGAATCCATCTCTCCCTTTCCAGTTACCACACTAGCCCAAATCAGTTTCCTTTCTCACCTGAAGTATCACATCTCTTAACTGATCTCCTTGTAGCTTCTCCAGGCCTCCTCCAAACTATTCTCTACACTGCAGCCAGAGCGATCTTTCAAAACACAAATCTGATTACATCCATTTCACCCAACTCTCCTCCCCAAATAAAAAACTTCATAAATGTCATAAAACGTCAAGTCATAACAACATATACTCATAGCATGTGGAATTTCCTCAAGGGGCCTCATGCTTTCTATCAGTTAAATTTAGGAAAGTCAAATATGTGTGCCTTTGCATCTGGCTCAAGATAATCCTGGGCCCTTTCTGGTCTGTGTTGTTAAGCTCAGTGTTTCATAAAAGAGAAACAATGGGCCAGAAGGCACCAATGCCTACTTCTGTTCATTCCTGTAGTAGAAGAGAATAAAACTGGGGAAACCAGAATACCCAAATGTGAGTGCTAAATGGGAACTAAGGACGACTTCTCAGAAAGGCCCTAGGTACTAATTTGGACCCTATCATTAATCTCCAACACTAGCTCAACTTTGTTCATATTTAAGAGCTCAGTTAAAAAGGGAGGAGGAGGGAAGAGGAGGGGGAGGAAGAAGAGAAGGAGGAGGAGGAGGAGAAGGAAGAAGAAGAAGGTAAAATTATGCATGTAACTGAACTATACAGGAACCACAGTGGAATTTTTTCAACAGGTTTCAGTCTAGAGCAGCAGCAACAATTTTGAGTTCAGGAAGTTGTTCTTGGAAGGTTGCATGAACACCTACATCTGTGTGACACTAAACTGAAATTTTAAGCTGGATATCTAATTGGTCTAAAAATTTAAGGAATTTAAGAAGACAAATTAATGCCAAAACCAAGAGTTATTTTGTTTTTATTACCTTCCAGAAGATTTAAAATAAGCAGAAAAATATTAAAATCATACACAAGTGTTTAGACAGTTCCCTCAGGATTTATGAAAATGTTAAAAAGGTGAGAAATTTTATTCATTCAAATAGGGAGAATGAAGTCAAGAGTGTTAAATTTAGATTAGGGAAAGATTCATTCTGAAAGAATGCTTGAATATATCATAATTTTGCTGAAAATTGTAGACTTCATCCTGAATATACATGAACCACCAAAGTTTTAATATTTGCTCTGTTCTTTCTAAGGAAGCTGAAAAAGTGACACTCTGGATATAGGGGAAAATAAATGTAAAGAACACATAGGACACTTGGTGGGAAATAGGTGAAATTCTGCAGTGGAAAATCCTCAAAACCATAGACAGTATATTTGGCACATTTGTTTTAGAAAGCCAGTTCCAGCACTGCTGAAAGGGAGCATAAAATGGCACAGTCACATTGAAGAACATTTTGGCAAAACCAAAATAAAGTTGACAATGTATTTATCCTATGACTCGGCAATTTCACTTCTAGGAAATTACTCCACTGAAACTCTGATACATGTGCCTAAAGAGACAAGTTCAAGGGCATTCACTGTAGCATTGTCTGTCATAGTTAATAATTAGAATCATCAAAAGAATAAATTGTGGTTTATTCAATAAAATAGTGTATAACACTTAAACAAGACCTGTTTGTATTAAGATCCAGTTGATAGAAATATCAAAACATAATGTTAATTGAGAAAATCAGGTTACAGATTGATGCATATGTTACTGTTTGTTAACATTTCAAAATACATAAAATGACACTTTTAATAGTATATTTTTCAATAGCAATATATTTATCTCTATATATCTATACATATTGTAAAATTCTGAAAAGGCACACTGGAAGAATTGATAACTTCCTCATAGTACTGGCCTGGGGAAAGAAGGAATGAAAAAAAAAACAATGAGAACTCACACTTTATCTGAAATGCTTCATTTTTCTTTTTAAAAAAATCTGAAGCAAATAAGGCAAAGTGTTAACGCTTACTTTTTTGGCATCCTGTACATTAGCATGTATACTATTTATATTGTATACTTTGTGCTTTCTTGATTTATTTTTGAAAAAATCAAAGAGAAAAAATAAAAAGGAAACTTAACCATTTACTTCTTTGTAGTTTAGTTTTTGCATGTGTTGTTAAAATAGAGAAGTTGACTATCTTGCCCAAATTTAAAAACTGTATCTGTGTTTTCCCCCTGGGAAAATCATTGTAATATGTATCCCTATATTATCAGTCACTGAATCTTTTGTGATTATGTTGTTGCTATTTTAAAACCATTGTTTTTGGTCTATACTTTATCTTGTATCAATAGAAGCAGAAAGGTAAGTAAAGGGAAGAGCTAATTCTCACCTTTTTAAGGGGATTTTTATAGTTTTCAATCTAATAATACCTGTTAGGCTCCCACATATGTGGTAGAAATAATGATCACACAAATTATTTCTCATTACAAACCATGAATAGCATTAACTAAAAAGCACCACACAAATCGTGTTTTTTGTTGCAGTCCTGAATATTAGGAAGCACTACTCATCCCATGATCTTATTTTCCTAGAAAGGAATCTATTTTAAATGAGAACAACATGAGTAAAAAATGCACCAGTGTTGTGAGTTATAAATGCTGCTCATGATTGTCTTGTCTGCAACTCTGTCATTTATGAATGCTGCCAACTTACATTAACAATAATAATCATCATAGAAACAATGTAAGTCAGAGACTGACTTGGGCCCATTTCAACATAATAGCAAGAAAACCATCTTCTGAATGATAAGAATTTGTGTATATTGTGGCTCTGAGCAATCTGTTTCTCTAAATAAGACTTGCAAACTAGTGGCTTTCAGGCTGAATTCAGACAATTGACCAATATTGTTTTCCTCTAGTGTTTCAAAAATTTGGATATTTTACCTATTTTCTCATTTTTCTTGAAAAAAAAAATCAAAAGATGGGTCACCAATCTCTGGCAATAATCCACGGAAGCTGAGAAAAATGAAGATGGCCCCTTTCAGATGGGCCATGTGCTTTTCTAGTTCTCCATAATCCCTACCACTCCCTATTGGTCTTATATGCTTCTTACTGCACTCATTTACTTACCTGCTTGGCCTCATTAAACATTTAAGTTTGTAATCCCAGCTGTAAAGGAATTATTGCTACCCCCTGAAAATTAGTCTGTTACGGCTGGGGGCACTTTCAAGAAAAACTGTTTGAACTGACAGCCCGGAAACATTGCAAGCATTCATCACTCTTGTGGTGCCCAGAAGCCATCACCTGACCGACAGTCAAGCTTCCCGTGCTGTAGTTTTCCAGGGAGTGGGACAGCAGAGGGAAGCATTCTTTTCTTTCATTCTTACCAGCAGAGGCTTTCAAAGATAACTTTTTAAGCAAAGGATCCCCTTCAATTCAAAGAAGTCCGAAATGCAATTCCAGTATAAAAACAGATAAAAAGAAAGATTCCTGGTCCACTATAAAAAAGGATTAAAAGAAAGTCCACGAGGAACACCCAACCAGCTCAAATAACCTTACCCTTTGTCTCCGAGGCGGTTCCTGGGCCATCACCAAGGGCCCGCAGTGAACCGAGGGACCCTGTTAGGAAAACCACAGGCAGCACCCTTCCTCCAGTGTACAGACCTCCATGAAGAGTTCAGTCTCCAATCCTTCTGCTAGAACACTGAGTACCTTGGCTAAATTTAGAGCCCAGAAAAATCAGATTTGGAAGGGACCTCAGAGACCATCTGTTCCAATCTGACCAGTTTATACATAAGATAATAAGGTCTCCAAAAGTTGGTGACTTAGACAAAGTGAGACAACTAGTCAGTGGCAAAACATGGCCTAGTTTCCCTTCTATCCCTCTGCCTGTCCGTTCGTTGGAAGTGTGCTGAAGCTGCTGTCATCTGATTTAATCCTGCAAATACCCAGAAGAGAGCCAGTGATCTTAAAAGAAATGTGACTTATAACTGAAACCTTAATCTGTTCCTCCCAGAACCTGGGTTCCTGAATTTTGACATGGTGGTGGGGGAGGTTTTATATGAAAAGAATTAGCTGATTTTAAGGGAGTAGGGAAACGTCTCAGGCTCTCTCTCTACGTTTCCACAGTTTGGCGTGTCCCTGAGCCGAGGCCCCAGACACCAACATTTGGTCGTGTGCTAAAATGCCAGCCTCTTTCAGCTTTTGCTCAGCGGCTGATGTGAGGAAGCGTCTTTTATGCCCAAACATCTAACATAGGGCCCAGGGCATAGGTAGAATTCAAAACCTGCTGAAATGAATTGTGCTGAATCCTCATGATAATTCTATAGCTTCTTAAAGAGCTCAGATTTTATTCAAAGCTTGAGAAGAAATCACCACTAAACACAATAGCAACTTCATTCTGAGCACTAACAATAAGGGCTTTTTAAGGAAAATATGACATCCTCCTAACTTCTTTCAGTTCTACAAAATGCAAGGGTGAATTTCATATGATGATTAAATGCATTAAGCAATTACTACAGTAAGGGCTGAGAAATGGTCTTTGAGAGTTTTCTGGTTTAGAACTGAGAACTCAGCACTGTTTTATGTCCTTTCACTGCACATGGAGGATCCAGGGAGGAACAGACACAAAGACGGCTACTCAGGTCTCCTCTACCTACTCTCTCTCCACACAGTACTTTTATACGGCCTCACCTTTCTGTAAAACTCATAAAATTAGGGTTTCAATAATCAAGTATATTAGTAATTTGAGAAACTCAGTTGAAAAATATACTGTTGGCCAAGATGGATAAAAATGTTTTAACTACGAAGTCCCTCTGTGTCAGGAGGGAGAGGTACAATATTTTGTGGCCTGTGGATAGGTACAGGCTACGAAAGTATTTTGACTAAAAGTTAAAATCCAGTGTCCCCTCTGATGCTAAATAAAAGATTTTAATTTTAATAGTATGATTGTTAGTGGAGACTTTCTTGAGTATTACCAGTGAAAACACGCAATGGACGTGACCAGAGAAGGTAAAGAGCACACAGGCAGTGTCAGCTCTAATACCTGTGAATTACAATTGTGGTCTGCCTCAGGTGGCCATGTGACTTTAGTCAGTTACTTAGACCTTCTTTAAAAAAAAAGTGCTCATGATAGTCCCTAGTCAAACAGCTAATACGAAAATCAAATGAGCTTTTTTATATGTAAAGAACTTAAATCAGCACTGAGCCCAAAGTAGGAGTCCAAAGAATATTAGCTATCCTTAAGCCATCACTATATTTATATGGGAAATGTCAGCCCAGGCATAATCTACTAACTTACTCAGGGAAACTGACCACTAAATAATATGTGCGGCAAGATATGCAAACTCATTATTGCTAAGGCTACCAGATCGTGAGCTCAATGAGGGCAGTAATGCATTTTAAATATTTTAAAAATTTACCAATAGGTATCTTACACAAGGCTATGTACATACCAAGAAATCAACTTTTATTGAAAGAGAAAGAGGTGGGGTGGGAGAGAAAGAGATTGAGAGAGAGAGAGAGAGAGAGAGAGAGAAATTGAGAGAGAGAGAGAGAGAGAGAGAGAGAAGAAAAATCTGGGGATGACATAAAGGAAGTGTAGGAGTAAACCCATCACTCTAATTTATGTTTTTACTTCCCAGATGACTCTATAAAATAATAAAACAAAATATTTAAAATATTGGATAAATGTGAATACTACCTAGAAAATAGTAAAAAAGCATTTCTTCAGTCCCACATTTTCCATTTCCTAAATTTAATCGGTCTTCAGTTTAATAGTGTTATAAAAATGTCATTCGAAAAACACAAGCACCCACTACACCTCTAAGAGCATATCTGTAACTAACAGGTAGTTATCACAAGTGTTCTAATTAACTGTGGCGTCAGGACTACAACAAACCTCTCACTGAACATCACCTTATATGTAGGATTTATTGCTTGACCTCTGAAGCCACTGACATTTCTGGCCAGAGGAGGCCCCAACTTACTACATGAACAACGGGCATGTTCAAGGTAGGTGAGCTGTCTGTGCAATCCAATGTACCTGGATAAGGTGGAGGGGACATCTGTGGATGGCAGCCTGGAGCACCTGATCAACAGGGAGCCCTGCCAGTCCAGGCTTCCAGGTACTGCTTCCCAAGCTAGAGAAGAGGACATCAAGAATACACCACTGTGGCCTCCTAACCTCTTTAAACTGTCAAATCAACCTAATCAAAGATTGAGAAGACAGACCCCAAAGCAATACCTTAAAGATGAATGAAACAATCTGCCTCCGCCTTAACACAAAGAAAGGTCATACACATTTGTGTAGAATTTTAGTTTATAAAATACTTTCACAAGCTTAGTTGAGCATTATAACTCAAAGATAGGCAATAGTATTATTACATTTTACAGGTAAGAAATCTTGGGCTGAGGAGGTTAAATGACTTGCCCACAGGCATACAACTGGTTAGTATGATAAGAATAAAACCCTTTGGAATCATAGGCCATTGTGTTACTGTTTTTTTTTTTTTTTTTTTTTTTTTTTTTTTTCATCACATTCTATTTGTTCTATCAGGGAAAAATAGCAGAGTTTTTTCTTTAAAAGTATTAAAATTCTCCAAATGAGGGCCATAAAAAAAGGTTCACAACTATCAATAATGCTATTTATCAAGCAAATTCCTATTTTCAGAGCAAATATCAATTTAGTGAGAATTACTTAATCTGCTAGTAAAATTTATACAAAGCAACCAGGCAGTGAATAAAGACACAGCTCCCCCAATACAATGTAAAACCACTCCCCTTCCACCAGCAATGTGCCATAACGACCAGTAGCCACAAAAAATAGGCAAGGCATAAGTTTGTGGATGAAGATGCAAATTTTACAATGAACGCTTCTTCATTAAAGCAAATACTAGCTAGTGTGGCCATATTTATTTGTGTTCAGTTTTTCAACTTTTTTTCAAATATATAATACTGTTGGGTTTTGTTTTTTTTTTTTTCATTTCAGTCATTTCTCCTTCCACCCTCCATTAAAATTAGCTTATTTTGTTATTTCTAGTAAGAAAACTCTTTCCTCTAACTCTGGTTTGGAATATTTTGGAATGTTTGGAATGCCAAGGCTTCAAAGGTCAAGTAATAAACGCCCCATAAAATAAATGAGTAATGGTTATATACACCGTAGCTGTATTTTCAGTAACGCTGATATAAAGCTATATACTGTACTTTGTCAATTCGCATTCATCAAGTCCCAGAAATATTAGAAAATCATTAGAGGTTTATGTTGAGCTTGCAGATAATACTAACATATAAGTCAAGATTGAAATATGGTAATCAGAAAAACAGTTGAAAAGTGTCAATAAACTGTAAAATACCCATGGTGGGGTTTGTGAAGCCTGCATTAGAGAGCCGGCTATGTGAAGAAATGAAAATGGGTATTTTGGTCACACTATGGGTCAGCTGCTGCTAAGTGTCAGGCTAACAGAAGGGGTGGGTGACTTGGGATTCCAGCACAGAGATCCGGGAGTTCCTGAGAGCTGCTGAGCACTTGGTGAGTCCTACTTATCTCCAAGGACGGCGGCGGCCATCAATACAAAGCCTGCCATCCATCAATCTGAAGTCCTCTTCAGACATCCTCTGTCTGTTGATCAGAGGAAGACTTTGGGGAATTAGGCTTCCATTATCAGGATTTTGTCTGTGATCTGAACAAGCCACTGAACCTTTAACTTTTCACTTGGCAGAAGCATATATGCTGGAAAAGTCCTGACAGTTCATTCATTTTGCTCCATCCTGGAGCCAGCTGATGTCTGACTGGTGAGACCCGCCCTCTTTGATGTTGTACTCTTTTGAGAGTGCCCTGCTGTGAAAAAAATTTTATCCGTCCAAATTAAAGAGAAATATTTCTGTATCCAGCTGTTAGCTGTGACATATTTGCCATTTTTCAGGGCACTGGCTTGGTGCCATCCACAGGCTCTGCTGCAAACCTATCTTTTTTCCTCTCCTCCATAGCAGCAATAATATCCACAGCGCACAACTGTCTCCAGTGTCCATATAATATCAACACTAAAAAGGAAAATACTGCTAATCCTACATTGCTAAGAACAGCCTCAGGAATATTTTCATGCAGTCATTTTTTTCATCTATTTTCTCTTTTTTAATTTTTATTTTTTGAGTATCAGCATTAATGTCTTTCAAAACTGTAAAATTATTCAACATAATCCACTCATTTAAAAACTGCTTCAATTCAGTTTATTAAAAATCCAGCTTTAATTAAAGTAACCAATAAGAAGTCCTGACTTCTATTAAATATATTTACAAATGAAATGAATTTGGATCCTATGAAAACTTATTTCATATGTACGGGGTCCACATTTAAAAACAGACATTTGTTCAGTGGAAAGAACTGTGTGTAAGTTAAGAAAAACTCTCATGAAAGTTTGAGTAAACATTTAGATCTCAGTAATCAAGAAAGCCCATATCTCTCATATTTATTAAGTGCCATTGGGGGCTTATAAAGATTGTTGCCATGAATTGTGTGTATTATAAACAAAGGGCAGCTCACATTATCACTACTTCTTCTCCACACACTGAGATAAATGAGTAAAACTCCACAGTTTCCAGTGAGCCTCCCATTCTGGCCTTCCTCACTCTTCTCTCATTTTCACTTTTGCCGAGGTGGAAAGATATCAGTGGAACTAGATCTGAGCACTTAGCGTCAGAGAATCCTGCTTGAGACTGATCTCAGAATTACTAGCTGACATGCACAGCTCTTCACCATCCTCCCTCACATCAGTTAAGGTGTGTTGTGAAAAAAATACACAATAACAACAAAATATGTTATATGTGAAAAAGTATCAGTTTTGGAAAATAAACCACAGGGAGATCTGAATTAACACATTCCTCCACTTGGAAAAATGAAGCCTTAGTTTTCCAACCAAACAGGAATGGGGACCAATATTTTGTTTAAAAAATCCCAGAAATATCACCACTGTGAGCTTATGGGATTTTCACATTATCCATAATAGTATATCAAATACTTCTTCACTTGAAAACTATAAAATAACTAATTCAAGCTATTGCACACACTGCGGCACACACTTGAATTCTCCATTTGATTCATACAATATATCTTACAAAGTACTATTTAATCCTAAATTTCTGGTTCATAAATTCTAGTGGGTGTAACACTGTATAGACCTTGAAAACTGTTACTGATTTTACACTTCAGCACAGTAGCTAATGAAGAATATGATTTCCAAGAAGCAGCTTGGACCAAAGCCTGGGTGCAAACTGCTGTTAGACAGCAATCGTATTAAATACTTACAAGGTGGTAAGTAGAGAATATCCCTAAAAAATCAGGCTGCTTCTATGTATGTGTAGACATACACACACCATGCCCTAGAACTCACCCGTGTTTTTTAGTAAGAACTTTCTGAAGACACAAAATAGTTTTCCCAATGAAGTAATGGTTTCCTACGGTTTTACTTCTTTTCAGAGCAGTCTACAGCTTTATTTCTTCGCTGAAATGTGTCACTCTTTAAATTATTATGTTTTCCTAAGTCTGTGACATTCTTTTCCTAACCACACCAATAAACTGTGATTGTCAGACACACTTTAAGGGGAAAGTGACCATGTGTGCAAACTAGAAAACATAATTTCAGATCTTAAGTAATTTAGGAGACATTCTTTATATCAAGTCAAGACAGTACTAAGCATGCACTCATTTCTCAATTTACACCATCCTGCCCTGGATCAATGGCTGAGACAGAATGGACCCTCAGATTCATAGTGCTCCAGAAAGTGAGAATGTAAGGGTCACAAGTGGCCTAGACCAGACATGGTACTGAAGGAAAGCCCCCTGGAGTTGTTCCCCTCCCAAGATAACTGCTTACAGGAAAAACGTAACAAAATTCCAAGTTTGTCCTGGAACAAGAGACATGGAGTCTGGCTTCTCTGGACCATTTTTTCTTGAAGGAAGGGTTGCATAGCTATACAGAGGACTGAATGAATATACTAGTTTGTCATACGTCTCCTCCCCAAGATGCAGCAGATGAGGTACTGAGAATAGAAGGTGATGGCAATAATGGTGAGCCTTGAAAGTAGACTTCTGACCTCCCAGACAGCATTCTATCAACAAACATTTAGTAAGCAGCTACTATGTGCCAGCCACTGTGCTTAATGCAGGGCATTAAAAACTTAAGACCCAGTCCGTGCCCTCAAGTAATTTACAGTTCAATAGGAGAGATGCACACATAAGCAAATCAGAAGACATTTATTCTGGCACTACAATCTGTAAATTTTTGCATCTAAACTTTGGACATTTGATGTCTAGAATGGGGTTCCTACATATGGGAAGGGTCATCCATTACAATTTTACAAAAAGAAACTCAGAGAGTTAAAGTTAGTTATGTAAATAAATTCTGGACTATGAAGGCGGCATTAAGTAAATGTTTGATTGAAGTCTGCCAGACTACAACCTCACTGAGGGCAAAGATAAAATCTCTTGTTTGCCATAGTACACCTAGTTATTAACACAGCTTAGCATACTGTAGTATCTGGTGTTGAATGTATGTCTGCTGGTAGGTTAGTTGGTTGGTTAGCTGAGTGGGTGGTTGGGTGGTTGGTTGCTTGGTTATTGGTTAGCTGGATGGATAGATATGGATATAAAAGGATGAACAGCCAGAAAGATATAAACGAAAAGATAGGATAACTCTAGGTACCCAACACTAAGAACTGGACCATGCCTCTTTGCTCTCTGGGCAGGCTAACACAGCTAGAGCAGAACTGAATACATCCAACTAGGAGAATTTTAAGGAATGCAATGTCACCTGAAAAAGTGTGCTATACATCAACTGGCTAAAGTTAACATTTTTTAAAAAAATTATTTTTCCCCTTAGTTCTTTGGTTTTTTTTTCAGCTTTATTGAAGTATAACTGACATAAAATTGGAAGATATCTGAAGTGTACATTGTGGTGATTTGATATATATATATATATATATATATATATATATATATATATATATGTATGTATATGTATACACACACATGTACATATATATACATATATGTATATATGTATACACACATATACACACACACACACACACACATACAGAGAGAGAGAGAAAGAGAGAGAGAGAGAGAGAGAGAGAGAGTGAGAGACTGTGAAAGGATCCCTCACCATATAGTTAATTAACACATTCATCATCTCTCACATCTTTTTTTTTTTTTTTGGCGAAAACATTCAAGCTTTTTTAAAAACACCAGTCTCTGCAGAGCTGAGGCTGCTGCAAAGCAGCTGAATGGAGACTTCAGTCAATGGTGAGGCGAGAGGCTACCCAGAGCTGGCATATACTTGCCTCTCTGCCAATGCTGGACCCTCCTCCCATTCCAACCCCCAAAACTATCCCCTGCTGAGGGTTACTGTAACTATCCCTAGTCTTCCCTTTAGGTGACTCTTTTTTCTATCCTTCACCATGCTTCAGTCTCTCTCTCTTCTGGACCCAGTACTTGCTCAAATCAGGATCCTTGCAGCTGAGATTTACTCCTAGCTATGAACCTAGGTCAACGTGCTACCCTTGAAAAGAATATTGACATTTTGACCTTTACCTCCAAGTGAGGCTTGAAAGGGGACATAATGCCCTTTTAAAGAAATTCAAAGTATCACAATAAGGGCGGAAGTCATCCTGGGGAGGACAAATGACCATTCCTGGGGGCCTTCCTATTGCATCAGTAGTCCATTTTGGTCCTTGTCAAGATCTGGGGTGAGGCTGCTGATTGTGCTGCTGCAGTTCTAGGACGAATAAACGGCTCAGAGGAGCAGGCTAGGGATTCTGGTGGCAAGGGCAACCCTATCTCCCCCTGCAGAAGAGTTCGCTGTGGATCCTCTCCAGGAGATGCCTTACATTCATGAAGACCCTCAAATTTAGACCTTTGAAGTCATTTTCAAATGAGGTTGTTGTACACACAATCATGGAGAAAGACTGACAGGATTAAAAGGAGTCCTTCTTTGCACACTCTAAACTTGGGTCCTTTGACCAGACCACACTGCCTGTAGTGAGCCATAAATTAACATTTTTATAAATCCTGTAATTAACTTATGAATAGCACAATTATATGCTTCTGGTATTAAAAGCATTAAGTTGTTAAAGGTAAACATTTAAAGTATACCCCTGTTTTTTTAACCCTGTTTTGGCATTTTTTTTCATTTTTCCATATATCAAGGGCCTCAAAAAATGGAAGTGGCCCAAGCCTCTCAACAGCCGCGGTTTGGACTTGCTGATAATGCCCCTTTCACACGGCTGAGCCGGAGGGCTGGCAAGTGTGCAGCCGACACTGAGCCACAGTGCCTTCTCACGGAGAAACAGTCCTGTGTTCCTAGAGAGGCAGTCAGGCCCACAAAGCATGATTCCCCGGAAACCCAACCAAGAGATCCAGTAAACCTGATGTCTGGGCATGAGGTTTGCAAATTCTCTGGTTAGAAGGGGTATGACTAATGTCAACACCCAAGAAAAGCAACCACCTAACCACCACACTGTTATAACCTGTAGGCTTCCTAATTCTTAGATAAGACTTAGGATTCCCTTCTTTCCACAGGAAGCATCTGCGGGCTGAAAAGAAAGACTGGAAAGAAATCTCTTACACTGGGGTCCAGAGGAAGGTTTCAGGCAAGGCTACAAACACCCTGAAATCTCAAGAAAATGATTTTGCATATAAGTAGTCTTCTGGGAAGAAGGTCCATAGATTTTAGTAGATTCTCAAAGGGGGTATGTTTATATATACATACACACACTCTGAAAACTACTGCCAAATTCATACATTCAGATAGAAAGAGAGTATTGAATGAAGAAATGGAGATAAGAACATGGGTGGATGAGCTAGAATTCTTGGGGTGTCTTGCATATATTTGAGGAGGTACTCTTCAATGAGTGATAGGTTTCTTTGGTCTCTGAATTGCCTGATCTTATTCCTATTTCCTCCTCTCTGGAGCAAGAGACCCTGGTCTTCCTATGTTCTTTTTACCATATTTTCATTTTGCATTTGATTGCAATTATGTTTTGATGTATGGGTTTTGCCTAAATCTTTGACCACATTCCAGGACCACTAGAAAAGTAAACTGAAATAGAGTCCTTTGGTTGGTTTATTTCATGACAGATATTTTTAGGTTAGGGATCATATGAGTGGGCCAGATTATATTGAGCAGCTCAATGTTTCAGCTTTGTAGACATCAACCACTGCATATTCTGAATTTAGTAAGTCAATGGTTATTAATACTGCAAAACATTCCCTTTCAGCTTTGACCAAACCTTTCGATGGCACTATTTTTTCCTACTGAAGTGTATAATCACATTAAATCAGCCCATACAACAGAACCACTTGCTTTGTAAGCTGTAAATGTTTCATAAGTTAATGCATTATTTATCTTTCTCTGGCTTATGCTTTTATATTTACTAGTTTATTCATTGGTAGATGAGCTACAAATTAGAAATCTTGGGTTCTAATTCTGACTTGGGCAGTCCTAACTTTGTGATGTAGGTAAGTCTCCATGTCCTCTGATGTGAAGTGTGGACATTAAGTTAGATGATCTCTAAGATGCTCCAGCCCAACTTCTATGATCCTATGAATTGATAACTATGTAAATGTGTCTTAAATATAAGTACTTCGCTGCGGGAACCCAGAAGGATAAAAACTAAAACATAACCATTTTGACTATAGATATAAATATTTTGATGCCTAATAAGGGGGGAAGAATAACATAACCATAAGTCACAGACTTTTTTATGAGACCTGTGCAAATTCAATTATAATTTATACCTTCCAAGCTGTAGAGTATAATTAAGTCAAGAATAAACTGTTAAGCACTTAATATATTTTTTTAATTCCATGTAATTGAAAGTGAACTCAATTGCACAAATGTTTAAGGGATTCACTTAGATTTCAGTGCATTGGAGACACAGTAATGGAGTACCATCATTCAGCCTGGGTTTGAGTCTTGGATTCACCAATTAAGAGCTATGTCATCCTGGGCAAAACATTTATCTCACTTGTGAGATGAGGAAGATGTTAATGTAACTTCAAAGGATTTTTGTTAGGATGAGTCTGACACATAGTAAGGTTTGGGTTTTGGGTTTTCCCTTCCAATATAAATTTGGAAAACTAAGTACAGAAGAAAATAATAAAGAATTTTCAATCCTTGGATGTTATATGTGGAATTGGGCAGAGCAGGAATCAAATCTCAGCTGTGTGACTTTAAGCAAGTTATTTAATATCTCCAGTTCATTTTCTGATGTGTAAAAAGAAAAGAATAACCCCAGAGAGTGTGCAAAGATTTAGAGAAATAAAGCATATAAAGGGCTGAGAATAGTGACTGAGAGGTAGCTACAAAAGAGTATTCCTAGGAAATAAAAATTATTTTCTCTGTAGTTCAGTGATCCCGTTATCTTTAATACTAAAAGTCTCAAATAATTACAAGTTTGAAAAACCTCTAGATATTGTTTTGAATGAAAAACATAAAATGCCAAGGTATTCGATAATGTTTAAAATTTTGAGACACATGCAAACTTGAAAATAAATTTCCAAATCATTTCAGTTTTATCTCATTGGATCATGGTGCATTTCTTTTTAAGTTAAAATAATCATTTAAAGAAAAAATAATATTACTCCTATATCCTCAAAACAATCAGAATTTGATATATTTATTTCACAGAACAATTCTGAGCTTGATATATAATTACTCAAAACTGGTTTATAAAACTAAGGAAGTCAAATCATGAGAAGCTTTACAGAATTTATACTTTTCTCTATCTCAATAGAAATATTTAGTTTCTATAATCACCCTTATAAAAACCACCAAAATTAACACTAAAAAATAACTAACTTTATTTTTACAAAAGTATTTAACTTAGAATATGAGGTTCAATTTAAAAGGGTAGACATGTCTAATGAAGGAATAGATCAATAAACAACTTTAGAAACTATAATACCTATAACTATAATTTAGTTAAGAATTAACAACTTGCCTTCTCTTAATCAGTAAATTATTTTCAAACCAAAGTCCCAGCAAGGGTAAAAACATATAACATTTCCATGCACCAGAGGGAAGAGTGAAAACATCCCTTCTGTCTCATTCATGGAATCCATTTCTCAGATCTTTGCTTTCATTAGAAAGCAATATTATGTAGCCTCACCAAGATAGGTGTCATTTTTTATTAGGTAAGAGTATTTTTTTTCTATAAACCATCTTGGCATTTCTTTTGCAATAAATTAAATACATGTGAAATTCTAAATGGCATAATTAAAACCCAAAAGATATATTTTTTTCCTTAAATTGAATAATTTTATCTTGCTTTGAAGCTGCATGAATCTTGGCTAGTTTGTACATTTTTGCTCTCAAGGATGTAATGTAACCATTGGAGTTGTTACATAATGTAAATAAATTTCAAAGATGGTATTAATATAAAAACTATATCACATAACCCTAAAAATTTAAGATAGCTGCCATGGTAATAACCAGACCATTTTTTCAAACAAATTTATATTTCATCGTGTCATTTTGAACTTTTTCTGAACTTTTTTTTTTTTTAAGAAAGAAAACTACAATTGAGACCAAATGTTTTGTGAAAGAAAATACAGACAAGCTGATTTGGCCAAGCACAGATAACTTCAAATTAAAGATGTTACTATATCCTAAAACTTAACCCATTTTTTATAAGCCACAGTAATTATGACATAATTATAATCTGAAGTTATGATATCACTTAGGAAGTCTATGAGATTGTAATAGTGCTTAGAATATTTTTTGAATGGTTTGACATCAGTCAATTACACAGTTCCTTTTTTAAAAAAATCAAATGCAAGGCTTACTGCAGTTTGCAATAAGCGCTACTACTATGTAAGCATCTTTTCACAAACAAATTGTAAAACTAAAGTCAATTATTTTTTAGGGTTAATTCTGGTAGTTGTTCTAAGAGTGACTATAGAAACTAAATATTTCTACTGAGGTAGAGAAAAGTACAAATTCTGTGAAGCTTCTCATGATTTTGCTTCCTTAGTTTTATAATCCAGTTGTGAGTAATTTATATCAAATGAAGGCCATTTCTGCAGCATCCTTTTGCCATCCTTCCTTCCTCCTTCCAGGTCATCCTCCCCCATCACCCAGCCCAACCTTCGTGCTCCTCTGTCTCCTACTTTGTTCAGCTCATGTTGGTTCCAGAATCTCTGTCTTCTTTCAATTAAACTCTGCACCTAAAATAAACCATAAGTTCCCAAATCCCCACATTTTAAGCACTGGTTGGTTAAACCAATAGAATCAAAACAGCAGATACAATGACTTTATAGAAAAAAGTCACCAGGATCCAGGACAGCTTGTACACATTGAGTGAAGCCTGTATCACCAAAAAAATGGGTTCAGCATATGTCAATAAAGAAATGATTCTTCAAAGATCCTTTTAAGAAGAGCAAAGACTCTATAGCCAATATTATCCATACCCTCCTCTCTCTCAAACTCACCATGCAAAAAACAAAATTATTTTTTAAAAAGGATGCTAATTTAATAACACAATGGCAAGACTTAACTTTCACTAAACATCACCTGTAAATTATGAGATGTACTCCTTCTGTATTGTCCACATGAGATCAGTCCATAGACTACCTAACAAAGGCGGCTTCTAGAACCTACCAAGAGATTCCATATTATACTTTAAAGCCGATTTGAGCCAGGCTAGATCCCTAGTTAGAGGGATAATAAAAACCTCTTCTTTTTCTTATATGTCCAAGAACTTCAAATTTAATTTAGAATTTTTATTCACTCAAAAAATGACCTAGTATACTTTATAAAGTGGGGGGAGGGCACATGGTACTGAAGGAGGATGAGTAAGAGAGCAGCAGACATTTCCAACAGCTTCCTTTCATGCCCTCAGAAACAAACAACAGCACAGACAACTGAAACACAACAAAACACTTGTTATCTAATATGCCCAAGTCTTGATATTTTGATTACATCTGCTTTGCTTTAAGAAACTGTGATACATAAAAATCCAAAAATATAAGAGATAAAGGGTGATTTTGTTTGACAAAAGGCTGAACTAGTTTTCCTTAAAACATCCAACTTCCCCAGAGCTCTAAAGTATGATTTGAATAAGACAAATTCAAAGTATTTATAACATTTCAAAAATATAGCTACTGTGTGAAGTAGGGTTTACCTGTGTATACACACAGATAAAGAGAAGAGATGACATAGGCCCTTAACAATCTTAGCAGAAAGTGAATGAGTAAATGTTCATATGCATGTGATAAGATAACCCACAGCCCACTATCAGAACCATTCCTGACATTTGGATTTTCATATCAGCCTTTTCTTTCTAAAGTGCGTTTCACACTTTCCTCAACTCAGTGCAACTGCCAACAACTACTGCTTTTTTTGCACTTAGGATTCCAGAACAGTATGTCATATGGTTAACCAATATTTACTTGTGCTCTGGTTGTTTTAAAGTTATTAGAATAGAGGAAACACAGGCCTAAGAAGTTTCTTTAGGCATATAATCATGAATGGAAAAAACTTTTAAATTATAGAAAACCATGTGGGCTGTCATATAGTTCTGGCCTCTATCAGTATCTTAAAGGGATAGTATGGGGTGAACCTGGAGTACACAGGATTTCCCATACCTTAGCAGCAGCATGGGTGATTTTTGCTTTACCTTTACACTATCTGTACCATTATGTAATTAATATTCTTCTTTAAATGACTTTAAATCAATTTTTCACGTTAGCCTCACTCTAAGCAATAATATTAATAAAATTGTGGGTTTGATGTACTAGACATGAGTAATTTCAAGCTCTGTGGATCTCCTGGTTTGCTCATTTGTAAGTAAAGTGTCAGGGTAATGTCAAAAGTCTCTCCTAAATTCAAAAATTTGGTGATCTCAGAACTCCTAGAGTGATTTTCAGTCACCTTGTACAGTAAATCAGAACCAGATCCAGACTTTGGGATTTCTGAACTCCCAATTTAGTGCTCCTTTGTCCTCATCCCACTGTGCACACAAACATTCAAATGATTGAGAAATGAGCACACTGGAAAATGACAGCAAATGTGTATCTAGTGATTACCTTGTGCCAGGGACAGTTCCAAGGACGCACCATATATTATATACCTTAATCCTCAAAACCGTCCATTCACCTATTTCAGAGAGGAAACTGAGGCACAAAGAAAAGTAAACTTGCACAAGATTATACAGTTAGTTAGGAAGTGATATAGCTGGGAACTGAAGTCCAAGGAGCCTGGCTGCAGAGCGTGGGCTTTGCCACAACACCACACTACAAATGTGGAGCGCCTGTTACTAAGGTTCCCATGCATACTTTGCTGGCAGAACTCTGAGCATGAGAGGAGACCAGTGGGATAGATGGAGAGAAAATGCCGAAAAATAATATCAGCGTGAATGATGGCTAGGAAATGACCAAAAAACTGAAAAGAAATACACATACATTCTTTTGCCTAAATTTAGCATAAGATCAGCAATATTAAACATTTTAATAGCACTACAAGTAACTGAAAAAAATCCAAATATCATTACATCCCTAGCCTCTTCCCAACCACTCCCAGAAAGTATTAAAATTAAAAAGAAAACTTGTGGCTAAAATGTCCCAAAACAGAGATAATGTACTAGAATACATTTGTAATCTGCTATATTTACTAGCTACTTAAATAGTTTCTAATTAGGTTGTTTTTTTCTTTTTCTTTTTACATTTTCATTCTTTCTTCAGAAGAACAGAAAATAATAACAATCAGAAACACTTTGACTAGCCTCTTGGGTATCTACTTTGTAAAAGTTTACTGTATTAGGTTAATAATGTCGTATATCTCACTATCATTCTCAGCCAATGTGAACCCTATAAACACATTAAAACAGGACAGAAATAAAATAGAAGTGGCGTGGCTCACTTTAGGCTTGCGTAGTTCATGTTATGCCATACAATATGCCAAAAAATATATTCAAAGTCGTAGTCATATAATCATAGCCTTAAAACTTGTAAATGGAACGATTTCCAAAAGGTGATAAAAGTCTGAGTTCAGAGCAGGATGCGGCTGGAAACGATAACCTTATAATTTAAATCTTTCCTGAAACTCTCACAAGAGCCTAGTCAATCTCACTTCACAAAGACCTCCGCAAAGCCCATGCACACCTAGCAGAACAGTGGGACTTGGCCAAACAAGACAGTTTCATTTTTGTTGTAAGATCTTAGACCATCTGCAAATATAATTTTAGTACTTTAATCTCCCTTACTTAGTGAGAGTGAAAAAGTAATAGAAATTTTTTAAAAATATCCCAAGGCAGTGTGACAGTTAACAAAACAAACTAATGAAACTTTAAAATAATTATGTTGAACTCTGCTGTCCAAATAGATGGGTCTATTTTAATATTTGTGTAACTTGGATAAATATGTGTGTGTTGGGAGGGGGTGAAATGCACATGAACAGATTCTTAAGAATTTAGAAATTCATCCCAAATTCAGCAGTTTGAGATGACTTAATGAGTTTGATCATGGGATACAGAAACTTTAATCCTTAAATCATTTGTTTTATTTCAAAGCAGTCAGGAGTGATTAGCCAGCTTTAGTAATAGGTTAGTGGCATAGAAATAGTTCCTGGGGCTCTGGACTAAGGAGTTGAGGGTAGTTTAGGGTAATATTGTGTTACGACAGCCTATCTATAGCAACCATTCACGAACACTGCCTAAAGTTTTATGAAATCCACACACAGGTCTTTAATACGCAGTTGACCGCAGTTCTTGGACATGCGTGCAGAGAAGCCACTTCAGGGGAGAAATCCCTACTTTCACTCTTGCAGCCAGGGATGCCTTTCTGTTTTTTGTTTTGTTTTGTTTTGTTTTGTTTCATTTTGTTTTGTTTCGTTTTGTTTTGTTTTTGTTTTGGGGAACAGCCTTAGCTTTTTTAGCATGGTGAGTTTCACAATCCCATATTGCCTTAAGGATTTTCCACTAACAATTTTAACTGAGTTGCTGATTTCTAAGTCTTCATCAAACGGGGTGGTGAAAACATTTTAAACGGACGTAGGCAAAGGTGGTTCCTGCGACAGCACTTCACTGCTTTCAAAATACTTTCACATATTTTACCTCACTATGGTTTCCAGCCTATATAAACCATCTAACAATTGCTAATTCTGGGATGACCATAATCTTTTAAAAGCAAGACAGCCATGGAGATTTCTTTTCAGCAAAAGTCTGTAATTACTTAAGGAGAACAGGGATTGGTGATTTTTTTCTTAAAGAATATTTTTGCCCTTTCATGTATTTATTTTGATGAGATCTGGTTATCTTTATTACTTGTGGAAGCCAAATGTATAAATTTCTGCAGGTTAAACATCCTGCGTTGCAAAGTGGATAGCTTCTTAAAACACTGATGTCTTCTATAACATTCTACCACACATCTTTGCATGCTGAGTAGTAACTGGAGATGAGCCAATTAATTAAAATGTGCTCAAAGAATTAATTCGTGAGAACTAAACTATGTACCATTTAGTGGAAATCTTATACTGGAAATGATTGGTGGAGATATGAAGTTAATTTTTATGTCTGTTTACAGTTATTCTGGCTTAATTTCATTTAATCCATTTTATGATCAACATATGAAAAAATTCAGTTCTTTGCAAAAATAAATTCAAATGTGCCCATAAATTAGCTTTCTGTGTGTGCTACTACAATTTAAAATACATGAAAATTAAAATGTTTTCTAAATAAATGGCAGGGAAATAACATCTAAATTCATCTACTTCTAGCAACTCATATTTTGTCAACAGACTGTACCAAAATTCTTCATTAAAGTGTTTAAGGTAACTTCATTAAATCTATTATTTTGAAATTGACATGTACCATTTTTGTTCCATTTCTTCTAGACGCTAATTTGAAGTACTAAAATAAAGATCCTGACTGAAAAACTTAACTGACTGAATGCATCAAGTCTTTTAAAGCTAAAGTCTTCAATAATTAAGGCCAGTCCAATCATTAAGAAAAAGAGAACAAGGAACACAAATACAGTGGTAAAATCATGCTAGAAAAAAAAAAAAAACATAAACTACACAGATACATTTTCAATTTTTACAGGGGGAAGAGAATTACAACTTGGCTGACAATTTGAGAAAGATATTTGGTAAAAGGACAAAGTGACTTTGAGTTGTTGGAACTATTTATACAGAAGTAACCTAAAAGTTTGTAAAATGATCCTTAACTAGTTTGATTAAAAGAGGGTAATTAATAAATGACAACACAGAATGAAAAGTTTGTTGTGGCATTTTATAAACCACCCAAGAAGTTAAATCAATGCTTTTCTGTTTAATTTCACTATTTGTTTTTCCATTTGAGCTGCCAATTTTTTAACATGCTACAGAAAAAAAAGAAACTTCTTTTTATTATTATTATTCTAAACATCACAGATTTTGTTTCAAATCAATTGAAGTTTTTCAAAATGATCCTTACATTTGCTGTCACACTTGTAGTGAAGCCATTATTCTATCAAAACTCTTTAAATAGCCTCCACCCTCTCCCTTTTTTTTGGTTACTTTGACAAGAATACCATAAACAGTTCACATCACCCTTGATCTTTAGGGTGTATATCATCTTGTCAACATGTAAACAAACATACTATTGGTTGTATTTTAATAGATTTTGTAAATATCAAGATCCAATTTATCAAAAGGATCACCTTAAGTGACAGCTTTGAAGTTCTGGATTGTATTTGCAATACAAATTTCTGACTTTTAATGAAAAAGAATATTTTGCTTAGATTTTGTTCTTTTGTCTTTTTTTTTTTTTTTTTTTTTGACAAGGAGGTGCAATAAACTACCAAAACTATTTTTTTTTTTTTTTTTTTGCCATTTTCTATGATGGAAGCTTTGACTCTGATTCTATTCAAAAGAAGACTACTAGTAGTATCGAAAGTCATTATCTCAGTTATTTGAGAAACAAGTTTGTACAGGAAAAATTTATATGAGATTCCTACTACTTTCTCCTTATTTTGTCAAAATGCATAACCTATGATAGTAAGACTGCTTTGTTTTAAATGGAAATGAAGGCAAAGAAGATAAACACTATTTCTGCAATTCATTCATTATTTTCTTTTTACTTCCATATTTACAGCCATCTCACACTAGGTGTCACTGACTTTGTATCTTCTTTCCAAACATAAAATGTGTTATCAATATTCATGTGTCCTCTCTCTTTCCATGGCCCTTTATTAGGGAGATAATTATAGGAACATTGTACACTTGATGCGCTAGGAGAACTGAATGGACAAAATGTCCTGCTCATCAGAAAATAGTCTTCTAGATGATATTTGTTAAAGACAACATGTAAGAGTTTATCAAACCTCAACAACTGTAAAGACATACTATCTATCTTAGCAAAACAGAAAAAAAAAAACCTAATAACTATATCTGGGTGCAAAACTTTTAAATAAATAATTAAAACCTCTAAAATAAGAAAATGGCAAGAGTGTGTAAGAGATATTGACCTGTGTAGACACATATGTGTATACAACCACAATTCTATCATTAGAAATCATCCTTGGAAACTATCTTGAGTAGGTACGTTTCTCTGAGTCTGGGCCAACCACTCAGCCCAAAACTCTGATGCATTTAGAAACATTCAAAGCTTCCTGAAATGTCAACACACTTTGAGAGTGCTTAACCAGAGATGTAGGATGATATACCTACTCTTGTGAAAAACTAAACAAGGAAACCCATTAGAAGGTACTTACAAAACATCTGAGATTTGGGAACTTCTCTTTAATAAATTAAGAAGAGGAAACAAACAAACAAACAAAAACCCATATAATTCGTTACTTAGAGGAATTTGTTTAGCCTGTTTACGTGACGACTGAGCCAGCAAAAATTCTAATTCCGAAAGGTCTGAGGTGTTTCTCCACATTTTCACACCCCACGTGTTGTTAATGGTTGGTATTCTCAGCACTGAAAAGACCACAATGTAGGAAGTTAGTTCAAGTAACAGACAAAGGAAATTTGGATCTCTCTGCATGAATATTTTTAAGTATGATATCAAGAAAGTTAATGCATACTCCTGACTATGCTTAATAATACTGTATCGAACACTGAAAATACCTAAAAGAGTGGATTTCAGGTCCTCTCATTGCACACACAGAAAAATGGTAATTATGGGGAGATAATATGTGAATTGGTTTGACTATAGTAATCATTTCACCATGTATATGTATATTAAATTATCATCTTGTACATATTAAATATAAAATTTTTATTTTAAAATATGCAAATAAATTTTTATCAAGAAAGGTAGGTGTTAGAAAAAGAGCACATACTTTGGAATGAGACATGCCCAGAGTAGAAATAGTAATGATAGCTAATATTTATAGACTGACTGCTCTGTGCCAGGCACTGTCCTGTTATTTATATGTGTTAATTCACTTAATCCTCAACTGCCACATGAAAAACATAGTATTATTATGCCCATTTTGCCTTTGAGTCATGAGACACAGAAAGGCTTAGCAACTCACTTAAGAACACAATTCTATTAGGTGACAAAGCTGAGACACAAACCTAAGTCGTTCTTGATACAAAACATCTGACAGTGTAACAGGCTCATAACAAGCACTCAATGTGGATAAATAACTCCTACCATCATTGTTCATTCAGCAAATATTTATCAAAGCTTAAAGATATACATTTGAGTCAGATATAATCTTTGACCTCGAGTTACTTTCATTCAGTCTACTGAGAAAGACAGATATTAAAATTTATGACTACAATGCATCATGGTGTTATTATAGATATAGCCTCTCGGGGCCTCAGTTTTTGATGTATAAAATGGAAATAATTAAACTACCCTCAAAGGAATGATTCAGGGATTAAGATGGATAATGTGTGCAAAGTGTACAGACCAATGCCTGGCACATTATAAATGCTGCTAATATTGACAATAATTTTTTAACATAATGAACAGAGTATAGTCACAGGGAATACTATGCATTATTAAGAATGAAAAAATACAAGTGCAACTACAGCTGTAAAACTTCTCAGACAATTTCTTGAGAGAATTAGTGACTGCTTATTGACTATCATTTGGCTCAAATGCAAATTTTAATCTCTTACTACTATAAACACTTTAATGGAACACATGGACTTTATCATTTGAAAAATATCCCTAAATAAATGAGAGAATTTAAATAAAGCCATTACAAAAAGAGATGCTCTATGACTGATTCTAATCCAAAAACATTCGTGCACTGCCACATGTGTTAAGAAATTAGTTATCCCCATGCCTGAGGATTTCCTGATTCTTCAAGATGTGCTTCAGGGCTAAGTGCTATTGAGAAAGAGATAAGAGAGAGGGGAGGGAGGGAGGAGGGAGGGAAAGAAAGAAAGGAGGGAGGGAGGGAGAGAAAGAAGGAAGGAAAGAAGGGAAGAGAAAAAGAGGGAGGGAGGAAGAAAAGGAGGGAGGGAAACAAGCAGGCTGCTGGCCAGTTCAGATGCTATTTTTATAAATTGGTATTGCTTAGGTTTGAAATACTGGATTTTCTGATTCTCTCTGGCTTAGACACTAAGTAGAAGAGAACTTCATACTATACATTTTTTAATAAAATAAAGGGAAAGGAACATTTATAGGGAATGTACTACGTGACAATCAACATGCTAGGAAATTTATATAACTTAGTTTTATTTTATTCTTATTAAAGTTAAGATCGGTATTTCTCATTTTACAAATGAGAAAACTGAAGCCAAGAAAAGTTAAAAAAAATGACTTGCCTGAAGTCACACAAAATACAGTCAGAATTTGAAGCAACCTGCATGATTTCGAAAGCCTTATTCATTAGACTATCCTATAGAGCTCCTTTCACATAAATTATCATTCTTTGCATAGCACCAGAAGGGAGAAAAATGCATGGAAAGATCACATACTTTCTTATAATGTCCTCAAATGTTGCTGTGCTTGTTTACAGTACAAGGTGTTTTCCAGATACCTTAATTCGATGGCTTTAGGGTAGACCTACAGCTTTAATGAACACCTCAGCAGATTCTTACTGCACTTAGAATTTGAAGGTATGTGATCCTAAATTGCTTCATAGTAGAATATTAGCTGAGAAAGCTCTTAGAATACCATTTCTTTAAAAAGTCTGTTTTAGGATAAAAATGCTTTGCTTTGTTTCCATCCACAGATCTTTCCAGACATAGATTTAAAAGTTAACAAACCTGGAAAAGGGTTATGTCTCGTAGCTAACATGTTTTCATTTTTTCAAACCCAAATAAGAAGCTACTTCTTCATTTACTCTCTTAATGATGCTGCATACAGAGACCAGACCTTTTACCCTCCAACTTACAGTTCCAAGAATTAGACATGAGAACTTTTCACCAACCTCTTGATTTTTTTCTTCTACCTCAACTGTCAGATTTTCCCAATGTTTCTGGTAAAAGAGAGTAAAAGAAATTAAGTGTTGGGAGTAGTGTGGGGTCTTTGTCTAAATTTTGAAAGTCTGAGTTTTCGGTTAAATTTACTGCTGAGTCATGTGTACCAAAACAACAAAAATATTAAACACTTGTCAATTTTCTTTACACTAACAGAATAAACCACTTTGTGTCATAAAAAGCTTACTAATGATTATGATCATGATAGTAACTCTTGGGAGGCTAGGATCATGTTAGTAGTTGGACGATTTCTTTCTTGGAAAGAAAGGTAGGGACAAGTATAAAACTTTTGGAAATTCTTCTTATTGGTTATAAATAGTCTCCTTAAAATTAATCTTATTTCCTACATTCCAAGAAAAAAATGTAGAAGTATGTATCATCTGTTGTCCAGGATATATATCTTGCTTAAACAGACAAAACTTGGTTAAAATTAAATTTAAGAAGCTGATAATATCTTGAAAGAACTAGGCTGGTTCTGAGAGTGTCAGAACCCAGGTATACTGGTGGCCGGCATAACTAATTACCTAAGCCCAGAGAAAAAGCTCCTCCAAACAGTAATGGTCCACTGGCCACTGGCAGGGGTCTCAGACCTCCAGTATCACAGAGATATTACATTTGAAACTTCTTTAGAAAAATTATCATCAATTAGGGTTGACAACTCCCTACTATCAGATTTTTAAGCAGTCACCTACCTCCTTTGACATTTCACACCACGCAGGAGATATAGTGATTGCCACAAGTGTAACATAATTCATGGAATCCTGGTCCCTCTTTCAGCCTTTACTGATACTACCCTACATCCTCTCAGATTAAGGAGGAAGATTGGGCCTAGTTATGCACAAACAAGAGTGAGAAACTGAAAAGAATTTGTGAGAATTCCTTGCAGGTTGGTTCCTCATTCCCAGAACTTATCTGCTGTGCAAAATTAGTCCGTACTTCCTAACTAGTGAAATGTAAATAATTATGACATTAGGGAATCTCTATCTAGCTGTAAGTGACTACAACATCTCCTATCTCTCTCCCCACACACATAAGCACAATAGAACAAACATACAGGAATAGGATAAGGACCCTATAGTCCCAAGAAGATCCTGAAAATGAGCATTTGTATGCTATTCTCCAAGATCTCTGAGAAAGGACGTTCATAATTTCTCTCTGGAACCTGCATCTTGGTTCTCATTGTTTTTCAGAGCATGAAACTTCCTCTTTCTTCACAAAAACAATAACAACAAAACAAAAACGAAACCAAAACAAAACAAAACATCTTCCTCTCTCTTCAATGAGACCACTTTGAGAAACAATCTCTTTTTCTGATGTGTAAAACCCCTCCAAAATTTTTCCCAACTTTCAGGTTTCCCCTACTGGAAGAAGAAATGCAGGAGGAAGTACTCTATTCTGAATATCAGGTAACTTCTTTCCTAAACCAAATTATAATTTCCCCCAACCAAGAGTATTCATCTAGCTTACATTTTGCTTTAGATCTATTAAGCACACAGAAGAAGTAAGATTGGAGGAGGGACCATGTCAAGTAGGCTTTGAATTTCTGGCAAATGGTTCACTGTATATTTCATTTCAAAGGCCTAATTATGTCTGCATAAATAAACTGTGCTATGCAGCTTGATGCATGGCCATTTGTCATATTAAAACAATGGCATCCAAAGTAAATCCCCATTAACATTGTTTAACTTTAAAGCTTTGGGGTGTTTGCCACTCAAATGATTAAAAAATGGAGTGATTTATGATACTACAATTTAAATGAAGCAACAAAACAAATAGACTGTGAGTCCCCAAGAACTAAAATGTGCTACAAGCGCAGCTGGGTTAGCAGTGCAAAAGACATTCAAAGCTGAAGAGTCCCAGAGTGTGAGTGTGTGTGAATGTGTGTGAGTGTGTGTGTGTGTGTGTGTGTGTGTGTGTGTGTGTGTCTAGTTATAAGAATTGAGCAGGGTACTGGGTGAGATCTCAGGAAAATGCAACATAAGGTTTAATATAAATATATATATACACACACACACACACACACACATATGTGTCTGTGTGTATACACAAATACACATACATACATACATACATACATACATACATACATACATACATTATAAGTTGCCCACACTCAGTCTCTAGGGAAATATCTGTAAAGATATTTACAGATAAAAGTTTCTAGTATCAAACCTTTGGGGTACACAAAATGGGAAGAGAGAAAAAGTTTTCTTCACAGATACAGATGCAAAAGCATAGATTTTTTTTTCCCTTTATTTTACTTTTCTCTTTTAGTAAACTGTAAGTAGAATATCTTTATTTTATATGAAGAAAAAAATACAGAACTTGAAGACATATCCTTTCAGAGGTCATGGATCAGTCTTCAAAAGAAAAACATGGTACAAGAGGCAGTAAATTAATAAGTGACAGAGCTGTCTAACCCTCCAGACTTCCCTGGTTTTAGCCATAAATTTTCCCAATACAGCAATGTCTTGGTTTTCACTGCTGCCAAACTTCTCTACTTTCCTCCTGAGTAGAGCCATTTTAATCCCTGATCCCTGTCCCACCTAAATCAAGGAAGTGTGATTGCCAAAAACAGCAGTTTCTGGATTAGACACTGTATCTGCGAAAGACTCAAACATTCCATTGAATGCCTGGTCTAAGATGGGCTATTGTCTTCGAAGGCAGATTTGGTTAAACCCATCTACCAATGGAATAATAATATTTTTGCCTTAGCCCTTGAGAACCAAACTTCCTGTAAATACTTCCATAAAAATACTTTGAGGTCTTTTAAAACAAAGCACCATATGAAGTGTGTCTAAACAGCACAAAAGTAAACTGAAGTTTGGCAATATTCATCCTACCAATGTGGTTGGCTAAAGTGGACAATTTAAGATAAAATCATTTCCATTTAAGTCTGAATTATCTTGCTGGCCATCTACACTGAAATAATTATTTAGAAAACCAACAGATCAGCTCCTCCTGTTGTGCTGCATAAATAGTCACAAACACAAAGAATTTTGGTGTGGCCGTGTAGGAAAACTGCAGTACAAAACAGATGTAAAATCCAACTGGCCTTCAACACAGAAGGAGCCACTGCCCGGGCATCGTGGTCAGTTTCCAAGGATGGCTTGCCTGGGGCCAGGTCAAAATTTGCCAGGGATCCTGTCTTCTCTGACTTTGCTCGTTCTGCTCCGGTGAGCTTTGCTTAAAGGCTATATATAACCCATTCCAAAGCATGGATTTCTCTGGTTTGTCAAAATATTCAAATATCCCAGTTCTCTCCTTCCCCACCCAAACCTCGGCTATCTCTGCCTTGCTTCTTCATGTGACTCCTTTTTCAGTCACTCTGTAATGAGATCTCATCTGAGATGAAAGACTAGACTAAAGGCAGCCAGAAAAGCCAGATAAGAAATCAGGGGGCACATCTAAGGGTCTGTATCAAATGGGCCTAAAGTTTCAAACTTTATCACAGTGGTATCAGAGATTGCATGGGAGAAACGAGTAAACATATGCCTATTACAGCATCAGTATAAATGTAAAAAGAGAACAAAGGGCAATAAAAATGAAAATAATACAACCAATTATAAAACATTTTTTCTGCAAACTTGGACCCCAAGGATCTTAAAGATAATTGGCAAAGTTTATTTATTTTGGATTTATTTTTGCTTACCCATGAAATGCAACCTGTAGAACCTAGACATTTCATTGCCTCTGCCAATAATGTAATATCTAAAATGTGCAAACTAGATGAAAAAAATTCAGTAGCCAGTTACACGGTTCCCATCATTCTCTATCCCTGTAATGAGAGCCAAGGGCTTCTGAACTGACCACAGTGACTTCCCAGACCTTTAAAACATGTCCTCCTAATACTCAAGGAGTCAAACGTGCCAAATACTGAATCATCAGGTGTGATGTGCCTCAGAAAGCATAACTTAGGTTTTATATTAAAAACCACTAGTATGAAAGAGGAAAGAACATATAAATAGTTTATAATAGAAAAGACCACAGTGTAGACAAGGGATTAGGGAAACATCCACTCAGCGGAGTGTAAACTGATACATATAACCTTCCTGAAGGCAAATTAGGCAAAATTAAAGCTGTATAAACATTTTAACTCAGAAATATAGAAATTAAACCAAGAAAACAGTCATACATAGGCAAAAAAAAAAAAAAAACTATAGGGATTCTAACAGAATATTATCCATACCAGGGAAAAATTTAAAGAAGACAAATACCAAAATTAGAGCATACCCGTATGCCGAAACCCTAGGCAGTCACTAAACTGATAGCAAAGCATGTTTAGTCATTGAAAAAAACATTTACAATATATTATGTTAGAAAGTTACAGAAATGTTCATAATAGGATTTTAGACTCTGTCTTTTAAAAACTTTAGTGCTATACGAAAAGACTAGAATGAAATACTAACAGTAAATCCTTCTAAGCAGAGAGATTATAGGTAATTTCTTTCTACTTCCCAATGTAGTCTCAGTTTTAATTTTTTTTTCCAAGAAAAGAAAGATAACTACAGATATGTTGCAAACAGAGAAAGCTTAGTATAGAGTTTTCAACAGAAAACAATGAAAACACCCATAACAAGGAATAATCACTGGGAGAAAAAGAAGCCATCATGGAAAGAAGCCTTAAATCACCTCAGTCATCATCCATACAAGAAGTGAGTCTCATTGGGGGAAATCCAATAAATAAAGTGTTCACATTTATAAAATAAATAAACTAAGAAACCAGGGATGATTATTTATATTTCAAAAAAGTTATTCCTCTACTAAAAATTTCATTTTGAAAGTGTCTTAAGTATGATTCTTTGTAAAGAGGTTCTCAACACTGTCCATCAGAATCAGTGCTTGAGCTTTTATGCAATGCAGACCATCAACTATATCCCTGCTGATTCTTATCCAAAAGGTAAGATGAGAGTCAAGAATTCTCATTAAAAAAAAAAAAAGAAAGAAAAACTTCCAACTATTAAACTTATCAATTTAAAAAGACATGATATATTTCAACAAAATGCAACATGAAGATCTTGTTTTATTGTTATTTAAACAAGTCAATTGTTAAAAGACTTCGGGGGGAAATAAAGGGATATGGAAATTAGATATTACCATTGTTAATATACTGAGTATGATGATGATATTGTGGTTACCTGGTATTTTTTTAATCTAAAATATCTGTAGATAAGATGTTACAGTATCTTGGATTTACTTTAAAATAGTCTAACAAAGAAATACAAAATAGAAATTTTTTAAAGCAGGAGAGAACAGAGGAAACAAAAATGAAAGAAAAATTATTCAAAATGCTTGCTGGATACAAGAGGATTTATTATACTACTTCTCTCTATTTTACTCTACTGCTTATATTTTAAATTCTATAAAAGGTTAGAAAAAAAATTCCAGTGATTTGGAAAGCCCTGTCTTAGTGGTTTAAAGATATTCAGTTTGTAAAACTGGACCTAAAGTAACTTTCCAGGATCTTCTCTCTTACATAAAGAATTTCACATTTTAAAATTATCATTTTCAAACATCAGTGAGTTAATATTTATAAACATCAACTCACAGATTCTTAATACAGCCATACTAAGTCAAAAAGTAAAGAAAATGGGGTCCATATTTAATAAGCACCTACTGTTTATCATATATTACTTTATTCATTATTACCATAACTCGATAAGAGAGAAATAATTCCCAATATATAGAAGTCAAAATTGTGGCTCCAAATGATTAACATGTCTAAATATGTTCACTAAAATAGTGAAAAGCTACAAACAACATAGATGCTAAATGTCTAACAATGAAACCAACAGTTAAGCAAATTCTGACTCATTCATTTGATGGACAATATATTAAAAAGAATGATTACAAAGAATATTAATGATATCAGGACATATCTAGGTAATAATTTTGAGCAAAAAAAAATTTTCAGCACAATACATACATTTACATATACGTAATTTTTTAGAAAAACATCATTTAAAATTTTAGAGTTTACCTCTGGGTGGTGAGCTATAAAAATTTTTAATTTATTTTTGTAATTTCTGAATTTTTTTTCATAACACCAATTACTTGTTGAATAAGAAAAAAAAAATTTAACAAATCCAGCATGGTACTACTAGTCAGCTTCACTGCCATAGACCGAGACTATGGCTTCCCGACTCTACACATATTACTCTGTCCACTGTATGAAGCAAAATATCACATCACATCATGGTAACATCACATCCATTCTACAAATAACAACATCTGGAGAACTATACTGGGTAACCGTGTCAAGACAATACTATTTGGACATAACACATTCCATATCAAAACAATATCTAGAATTTTAAACAATGCATATTTGTTTCTATTTAGAATTTTCCAGTTTCATCTTCTCAAAACATTTATCTGTCTCCAAACTAAGACTTTCTAAGAGCCACTTTAAGTCTTTTTTGGAACAAGGTGAATTGAGAATAAACAAATCCCTTTAATAAAATGAAAGATATTAAAAACTAGCCAATAACTCTTTATAAGATAACTAATATGAATTGACATTGTAGAAGAAATGGTGAGGAAAAAAAATGTTTAAATAACATTTAACTCAACTTAAAATTTCCAAATTAAAAAATTTTGAAATATATATTAAAATATAATTTTTAACATTCTATAAAGCTCTGGAATAAAACTGAGCTGACTTAACTTGGTAGTATAACCATAGTTTTGTTTTAATTTAAATCTCTTTACTTAGCTTGCCCCTTGAATTCCTTTCTGTTGCTTAATTTTCAAACAAGAGATATTATTGCTAGTCTTAAATAGATGAATCATCTGAGAAGGGTCTCTCTGACACGGCTGACAATGTAGTTCTAAAAACAGAAAATTATAGATTATCAGAGAAGGAAGTTTAGAAGTATCAGCTTAAGGTCTGAAGAATGCCTTGAAAGGCCACCCAAAAAGACAGCTTTTCTTGCAGTCCCCCAGTCCAAAACTCTAATCTCCAGCCCACAAACAGATGCATTCCTCTAATTCCAAGAGGGGGCAGGGCTAGGTATCACCGGCAGAAGCTTCTGGTCACTGTAGCAAAGGAGAGATGCTGCAGCTGAGGAAGCAGCATGGTGGCCCTGAAGGTGGCAAGACTGTAAACCCCGCCTGTAAAGTGCACCAGAGCTCCAGCTGCTTCAGCTGCTGTCAGTGCCTCTCTCCTCTCACAGTTCTTTCTTCATCTTCTCATATGCTATCATCCTTTTGCCCACATCCTCTTCTCAACTCCCAACATTTATCACCCATTTTGTTCTCATTCCTTCATTTTTTTTTTTTTTAACTCTCTCATCTTGCTTTTTCCTATGCTAATCTCAACTCACTTAAAAATCTGCATTCCTTAGTGTTCTTGTTAGTCTGGAGATTAGTTTAGGTTTTAGGTTATCTTCTCTTTTTTTTGTTTCTTGGTGTGTCAGAAATAATAACAGTTAATGCTACCCACTACACATTAGCCACTCAATATATTATCTAAATTTTTCTGCAAGTGTTGTATGAGCACCTCTCCCCAATATTCCTACTCTGTGTTCCTAGATAGCTAGGTTTTTCAGCAGTCCTCAACCTTTCTGGCACTAGGAACTGGTGCTTCTATGAGAATCTAATGCCTGATGATCTGATGTGGAGCTGAGGCGGTGAAGCTAGTGCTGGGAGCAGCTGCAAATACAGATGAAGCTTCACTCACTCTCCTGCCGCTCACCTCTTGCAGTGCGGCCAGGTTCTCCGCCAGGGGTTGGGGACCCCTGTTCTAGTTTTCTCTTTGTTTTTTTCCTCTACATTGGCATAGCTCAGTGCTATTTGTTGAAGGATTGTGTAAGGGCAGAAACAATTAGATCCCAACTCTAACAAAATGCATTCATCATAAAGCATGAGATATTCTTCTTTGTTCCAACAGAAGATCATAAAATTGTGCATGACCCTACCACAATCACCATCAGAAAAAAAAATTAAAATTAAAAAAAAAACTTTCTAACGCAACCTTGTTATCTACTTTAAAGAGGTTCCTATTCCCCTTTCGAGTACCATATGTCCCTACATGTTGCCCTTCTACTCCTTCATCCATCTAATTACACTTTACTTGGAGTTTCATACCAAACCTAAGACATTACAACATTTAAATGCCCTAAAAATGTGCTGTGCACCCTGACCGACAACTTATGTATAAGATAAACTGTGCTTTAGTCACTGAAATTCTCTGGGATTCAGAGATGTCCTTTGCTTTATCATAATCTTTTTCAGTTTGAATGAAGGGACGATCTCAGATGTCGGTGAGACCTCCATTACCTACAGTTATACCAGCTGAAATATTATTTGTTGAGTCAAACCCATGTCCTCTTCATCTGCAACCTGCCTTCTTCAAGTCATCCTCCGAAAGATTATGCTGTCGTTTTCTATTCACACCTCAACGCTCAAGTCTCTAATTGGTTTTCATAAATCTCACTGATGTGCCTCCCTGGTTCTTCAGCCTCATTTCTTACTATCCCCGCACCGAGAGAGACCCATGGACCGAGTCAACCTTTTGAACAAAAATGACTTGCTTACTCCACCTTTGGGTTTTTGCTCTCACTATTCTTCCCATCCTAAATTCCATCTCTCCTCTTGGTTACTATTCCATGCACACTCATCCCTGAAAAACTTGAGTGCACACCCTTCTATAGAGGCTTAGATGACTCTCCTCCCCACTGATCCCTCATTCACTCTTCAGTTATCCCTCTGGATTTTCACAGTCAGGTACTCTATCATACTCACCTTGCCTTGTTTTATTTAAATATCTTTCTCAGATACTTGCTATCCTTCTGATAGATTATAAGCTTCTCCCAGGCACAGACCATGTCTTTCTAGCACAATGACTTTCTACCTCCAATGACTTTGTATAGTGCTTGGCATATAGGAGAAGCTTATCGAATATATGTTGAATGACTGGATGAATGGCTCTCCTCAGTCACACTGTAAACACCTCCAGAACTGGAGCCGCCTCCATTGATACTTTACTCATCTCCACAATTTCTGGTCCAGTTCTGTTTGATAGTCACCATACATGCAAAGCAAATGCTGCCAGGACTTTACATGCATCCCTATGCAACATGCTCCACAGTTGCTATGAACGAAATTCATACTCTGGCAACATCAGCAAGATTTAAATAGAATTTCTATCATTAGAGATCTTATGTCAGCAGAGTGACTGAGAAAAATCCATTGGCGACTCTAGCCAAACAAGAAAGGTGATGGGACACCGAAATGAAACCCACATTATTTCCTACTAGTTATCTAGTCCTTTCTAATGTGTCCCTAAAGTATCCATTTTAAACTTTCTAGGCATAAACTTGCTGCCATCCAAAGTCAAAAACATGAAAATTTCCAACATGCCAGGCCACTAAACAGAGTTTTCAGAAGTAGAAGTCACTGCTGCTCCTCTCCCTTGGCCAGGAAAAAAATTTCAAAACCCAAAGACACCTCGAATGACCCACTGCCTTCTAGGGTAGCCACCTTAGCCATAGCCTCCAAGCAGAGACTGCCTGGGATACTTATTGCTCTCCCCCAGTCCTAACCCACTTAATAGGAGTCCTAAGACTGTTCAAAGTTGCAAAACTCTAGAGTCACTCTGGATGTGGGTCCAAAATTAAATCAACTGTTAGGATACTGGAATGTCATTAGAAAGCCCAAGGCCCTTTTAGGGCTCCTGAGCTCCCTGGCTGGGTGGCGAGAATCAGTTGTGCCTAAAAGCCGGGGCGGGGGCAAGACAAGAGTCTCACTACAGAACGTGGTAACTGGCAAACTAGTTTGTGTGAGGCACGGAATACAGGAATTTGCCAGCTCCAGAGAAGTGAAGTAAATTAGGGAGAACAAGGAAATTACTGGCTGGGAGACAGAGTTATTATGAAAAGCTGATTTCACTGTCCAAAAATGTTAGCCTACATTTATTCTCAAAATTATCCAAATATTTCAGCAATTATCTATTTATATGGTTGTTTTCTGGGTATTTCCTTACTATTTCTCTCCAGTCTTTTATACGGGGTAAAAATGATTTGCACTGGAAACAGTTTCTTCACTTTTATCACAACCTGCAAGCCCTAAGCTACCTGCCCCTCTAGACCCGGAGTTCTGCACTTGGAAAAGGGTTTCAGCTGGCTGGAGCAAAAAGGTCCTGGAATAAAGGAAAATTTTTGTCTCATTTTGCTATATGATTAAGTTTGATTTGCATATTTATTCCCTCAAATAGCCAAAGGTGCTTTTTAAAGACATTTCCGTTTTCTCGTAGAACTCCAGACCTGGAATATGAAATGTGCAAAGATATGAAGCAACTTTCTCATTTGGAAGCCAGTTCAAGATTACCTTGGCTGTGCACAGTTTACAAACCAATTTCTCTCTGTTTTGTACATTTTAGAAAACAAAGCTAGCAATGAGGAGTGCATGAGTCATTCGCATGGAGATGACTTTTAATTCAAATTGAATTAACTGTAAATGCGAGCAATTGGAAAAAAATTAAGGCCTTATGTTCAGTGTTGTCACTACATTTGTTAGGGATTTCATCACCGTGTGGAGGCGTTTAGTTCCAGGCTAACATTTGGACAGATGGAAAGCTCCCCTGGAGCATACAGGTCAAAAGAGCCAGCTCCAGACCTTCCGAGGAAGAGCAGGCAGCCTCCCGGATCCAGCTTCCCCATTTCACTAGCACCAGGCGGAACAGAGCGCTCCCTGCATTTGAAAGGCTGTGGCAACAAAATTTGGGAGCCGATTGTGAAATCTCTTACAAATTAGAAAGTGATGGACAAACGTTTGCTGTTGTTTCTAGTATTCTTGTTGGTATAAAAGGAGTTTCTCTGTGTGGTTTTTCCTGCAGGTATTTTGGCAGGTTCGATGCAATACACTGAGAATATCAAATGATTAGTAATATTTTCAAAGTAAGAAGAGAAGGAGGGAGAAAGGGAGGATTAACACAAATATCCAACAATTAGATTCAACCATATTAAAAATATATAGCCAATACATTTTTATAGTGTATAGCCAATGATTTTTATTGGCTATATACTCAAAGGATTTTCAATATGGGGAAAATGCTTATAATTTTTTAAGAGGCAAACAGTATGTTTTCATCTATATATTAAAAGAAAATACTGAGTGCAATAAGAATGACTTGCTGTAGCTCATTTTTCTTTTTAAAATATTTTCTGCATTATCCATATACCCTTTCATTAATATGTTTAACCTTTGTAACCTTAAAATAAAATAAATAAAGACTTCACAAGAACCACTGAGAAAAATGCAAGAGAACAAGCAAGAAGTCCCAGCATGAGTAGAGGAGATAAATGAGATTTTTTTTTCAGTAGAAGACTTAGGTGAGTGGGATTGAGCACCCCACTCTCTGGGGAAGGATTCCAGCATAGACCCCAACTGGAACATATAATGACCTCATGGTTCACAGATTCCAACACATTTAGGAGAAGCAACATGATACTGCCGCACTGTCATGTCAATCATACAGGCAACAGTGAGGACGGTTCACGTTACTTGCAGAAGAGGAAAACAAGATGAGGCATCCAAACTGTGCCTAACTACATGGTCCTTAATCCACATTTGACCTACAGATCCAGTTCACAAAGGTTTATAGAACTGGAGACACCTTAGACCTCCTCTAGTCAAAGCTCTGCCTACCCAAACACCCCCAGCTGACCTTAAGACGTCCTTTGGATTTAAATAATAAGTATAGGCTCACAACGCCTAATTTATTTCTACAGCACATCCTGTCCTCTGAGTTCCTCCTAACAGCACCCACCCTTGCCCCACCACAGACTGCTCCCACACAGCACCTACAATGATCAGTTTGTGCTACTTCTCGCTCATTATCTACTTCGTTCACAATAAAGGCAAAGTTTTTCCCATAATCTAACTTACCTGAGCTCAGCTACCTCTGACCTCATCTCCCAGCATGCTCGTCTGAACTCGGCTTTCAGCACACTGACCTCCCTGACAGTCGCAAGGTTCATTTCTTTTTCCATCTGGTTTTTCCTCAATTGTCTCCTTAATAGGATTGGCAAATTTAGCCAATAAAAATACAGGATACCCACTCACGATTGAATTATAAATAAACAACAAATAATTTTTTAGTCTAAGTATGTTCCAAATATGAGCTGACCAAACTAACCAAGGATGCAATATCAGGTGATAAAGCAAAACTTCCACAACTGTTGGGGGGATGGTGGAAGGAAAGAGCATGCAGAAAAGGGTGATGGAAACCTGGGATTGGTCCACCACAAATTCTTGGGAGATGTAACTCTAAAAAAGTAAAAGATACAGGCTGATCAGAATAAGAAGGAAGAGCCTTCCATGTGTACAGCAACAGCTTGGGCTAAATCACAGCACTGGAAATTAGAGTGAAGGAGCAGACAGGCCTGAAGCTGGACTTGGAAGGGCTGTGGTGCTCCACTAATATGGGGCTGATCTTGCCAAGAGCATCTTTCCTCCCAATCTCCGACTCCCTGTATCAATCATTTATGTCCTCAAATTCCTTCTCTTTCCCTGATCTTCCCAGCAGGAAGTCACCTCTTCCTATTGTGCACCTCCTTTAAAAGCCCTTCTGCACACTGTTTCTGACTAGAATCATTCATGGTCCTACAACCCTACAGTCCTTGAGAGCAGAATTGGTCTTGCCCATCTCTGTGGCCTGCACAATGCCTCATGCAGAGCAGCTGCTCAACAAATGTGCTTCTTTAAATACTGGAGAGTCTAAACTTTCTGGGATAATAAGTATGGAGCCTGGTTCTAGAACACAAGGTAGACTAATCATGTCAACAGCCTGAGCTATGGGCCTCTGTGAAGCTCTGGTTGGGCTGTGTCTGAGAAACCAAAGCAGTATCCGCCAAGGAGGAAGAGCTCACATCCAGGTCCAGAGGCCAGGGTCAACTGCATGAGAAGTCTATGGCAGAGATGGGAGGTCTGTGATATAATAGGAGCTGTGGTCTGATAGTGGGAGGGGAAAGGCAGCATAGCAACAGAATGGTTAAAAGCAAGGACTCTGCAGCCCATAGCACCTCTGTGGAAATCCTACCTTTACTACATTACAACCTTGGGCAAGTTACTTCTCTTCTTTGTGTCTTCATCTGAAAAGTTTCTTTATCTGAAAAATGACAACAGTAGTCTTCACTTCAATGAGTTATTCTGAAGATGAATTAAGATAATCCCTGTAAAGTTCTTAGCAGAGTGCCTGGCACATAGTCTTAGCCTAATTGTGTTAGTTCTTATAACTGCTATCAGATCAACAGTGTTTATTTAGTGCCTTTTATTTGCTAGACTCTCTGTTAGTTGCCAGGATAAACATATTTTTAAAAACCATTATAGTAACTCCAAAATTTTGAACTTAGAGACCAAAGAGGCCTATGAGAGCACTATAAGTTAAGAATAAAGAGACACCTATTTGAGGAGATGTGGGGTGGGCGTAGTTAGTGAATTCCATTTGAAACAACATCAGGATAGCCAAATAGAGATGTCCCACAGACAACTGAGGATATAGGATTTAAGAGAGATCAGTGCAGGAAATGGAATCTGAGAGCCATCCCTCACTGAGAGCAACTGAAACAGTGAAAGCAAGTGAGCTGTCTGAGGGTGAGAAGGTAAAATCAGACAATAGGCTTCATGCTCACAGATTACCTCTGTCCATGGCAGAAATGAGAAGCTGAGGAGGAAAGCAGAAAAAGATCAGCAAACTTGCTGATAAAGTTGGTGCATGGAAAATTTACAGACTGCAAACCGCAAATGTCATGCAAGGAGCATATGGCCTCTCTGTATGATATAGGACTACACGGAAGGGGCTGGCAGGAGAAATGGAAAGGGCTGTATAGTCGGATGTAGTGCTCCTAAGAGCTGAGGGAGTTAAGCTGTCTGCTCACAATCACATAACTCAGACCCAGTGAGAGCTAGAACTGAGGCCCTGTGAAGACCAAATGCCTTGCATTAGGCCACCTCCTCCTGAAGCACACCTTGATTATCCAGTGGCTAATTACATACTACAGTTCACACACAGTATAAAGCTTTCTGCCTTTTTGGCTGGTTTCTTACACCTGGCCAGATAAACTTCTGAAATACAGAAAAGGTGAAAGTAACGGGAGTCGATTTTGCTGTTAGCAGTTCTTTAATGTTTATATCTATCATCTATCTATCTATCTATCTATCTAAAGGGCAGATAGTAAGGGAACAGACTGGAAATGGACAGAGATTAAGATTAGACAAGGAATGAAAGCATGGTTGAGACTAGAATTAACACAGGAATAAGACTAGACCAGGTGTGGAACTGAAGCAGAAGAAAGGCCAAGTGAGCTCAAGAGTAGCCAAGACAAGGAAAGAAGCAGGAAGGGAAGCCAACAACCACAGGAATAAGGTGGAGAAAGGTGAAGACTGGCATTTTTTTTCTTTAAATATAGTTCCAGGACCACAAGGGACATTTGTTAATAGATTCCTGGGCCCCAATGCAGGACTATGAATCAGAATCTTTTAGCGGCAGGTGCCCAGATTGAATTTTGCTCAGCTACCTGCACCTGTGTGTTAAAGAATTACTGAGCTAGAGGAAAAATGACTGAAAATGTAAATTACTATTTTAATTGTGATAAAATATACACAACATAAAATTTACCATTTTAATCATTTTAAAAGTTTAATAGTGTTAAGTATATTCTCATTGTTGTGTAATCTCCAGAAGCTTTTCATCTCTCAAAACTTTATACCCACAATAGATTATTATTCTTACTGTTTATTTGTTTAATAGCTTTGCTAAAGTTTGACTCGCTATCCTAGATTTGAAGCTGATGTGTTGCCTGTGGAGATACAACTACAGGTATCCAGGTTTATGGGGCAAGGTCTAAGCTGAATTGTTTGTCAACTATTTTGGATATCACCCCTGCTTAGATGACCATCTAAGTAAAAGCTTCAGATATCATAATAGAAGTGATTACTATAAAATAAACATATATTAGGAAGAATATTAATTTTAGTCTAAATTTTTGTTCTTTCTGTTTTAGTATTTATATTTATTGTTTCATCTAAAAATTTCTAACTGCAGACTCACTTGGAATTCTTGCTTCTCATGAAGATGGAGTCAACACTGACACGTTCAGAATTTGCAGGATGTGCTGTTACATTAGTATTCACTGGTACATACACAGCTGCACATACCTTTTTATGGACAGTAGCAAATGTGCCATTATGTTGATTTGTTGTCATTTAATATTTACTGGTAAGCCGCAATATGCTAAGCATTGAGATGTTCTTGTATTTAGAATTCAATATCCAGTGTCAAATCTACATAATGAATTGCCCCTGATTTGAGGTCCATGGTCAAAAGCCCTTCAGGTTTAGGGCTTCCTTGCAATTTTTCTCTCCATGACTCAGTTATTCCCCTTACACTTTCATAGTGCAAGTCAGTTCCATCATGACGATTAAGAGCAATTTCACTTACTGAAATCATGTACGTCCAAGAAATGTCCTTCTTGTGACATTTGTGGTTACCCTTGTTGCCCTCCATTAGGAACACAGTTTTAGAAAATAAAGTCATCCAATATTCTTTACATCCATGTTATATGGTACACATTTAATATATAATTTTTCTTACTTATAAGTAGTACTAAATAAATTTGCACTTAAATTTTATTTAAGCCTGATTTTGTAGAAAGTGATTAAATCTAAACTATGTATCATGGTCTACTGTGTATAATCTTTGAGTTTTTTTATAACTATGTACAGAGTCCACTAGAGACTTCAAAATTACTATTAAAATTCCAATTGAAAAAGGGAAAATCTTTTTTGTGCACAAAAGTCATAAATATTGTCTCCCTAATTTGCATAATAGTCCAGTAGGACTCTCTTTTACACATAGAGAAATAGAGGAACAAAGAAATCAAGGGTTTCACTGAAGTCTCACATACAGCTAGATAAATTAGTCTTCCTATTTAGAAAAGCATTTCAAAAGGATTTGATCTTTTTTTTGCTAACACCTTCATGTGTAAAAAAAGGAAAACAAAAATTTTCTCTTCCCTCTATAAGTACCATTAAAATCTCCATATAGACCCCCAAAAGGCTCTGGTCTTATTAAAGACATGTGCTATAAAACATGTGAAATATCATTAGGAATGTTTCTATAATATCAGTAGGCTCTACAGACTGTTAATGAAATTTCTCACCAGGAAAGATACAGAGAGGGGAGAATAGGACAAGACACAAAAACAAAATCTATTCATGGGTGAGCCAAATTTAAAAATTTGCAGGAAAACCTATGAAAACGGTGCCACTGGTGCTGCTTTAAAAAATGTGTTTTGCATTTTTAAATGTAGCAAGGAGATAGTGCAAGTATCTTTTACCAAAACTGTGATTCAAGAAATAAATGTGTATTATATTAGTCGTCTCTTAAAAGACTGTTATAAAAACCATCGAGAATGGTTACGGCTCCTTTCTACTTCTATATAGTTTGAATTTCTTATGACGAACATTAATTACTTTTAATAGAAAAGTTTATTTCCACCACTTGAAAGCTTAATGATTCTATTTTCCACTTTACAGATAACCCAGATCAAATTTCAAATTGCAATTAATTGCAATAAATTGAAATTAAGTGCCTTCCTCAGAAGCCCAATATGTTTCGGGACTCTCTCCCCTAGGAACTATTTGTGCATTTTTTTTACATCACAAATGAATTTTAATAATAGTTTGGGACAAACACAATGGGGTCTGAAAGCACTGTACTCTAACCTAAAATTTATTTGTGGGTTATCTATCATTTTGGAATTTGCATGAATATCTGAGAATGTAGTAACATACTTTTGTGATAAACATTAATATTCCCAAGCATGCTAACAACACTTAGGTCTTAGTGCTTTACAAAGACCCTGAAAACATGATTTGATTACACTTAATTTGATTCCAATTTAAAAACACTTAAGAAGTTTCTACTAAATTAGATTACACTGAACGTTTCTATAGAAGACACTTCATTATCTAGGGCAGCTTTAATTTAAAAGGCTCATAGAGAATAAAAAACACTGTTCATTTTAATAAAATGGGCTTAACCCCATATCATTATTTCACAATCATATGCAGATTTTGGTTTATTAAATAAATGTACAAGGACACTGGCAAAACACCTATAATACTGAGTACCTCATTCATAGTTCACCCAAGAGAGATCTAGTCGCATGGCTTTCGAATCTTAACAGAAACCAGAAATACTGTGAAATGTTTTAAATAAAAATGAGGAGATAATATCAAGAGAAGTGAAAATATTGTCTTTTCACTGAATTTTTAAGCAATGAATTTTACAACTAATTAAAAATGAAAATGAACTTCTTACTTATTAAGTAACCACAGCCAAATAAAAATTCAAGGTGCCACCGAGCCACAGGATTTCCTGAAACATAACATTTCTCCTTTTAACCAAAGAACTACCTTGAGATCAAACTATTATATATGCAAATCAGGACAAAAGGAAAAGTTCTGGCCTTCTCAACAGTGTTAAACAATTTTTTAAAGTGTTATTATTTCAAGCTCCAGTTTATGTGAGAGCTCCAAAAAAAGAAAATTGTGATTAAAAACAAAATAATGATTAAAAATAAATGTCTAAAGTCAGTCATTTTGTACTAAGCATAAACCGCATGGCTAGCTTTCATTGGATAGAGCTCTCCAGACACATTTTGAATGTCTATCTCTGATATTTCAGGAATAAAGGCAACTTTGCGGTTTGTGGTTAGTGATTAAGCACCAAGTGAACTTGTGTGTGTTCTTGTATAGGAAAATCTGTAGCATTTTGAGCATTTCACACTTGTAACAATGTCTTTATTATGGCTTCCAGAATTAATTGACCTAAAATCCAGTGGCTCTAAGATATATCTATTAGATAATTAGAACTCTAAGGACCAACAAATAAAACACATTATTGACTTTTAAATCTTCAATCAAAGGAATATTTACAGCTGCAATTTGCAAAAATTATTTCCTTTGAGGTTGGCATCATCTCAAAATCTCAGCTACTGTACTGAAGCATAACAGGATCGACAACACCCTCCTCCAAAATTAGGATTAAAAACAATGCTACAATCTTTAGAGCAACCTGCACCTACCTTCACAGTCTAGGTGAGTCTCCTCTGAAGACAAGTGAAACATCATAATTATAAAGCTTCTTTGAAAATCTGCCTGACCTTGAGACCAAGAACAGCAGGGAGGATGAGGAATAGTGACCTGGTTAAGTGACCAGTAGCTATAGATATCAGAGAATATGCTTGTTGTCAATGATTGTTGCTGAAATCTGTCTATACCACACTGGAACAATCAATTCTGTAAATGATTGCAATAATCAAGGAAATTGCCTAATTTATAAATCCTTGCATACAGCATCTTAATGGATTCCTCCATTTTAATGCTGATGCCTTCAGAGCTAAATGAATTGTTGTCCAGGCTGTCATTACACAAAATGATAAAAACATTCCGTCTGGTGCGGAAACCACATCTCATGGATATTCAGACCCTCGACCCATCATCACTCATTAGTGACTTTCATGGAAGTTTCGTACTGCTAAGCCTCAAGAACAGCAAAAGAATGGGTTTATTTGTGTCTGTGCCTTCACGTAAATCCCTGTTTTAGTTTTGGAATTTGAACAAATTACCTTTCACTGAAATGTAATGTACTGATGTGTCCCCAGTACTGATAACCCCCATATTGTAATAGTTTTTCTCTTTTCTGTCTAATGCTGGGCCATTTTTTTACCACCAAGCCTCAGAGTCGGCAGGCTTGGTCACTTTCAGCTCCCAGATTGTGAAGCACATCAACACGAATGATTCTGGATGTACTAAAGCAAATGGGTGATGTCCCTTACGCTCCCACTAACAGGTAAATCTACGGACTCCACGTGGAAACCAAGGCTACACTTAGCTCTTTCCCTAAGCCCACCACACGTAGATTGCTCTTCTCAGTTAAACCTTGGCCAATTGATTCCAGCCAATAGTGTGCTGTCAGTACTTTACTTACTGCTCAATCTCACTAACCTGACATTTATGGTGCACTGATTGGCCTCTGTCAGTGGTGCTGGTTGTAAATTCACTTTGAAAAGCTTTGTGTTAACAGCCTTCAACCAGGCTCCAAGAAGAGTACGTACAGGCAGCCTGACAATTGCTCGACCTCCTGCCCTTATTACAGTGAGTAAATCAGGGTTTGAGCCATTAGGCTGGAGCCTGGGGCCTACACAAAAAGGATTGACATGACGAAAGGTCAACCTCTGTCACACATGTGTAACAATTTGGATAATGGAATTCTGTAACTTATCTGAGTGAGGTGGCAAATGCTTACAAGGAAAAGCATATTCTGCTCTGGTTTCTCTGGCCTTTATGCTAAGTAGTTATACCAGAGTCTGTATTTCTTATGTAAATACACAAGGAATGTCTGAACTCATGAAATCTTGGAATATACATGATTCTAAAAAAGAAAGAAAAAGAGAGAGTGAGACAGTCTCAAAGCTGTTCTATGCATGACATTCTTCAAAATGGCAAAACGTTTTTCCCACAGTACAAACACATTACATCCATCCTCTGAGAAGAGAGGATTTTGATATTGTGAACATGAATTCTCAGCTAAATAATAGTTTTCGTATTCAATTTTTAAAATCCATAATATTATATTACAACTATAAGTGATTTCTGGGTAACACAATAGATTTACTCAAATAATTAAAACTGCCTTAATTGGCACAGTGAAATAAAAAGGCTTCCCCGCAGGTTTCTTGGGTCCAGCGTTACCATCACCACATTTTCGTCAGATCACTTGCTGTCGTGCAGTAACTGGGCGGGAGGGGGGCAGATTTCATCTGTCCGGGAACCTCTGAGGTTCTGATTTGAATTTTTTCACACCACTTTTAAGTTAGTGTGAAAAAAGAGAAAAATTAAAGGATGTAAGAAAACATGCAGTTATAAACCAAGAAATACTTTGAATTATTTTCTTTACATGGACAAATGCTATCAATAAAAGAACTCTGTAAACAATGTATCAACTGAACTAATGAAAAAAATAGTTCTGCAAATACAGAACACATTACTCTTTATAAAGTATTTACAACTAACGCACTATAGTGTCACACGCATATTTAGATTAAACCTCACTAACATGAGAATGTCCAAATGGCTATTAAATTTTTTTTTAAAGCAGGGTCATTTTTGGACTTAGAAAACCAAGGTAGCACTGTACAGAGGGATACATAAGCCAAAAGGATCAGGACTTTAAATGAACCTTTCAAAGCCAACTTTAAGTACTAAGTTCTGATTTTTTAACACAAAGCTAGAAACCATTCCAAGAAGTGGCAGATGGTTTTACAGTTTATGTAAAACTACAAAATGCTCACACTCTATCAAATGGGCACCACTATAAAAGACATCTTCAAATCAAATGAGGCAAAGCCAAAGAGATAGACCAGCTGTTACCCTGCATAATTTAAAACATAATAGTAACATTACTATGGTTTATTTTTCAGGAGAAATTATTTGGATTTCATGAAATTGACATATTTAAAACCAAGCTGACAATCAGTCTAGTAAATTAAATGATAAATTACTAAAAAACACAATTTTTACTTCAATATTACTGTGACAACCACATAAACCTATCCCCTGGTGTTTTGATGAATCAAGCCAAAATAAGCCAGTCTATAAGAAAAATATGGAGTATATAGTTATAGTACTATCACTGAAACAATTTTTAAATGATTTTAATTTAAGTTAAAGATTATTTTAATTTAAAATAATTAATTTTAAATAATTTTGGCTTCTAAATATGTACAAATGGATACAGTATTATAAATGGAACTGAACCATTTATAAAAACATATATAATACATTTAAAATATAAAATCAATTCATTTCCTTCTAACACCAATTACTTATGATGGTTTTGAAATATAAACATTTAGCAACGTGTAATATATTTTTAATATTTGTTTTCATTAATGTCTTTTGACCTAAGCTAAATGGAAATGATGAAAAATAGACCATTTGCTTAAAAGCAAAACTTTTATTAAACCTAAAATAGTATGGCACAAAATCAAACCACAAAAAGGACCATATTATGTTATCCCCCTTGATTTTCTGAAGAAAAATAACGAAAGTTCCCACATAGTGCCGATGAAAATGAGACACTCAAACTTAGGCAAAAATAAGACAGATTCTGTAAAATTAAATCCCTTTCTAGTACCTTGACTATAATCCTAACAAGTCACTACATTATTTCCATTTACAGAATAATTTTTCTAGGGTGAAAATAAGTGTAATTTATTTTGTCACTGTTGCTAAAATTTCTTGTCAAATCAAACTTTGAATTGAAAGGCCTGAGCAATCCTAGCCTATCTTAAACTGCGACTTTATTTTAAACTTCCGTATTTTATTCCAGTAGAATTTTAAGTATACACTGTGTACATTCCTCGAGTCCAGTCATATTAAATTCTGATGTTAAGCAGAAAGAGGAAACCATGTGCAACTAGATTAATTTATCTCAAGGGAAAAGAGCACATTAATAATTGAGATAATGTTTTCATAAATGTTGGAATCGAATGTGCCTTTTCACTTCTTTATTAGAAAACACATTAGGATAAAATTATCTCGCTCTCATCAACAAGACCTAATTGCTGAGAAAGACTATGTTTTCTTTGCAAAACATTCAGAAAAATTTTTCCCATTATGTCCAAAGAGCTAGAAATATATCATGCATCCAAGTCTTGCTGGAATGAATGTATGAAGCAAGGCTAGTGATTATTTAATCCACCCTGTAATGTTTTTGTTTTAAACTATCTAAATTTATTATTTTTTATAAAACATATTAAAATTCTGATTATAAAATAAGTGGGCCAAAACAAAGACCAATAATTTGGCTTTTAGCTTGTGGATTGCCTAAACTACAAAAAAAAGATTACCTTCACTTATTGCTAAAAATAAAAAGAAAGAAAAACTTGTAAAACTTCCCATAAACACCCAAAAGAGGCAAAACATATTGAATAATATTTAACTTTCTTTAAATTGCTGTGTTTTTAAGAACCAGGATTATATGCAAAGAAAATATTAACTAAAAGATGATAGCACACTTACAAACCAATCAAACAAGCCCTCCATAGCTGATAGATGTTAAATATTAAAAAGTCATTTTTTTACAAAAAAAAATAGAGCTTTTAATTGTTAAACAAAAGGAGTAACTACGGTGAATCCGATTTTTTTTTGTAATAAGCCTTCATGTGTATAATAAAGTACAACCATACTAAAAACAATGAACTGTAAACTGAAACAAAAATCCATCATCTACTTGGAAACTGTGACGGGAAAAGATTAGCAATCCATTTATTGTACTGAAATAAAGATAAGTAACCCTGGTAAGATCCATCAGGACCTGAGTATTGAACTCTAAATATAAAGACATTTCTTCATCAGCAAGTGACTTGAAAAAAATGAGAGGAAGAGAAACGATTACAGTTGACTTTTAAAATGAAATAGTCATGTTCAACTGCTTTTAATTTTTTAAAGATCTGCTTTATGTCAATCTGATAATCTGGAAGATATCTAAAAGAGTATGTTTTAAAAATGGATAATTTCTATATGAGTCATTAAATAATTATTGCCAAAAGTTTCCTATAGACCTACAACATATTCCAATTACTTATTCCTTCTAATATAAATAATGATTAAAATTTTTTCACAATAGAATTTAGGTTTAAAAGGAAAGATGAGAATTTAAGAAACAATCCAACATTTAGAATCTTGAATCTTCTATTATAAATACAACTTAATTCAAATAGTCACATTTCATAAAAATGAATCATAATGCTTAAAAATAAACATACTTCATATCTTAAAAATAATTACAGTAATAAAAATCTGAAACCTATTAAAGTAAGTGTTTTACCTTACAAATAGACATCAGTACTAAGTTACCTGGCCCCACTCAGTCATATTTTATATTATCTCCCAGGAGACTGATACATTTTTGCACGGTTGCATTTTAATATTCCTTCGATCTCCTAAACGTGTATTATTCTAACTGTTCTTACAGATGATAAAAACAAATAGACTGTCCTGAATTAGGAAAAGGAAACTGTACGTCATTTAAGCATACATCCAGCAAATCATTTTTAGAACACAGAACCAACTCTATGCACCACCACCACCAACACACACGCAAACAGGTAAAACTCACTTTATATCTACTGAAGTATCAACAACAACAAAAAGTAATTACTACAACAGAATTTTAACTTCATCAAGTATAAGTAAAGATGTAAAATAAAGGCTCCAGTTTTCAGTATTAATGTATATCATTTACATTATATATGTGTAGTGGTCTCTTGCCAACACCTCAATCATCCAAAGCCATTTAGAAAAATAAATAAATAAACTAAATGATTTTTTTCATATTTGTGGCTTTGTCTCCTGGCACTCTAACCCCGAGGCATCAGTGGGCAATAGTGTTAGGTTTTAACACTTTCAAATAGAGCAAATCTGTACTACTGAACAATTGCTTTCTGATTTCCTTAGAAAAGTATTGGCAAACCTTTAAATATATGATATTAAGAGTTCCTAACGATACCACTAGAAGATGAAAACTGCCTGGAAGTGTTTTATAAGCTTTAAAATGAATTGGGTGTTACAAATAATTAGTCAGAAATAAAAAAACAACTAAGAAATATTTCAAAACCAGATTCTTTGATTATTTCTCACTTGTCATTTTTTCTATCCAAAAGCTTTAACTTCGAACCTGACTGTGTACCAAGCCATTTTCTCTTGTCTTGTTTTCCTCTAAAATTTTGTTTGCTTTTTTTTTTTTTAAAGCACTATTTGGTAAAATAAATATGCCAGACTTTTTTTCCTCATTCAAGAATCCTTTCCCTCAAGACTGAAAATGTATAATTGTTTTCCAACAATAGTTTAGAAGTGAAATGGAAATTGGGAGCCTGGATGCAGGGTACCGGAAGATAACTGTAAGGTATGTAGCCCATATCCACCCTGTAGGCATCTTGGGCTGCTAGGCTGTGAGCTCTTACACTTAGCTCCTCCTCCATCAAAGGAGGCTATGCAGACACAACCCTCAGCACCCCATTACCAACAGTCATATAAGGGTTCTGGAGAGTAGGTCTGTTTATCACAAAACACAATCTCCAAGACCTAACATATTACTGGCTAGATTGAGTGCTCCACAAAAATATGAGTGGGTTTTGAGTCACATGAGTTTTAGTTAGTGAATATGAGGCAGCTCCCATTGAAAATTATCTTCATGGGCCACTGAGAGAAGTATGAGGGGCAAACTGCTACAGAAATAACCCATTAATGGAGCCCTAAGATCTATGCTAACTCGGTTGCTAGCATTAAGGAAGCTTTCTTTTCTGACTATTCCCACTCCATTATATTGCCCAGCCTCAGTCAGATTTACATATTGCCCTGAAGGATAAGACTTCTAGAATCTTGTATTTCATAAATAACTCCACAGGTAGGAGGTAGTTAATTAGTGGGGGTATTACCTACTAGCTAAGGGTCAGTCTCTTCAGGAATAGAGCTCAAGAGTCAACCATGAAGTTTTGGGAGAAATCTCATGTTAACATTTTCAAATAGCTTGTTGGTTTTTAAGTAATAGTGTCAGGTAAGATTGTGCCATTGAAGTACTGTCTCGATTGGGTTATTCCAAAGTGCTCAGAGTTTACCTGTGTTGATTTTCTATCTCCTTAAAGATTGTATCATTGTACTTTGTCAGAGAAGAACCAGAATTTGTGATTTCTGATTCACAATACTATAATTTGCTCACTTCGGGCACTTTGAAAGTTATGAAATATGTTGCAGTGTCTCAGATTCAGTGTTTACAAAATTGTTTTTATCTGAAAAAATGAGCCTGACTCTTTCTTCCTATTTATACTTATGTTCCTTCTTGACCAATGTGCAAAAACATGTTGGAAGAGCTTAGAATGGGACACAAAATTCACTTAGCTCACATCCCCAATGTCCAACCTCCTGTTCCATCTCCTCATCTGGTTTCTCTTTTTCTCAAGACCCTGGGAGATCAAAGATCAAATCCATCCCAGCTGGAATAGAGGCTCATTAAAGTGATTCCACCTTCAGAAATCTGCAGGCCCTGTCTTTCTGCCTGGGTTGCTGTTGTGTCAGACCAGGCTCTATACCTCGTTACAGCAGATGCTACAGACACCAGGCATTTACATGACCAGAGAAATTTATTCTCCACTATTACTCTCTAGGAAACAAGGGAGGCTCTCACAGAAGTCACCACCCTCCGGGGGCCAGACCCTTTACTGGCCAAAGCTCTGGCTGGGTGGCAAGGTGCTGGGCAGCGGGTGACTTACCTCCCAGAGATGCTGCGTATTCCTCACGGCGCCACCCTGCACTTTCTCCGGGGGCAGGAGTACACCCTGAAAGGGCCCAATCCAGGTGCCCTGCTGGATCCTCTGTGCTGCACAGATGCCATAGGCCAGGCCCGGCACGGTGCTGGTACACAGGCACACCTCCCGCGGCAGGTCCCGCAGCCACTCGGGCAGCTCTGGCGGGGGCGCGGCGGCTGCGGCGCTGCTTGTGCCCACGAGCCGGCGCAGCGAGTGCAGCGGCCCATGCATTGGGCACTCTCCGTTGCGGTTGTCCGCACACATGTCACAACCTGCCGGAGACACGCAGGAGGGAGGGAAGGCAGAGGTTAACCCAGCGCTCTGGTGGCTCGTCCTTGGGTAAACCCCTGAGATAATAGCATCCCCGCCCAGATAAGCCACCTGTTAGGGAGGTGACACTGTGAGGGATCCGAGGCCACTGGGAGTAGGGGAGGAGGTGAACTCGAACTCCTCTCTTGTAATTCACTGCATCCAAATCCTCCTGGTATTGGGTCGGAACCCCGGGCGCCCCCAAAAGCCTTCTTAGCTGGGCGGGGATGGCGTCGTCGTTGTCTCCTGTCTCCGCAGAACCAACGCCTCGCAGCTTCTCCCAGTCTCAGTCAGTCAGTCAGTCTGTCTGTCTCTCTCTCTCTCTCTCTCTCTCTCTCTCTCTCTCTCCCTCTTTCATTCCATTTCTAGGCCCTCTCGCCCTCGCCCCAGTTCCCGAGGATTCTCTGCTGAGTGTTTAAAAGCCTGTTTATCGTTGTACTATGAAGAAAGCCTGACAAAAAAAAAGCTCATCTCTTGACCAATCTGGTATCTCGGGAGACATTCTACAATGGCCGCCTGGATATATTTGGTTGTCCTCTTTTTACAATTATAGAAGAGACTTTAAAAATCACCAGGGCAGGTGGGTGACCCATCTGTCACGAAGCACTATTCCTATTCCTCTGGACCCACACCCCCAGCGCCGGAGAGCGCCCCAAACACCGATCACCCCAGGAGCGCTGGAGTTTCTCCTCGAGTGTCCCCGCAGCGCCCACGCTGGTCACTCCAGCCAGGTGGGGACAGGTGGGAATGAATGGGTGAGGAAAAGGGGGCTGTTCACTGGCTATGCTTGCATGCCAGCTCTTCCCAAAAGCCAAAAGGAAACGAATAGCAAATTTAATGATGATGGTAGGGAAAGGGGGAGGGGTGGTTATGGGTCTTTAATGATGAGGATAATGATTCAATAGAGAGGGTACCGACCGACTCCTGCGCAGGCGGTTGATACCCAGGCTAAATGAGATCTGGTCTTATAAACTGAGCGTTGATGTAAAGCGGTCTCTTTCCGCCGCATTTGAGAGTAACCAGCACTCAAGAGGACCCCCACCTTCCAGGCCAGGCTGTGGACGCCCAGTGTCCCTCGACTCAAACTCGGGGTAAGAGGCCAGCTGGCCCCAGGAAGCAGGGCCTGCGGCAACCGCGCTGTCCGATCGCAGCGCCCTCCGGGTTATTAATGGGCCTGGCGGAGCCGCTGTGTCTGCGCCCAGGCTGCCGGACCTGCCTCAGGGAGACCTTCTTGGCGCCTGCCTGCACGACCTGGCCTCCCTGGCCCAGCCTCCCTGGGTAGCAGCGGTGCCCTCATGCAAAGGAGCCCTGCGGCACTGGGCGCATTATCAAGCAAATCCCAAAAGGCAGAGATGGTGAGCGCTAAATACCGGTGGATGCGCCAGTGCTGAGAGAACTGGGGGAGAAGTGTTGCCCTCGGGGGCCCTCTGGGCACCTGTGCCTGGCCTTGGTCCCTGCCAGTCCTGGTGGGTCACCCAGGATGTGCCCTCTTCATGCTAAAATAGATGAACTGCCCAAGGAACTTGTGATAAAGTAAGTTATTAAAGAACTTTTCCAAAGGAACGCCTAAACACAACCCAGCATAGTAAACGAAAGTTGGAACCTTCATTTTGTCATTTGCTTCACAGAGGGTTGAGAGTCAACTTTGTGAGCATCCTATTTCAACTCCTTCCAAGGGACCCCATGGAATGAGAAGACCTTCGGAATGCAGCTTCTTGGATGATCTTCAGGCCTCTCAAGTAAAAAGCAACAACCTATTTCTGCAGGTAGTGGAGTGTTCGTACCTCTGAACCTTTATCATACAAAGGCCCACCCTCTTTTAGTAACACAGACTTCCAGTAAAAACTGTGCCAGACTCTGCTTTTGACCCTAGGGCCTAGATAGAACATATTGCCAGCTTATTTGCATGTCAACCCTTCCAGAATACATACACTTCATATGCCCTTCCATGCTTCAGACTTTGAAAATAAAAACTTTAAGACAAAGGGGGAATGGAAAGACAATAAAAACTTATAATCACCAAGCACCAATTATATGGTAGGCACCTTTCTTGACTCAAACAATCTCCATATTATCTAAGTGTCATGATTCCCATTTTGCAGATGAGGTAATTGAGGCTTCATAAACAGTGTAACTTGACCAAGGAAAGTGGTGGAGAAAGTGGTGGAGAAAGATTGTCAGGTCTGCCTGACTCCAGAGCCTCCAAACCTAGAGATCTAGGAAGATTAATGAGAGCTGGGAGAATTTTATTTCCTAACTTATAACTCAATCAATAGAATTGAAATATTTCACTGAATTAACTATTTGGGAGCCAAAAAATTGCTGTGGCATGATTGAATTATAGAGATTTCTCTCTCTCTCTCTCTCTCTCTCTCTCTCCCTCCCTCCCTCTCCCATACTCTTGAATTTGGGGTTACAGTAAGAGAATAAATCAAAAAATAAATAATGTCCATAATTTTGAATTTTAGTACCTAACCTCAGAGATGTCTTTTCAGCACCTCAGCAAAAATAGCTTAAAAACAAATTACAATAAGCAAAAGCAATATGCCCTTAAAAATAAAAATAAATCACCCCAGGTTTTTGCTTAACTGACTTTCCCTTTCTGATTGGCTTAATGAAACAAAGGATGAGAAGCAATAGTGTTTATTATTCACTCCCCTAACAGTTCATACCAGAGATTCTGTCAAGTTCTGACATCTCCACACCATGGAACATCACACCAACCACATTAGTAATAAAATAAGAAGCAAAGTACCAAATTCAGCCACCATTGCCACAGACAGCAAGCATACTCCCAAAATTTGTTATACATGACAACACTATGGATAGTCCTTTCTCTAAGAAGTTCTCTAAAACTATCATCTTAAGTTTCATTTGTTCCACGGAGTGTTGGAAAAAACTTAATGCGACCAATTACATCAAAATGCAAGTTATATCTTAATGTTATTGTTTTTTAATATAAAAATCCTCTGCCACTGAAAACATTTGGCTTCTGACTTATGTCTTAGAGTCCCAAAGGATGTTGAGGATGTTTAAAACAAGTAACTGATTACTCAGGGCTGACAAATGTGGCACAAGTAGACAAACATTCTAACAGTGTTTTCTAGACAGCAAGCTATAAACACCTACATGAAAAGATCTGAAAAAAAAGTGAGCTAAATGCCCAAACTATACACGTATGTACTATATATAATACATATATTACACACGGCATTCCATGCCAAGCAATACATAATACAAATCTATTTGTATTCATAAAAAGAAGGCAAATAAGTGTTCCTACCTTCTCTCAAAGTCAGGGTATGTTTTTGTACAAATTTGTAATCATTATTCACAAAGGATTTTCTATATCTGTGAGAAATATTATAATATTCTTCAAGCAAGATACTTTGAAATGCCATTTTAGCATTATGGAATAAAAGGGATCAAGATTCCTTTTCTTTCTTGAACAGACTCATTAAGGCTCCTGTTTCTGGGTCTCCGAATAAGGAAAGGAGGTATCATTAAGTTAGAGACTTGTTCACCTACTGACTTCAGCAGGCCAGGCCAAGTGGGGTGAAGAGCAGACTTTCGCTCTTCATTTCAGATCCTTCTGTATTGCTGGATGTTTGTACAAGTGTAGGTACTACTTTTATAACTGAGAATGGGCCTATTTTAAGGTAAAGGGGACAAAACAGGCCATTTTTTTTTTCTCTCATTTTAATTTGTCATGCTAGGAAAGGTGAAATATAAAACATTATCAGGCTTTTTTGATTTCTGGAGAGGCAGATAGGTGCGTGTGGGTGCAGGCAGAGCTTGGACTCACGGGAAGCACCCAGCATTGGCAGGCCCAGCCTGGGGTCCCCAAGGCCTCCCTGCGGCCTTCACCTGTCCTCTGGAAAGAGAACCAAGGAGCTAATAAAAAGCCTGCCTCCCCGCCTGGGCAGCGGTAACCGCTGGGCATAAATTCTCCACAGCCGCCACCAAGGTCGCAGCCCTCAGTCCCGCAGGTCGAGCCCTGCGGGGACAGGGCCGGCGCCCATCGATCCCCACCCGGTGACGCTGCCCCAGGAGTGCCGCCTGCCGGCAGCGTTGAGTTCGCTTTGGGCGCGCGCAACCAAAGCAAGGGCTGCAGGGTAGAAGGGAGCTGGGCGAAGGGGCAGACGCGGGCAGAGCCTGTACTGGGAACCTCCGGTACCACGGTTCACGCCTCCCTGCCGTCCCCCCACCCCAGCCCCGCACCGCATCTATGTGGCACTCTCCCCGTAGGCCTCCAGCGCAACTGGCTAGACGTGGTGTCAATGGGTGAAGCACTGGATGGGCGGTCAGGCCGCTGGCTGGAGGTCCCCTGCACCTAGTCTGCATTTCGAAGGCCTCACCCCCTTCCTGCCACATAAGGGCTTTTTCACAAAGCCAGACGTGGCCGTTGCCAGCGCACTCCTTAGCACCCACTGCTCCCTGTCATCTATCAGGCTGGGGTCTTCCATCTGGTAGCGGTATTCTAGGCTCCTCGGATAAGGTCTGCAAGCAGATCCAGAAGAGAGGCGGGCTATCCCGACCACCAGAAAGGAAGCTGATTGGGGTTGGGACACCTTGGGAGACCGGGCTCACTTGGAACCTTCTCGAAGACTCTCTCTAGGCGAGTTTAAATCCCCTGGCGAATCCCGGAGGCAGGGGGATTTTCCCTGCGTGGCCTCGCTGCCGGCTGGGCCCTTGGACCAAGAGGGAGGGACAAAGTGGGGAGGAAAAGAAAGAGGAGAGGGAAGGGAATGTAGATTTTATTTGTCTCCCGATGACTGTATTAATAAATTAAATGGGAGCGCCTGTGTGTGCGGGTGAAAGAATATTGCACAGAGATAAACCTCGCTGGCCCTGCCCCTGCGAGGCCACCATATACAATGTGGAGATGATGAATAGGAGGCGTGAGAGGAGATCGAAGCGGGTCTGAGCTGGCTCCACTCGCTCCTACAAAACTATAGGGCAATTAATTGTGGCTTGTCCCCTCATCCTTCATCTCCTGGTGGCACATATCGATGGAGATTACTGCTGATGGACCATTTTATCACCTTAAATAAACAGTCGCCACCTCTTCTAACCTCAATCTAATATATGGCTCTATGTTCAGTTTCAGGGCGCTAGATAAGGAATGATGTAAAATAACTTAATCATGTGTGTTATGGGATGGGGCTGGGTCTGCACACAAAAAGGGAGAAAAGAGAAAAAGAAAAATAGAACAACACAAAAGCCCACACACTGACGCCCAGCCTTCCTCCCACCAGGGACCAGATCTGAAGTCTAAGTCGCTCACTGGCCTTTACAGAGGACTCTGGGCGGGAGGACTGAAGCGAGTGCCTCCGTGGCAGAAAAGCCTGCTGGTGGGTCACTGGGCTCTCTCTCCAGCTTCCCAAAACTGACCTGCGTTTTCCAGGCGGGTGGGAAGAGATGAAGAAAGTTCAGAAATACTCACCCTCCTTTATCTCTTTCCCTGACCCCCCAATCAGACTAATCAGCTTTGTGCCCAGATTTCCTTCTCTCCCCAAACCCTTGGAGAGAGTGGCGGCTACCAACTGGAAAGCCTCCGGCCCTACTGGTACACCTGTGCAAGTGCCCCGTTGCTGTTCCTGGCACTGTTCCCTGTGTAGCAGGGCTCCCCTAGATCGGGAGGAGACAGTTGTTGAGTGTCCAGACTCTTGGCAGAGAGACTTGATTAGGGTTTAGCTCCCACCTCCCTGCCAGGTACCCAGGGAGGAAGAGCTTCACAAAAAGGTATGAAAAAGCTAATTGGCTCTGCCTTCTCCGTACAAACACAAAAGTCAGGTGCTCCTGGTGGCCACCTCTCACTACCTTCCAAGAGTAGTGACAGGATCTCAAACAACATGCTAGCACCCGCAAAGAGGCCACTGCCACAGAACCTGATGGAATCAATGGCTTTAGGCAACCCGGCAGCAAATGAGGGCAGTAATACAAGAAGAGGAAGGTCCCCATCCCCTAATTATATTACACACTGTCCCACTGGGCTTTAAAGAGATGAAAGAAAAGGCAGCTAAGCATTCAGAGCTTCAGTGGAACGTGTACTTCAACCATTGAATACAGTGAATATATGAAGGTAAACAACAGAAATATACTGGAAGAGCCCACTCGGGCTAGAATATATTGGAAGAACTCACTTGGGCTAGAGTGTATAGTTTCCACTGTTTTAAAATCTTTTTGTGGGAAAGAGCAATAAGACCCTTAACTATGGCATTCACCACAGTACCAATAAAGTTTCAAGGTGAAACTACTGTTACTGATTCACAAGTGTTACTGGGTTGCTGATCCCAGGCAAAAAGTTACTCTTCTACAGGGACTAGGGAAGGAGGCCCCTTTCTTTGCCTTGTAAGAAAGAGAAAATGACTCAATACAAAGTAACAAAATGAAGCAATACTAAGTGATCACTTCTCTGAGTTCTTTTAGAAGGAAATGGCAAAAGACTAAAAGAAAAACGAGAGGAATCTATATGTGAATCTACATGTAATAAATTAAGAGGTGCTTCCCTTCCCTGCCTTTCCCACTCCTCCCCATTCCCCTCACACACAACCTGGGAAGGGGGAGAAGCTCTAGTTTCTACCTTCTTTCAAGTAACAAATATACCAACTTCCCCTGCCTAGGGAAACAAAGTTTCTCACCCTTTGCATTTTTTATTTCTTTTGAACTCCTAGTTAGATTAAACTCAATCACTTCTCACTTCATCTTTGCAAAACACCTCCCCGTGGTTTAAAATGAGTGCCTATGCTTGCCCAGAGAGTTCCTGAAAGAACGGGAGACCTTGTCTTTCAGCATTACACAGAGCTACCTCTGCTTTCTGTTTTCTTTCTCAACTGCCCTTTAATTAGGAAGCAACGGTGAAGTGTAACTTTAATAGGACAATCTGACTTCCTTTCCCCTCTGTCTTTTCTCCTGCATTTTGCACATTGAAGCAGTCCGTTCACTCAAAAGAAAACACCAGAAGATTAACACAACAGGAATAATTTAAATAAATCATACTTCATTTCCTGCAGCCAGAAGAAAAAAAAAGTTACCTAGGCAATAAACTGGTTCAAATAGCCACATATAATTAGTAATCTACCCCAATTCTTTGTCTGATCAGTCTAGATTTTTTCTCTGGTGAAAATATATTGAGCCTCAAGACTGCTTCGTAAACAGTATAAGGGAGTTCAAAACACACATCCAGAGCTTTGGGGTGCACTGCTGGTGTCTTTTCCTGCACTGATTTCATTAAGAGAAACTGCAAACTTGGTGAAGCACTCTCAGCCCACTGAAACTTTACTTAGCAGTAAGAAATGCCTTTTCCAAAGCACTTATCTTTTTATTTCACATTGTAAAAGAACTGCTCTGAAAGCAACACATTCAAGAAATTCAGTAAGAGGTAAGTCTTTTTGGAAATCCATTACGACAATATAATTTTTACTTTTTCCTTGAAACTCTGAAATACAATCACCTTCTTAACTGCAGAATAAATTCAAGTGGAATCCGTCATTTTAAACCAGCACTTTACCCTCACATTTTAGAAAGGAATAAAGTAAATACAACTCTTCTTTTTGTTAGTAATAATTATCTCCAGTAAAACAATTATCTCCCACCATCATGAAAAGATTAATACACCTTAATCACTAAGCTCTTGTCCAGTGTTTTTCCTCAAAGTAATGACTTCGGGAGTCCTTCGAATAACTATAAACTGAATGTATTTTGCTTTTACAACGAATTAAGAAGTTCATGGAGTGGTAAACATTCTGCAAGAAGGTACTTCAAAATAGAACAATAATAAATGTTTGTGATCAGCGTTCTTCACACAGAAGCTAGATGAAGAAATATAAGGAAGAAAATGGTGAGCGAATGCTGATCTTTCAAATCCTGTATTGCTTTCAACCTGACTCTCTTAATCTGCTTAATATTCTCTCCAGGGGTCTCTGGAAGTATATTTAGAACTTACCCCAACATGTTATGTGTAAACGTGTCATAACTTTTGAAATTACCAAAAAGAAGCAAATATAAAGCAATACACATTCTTAGTCTTTATTTAGTCTTTGCTTGAAAATCTCAAAATGCAACTGTACTTGTGAGGAGCGTTTGAAATTATGAATATAGAAACCGAGGCTGGATGAGACCTGATGTTTAATTAGGCATTTGCCCTTTACCTTATACTAAATTACTGTCACCCAATTTTTAAAGCAAGTAAGCTAGCAAGCGTGGCTACGGATCGCGAATATATCAGAGTCAAGGGTGAGCAGAGGATGTGGGATCCGCAGGGAACGCCCCTACCCCGAAGACGGAAATTTTTTCTCACTAAGCAGTTGGCATTTTTTCTTTCCTTCCTTTTTAAAATAAATATTAGACCTAAGAATACTGCCTGCCTGCGGGGAGACACTGACTCGGTATCATCCAAAACTACTCCGGCAAGGCCAGGCCAGCCAGCAGCTCTGGGCCGTTCCCCGCAAACAACCCCGCGGCTCGAAAATGAGCTGACGCAGTTAACTGCAGAAGGAAGGTAGGAAGGAGAAACAAGCCCTGGAATCCACGCTCTCCAGAAACTCTAAGCCTCTCTCTTGACCCCGCTATGGCCTGGCCGGCCCGTTCTCCGTACTCTCCTTAGCGCGCTGCCTGTAGGATCCACCAGGGCACTGTCCCGAAGGAGGGTGGAGATCTGAAAGACCCAGCCAGCGAGAAAGTCGAGTCCTAAAGACTAGGGGCTGCGAAGCAGACCATGAGGGGAGAGGAAGAGGTAACCCCGAGGTGCCACTTGCCCACCGCATCGGTTCTCCTTCATTCTCTAACGTCAGAAAACTTTTGCCACAGTGCTCTGGGAGGTGCGGGCCCGCGGCTTGGACCAGCCCACTACCCGGGGTCCCTCTGGTCCAACCCGCCTCCCCGACGGGCGCCCGCCCTGGACGGCGCCAGCGCTGCAGGAGAGAGGGCGCGGGCTGCGGCTACGTACGGTTGTTGGGGTCGCTGGTGTGCTGGTTGAGCGGGATGATCTCCATGCGCTGCTGGCCGTACAGGTAATAGTCCAGCTCCTCGGCGCTGCAGCGGAAACGCGGGGCGCCCCGGCCATCCGCGCCGCTGCCGCCGCCACCGCACTTGGTGGGCCCCGGGCCGGAGGAGGCGCCGAGGCACAGGTCCTTAGGGGGCAGTGGTTCCGCGGCGACGGCGGCGGCGGCCAGAGGCGCGAACACCGGCAGTTGCGCCACGGGCAGAGCCGAGAGACCCGCCAGCGCGGCGGCGGCGGCAGCGGCGGCGCAGGAGGAGGCGGAGGAGGCTGAAGTAGAGGAGGAAGCCGGGGTGGAGGAGGCGGAGGAGAGCGAGGCGGGCCGCGGGCGCAGGCTGTCCGGCGGAGGTTCAGCGCGCTCAGGGGGCGGCGGCGGCGGCGGCGGCGGCGGTGGCGGCGGCTGGAGAGGCTGCGGTGCACCCAGGGGACCCGCGGCGCCGCCGCCTTTGAGCGGGCCGCCGCCGCCGCTGTGCGGGAAGAGTTGCTGCCAGTGCTGCAGATAGGCTGGATCCACTTTGAGGAAAGCCGAGCCGCCGGGGTCTCCGGGCTTCAGCATGTCCGACGCCTCACGCTGATGGCAGAGAGCAGAGAGGAGGGTGCGCGTGAGCCGGGCCCAGGGCCTGGCGAGAGAGGAGCGTGCAGGACGGCCGCTGAGACCCTGAAGCGGGAGCCAGAGCCCTTGGCTTCGCCAGCAGCAGCCCGGTTCGGTAGCTCCCTACTCTCAACTCCGCTGGGACCCAAAGTTCACTCTGAAGCCGCGGCGCCGCACGGAGGGAGCTGTGTGCGCGCCGCTGAGCCTCGCAGCCAGAGGCTCCGAACTCTCACCCTGTACTGGCGGAGCTGGGTGCGAGGGTGCTTCCCCGCAGAACTCGGCTTCGGACGCTGCCCCCACCCTTAGCCGGCGCGCGGAGCCGACCCGAGCCGGAGTGGCGCAGTGCCCGAGCCGCGTTGGCCTCCGGCGCTAGGAGGCGGGTCAGTCTCGCCCCCCGCCCCCAGCCCGGAGTCTCCAGCCTCCCATCTCTGGCGCCCGAGACCCACAGCCCCAGACCGGCCTCGCCTTACCTGAAAACTCCCAGCCGCCGGCGGGTGCGTGCGTGCGTGTGTCTCCGGGACCGTGCGGGAGCGTGTGCGCCCCGGGTGCGCTACATGCCCCTAGGCAGCGCGGGAGCAGAGCGTTAAAGATCCTGCCACCGGGACCCCGCAGCGAGCAAGGGCTACGGAGGCCCGCGGAGAACGCAAGAGCAGTGCCGCCGGCCGCGCGCGAGCGCGGGCGGACCCGAGCTCCGAACGAAGCCGCTGTGAGTTGCTTCGCTGGGCCGCCACCGCGTCCCGGCTCCCTGGCTCCACGCTCTGGCAGCCTCCCGGCTGGACACGTGGGTTTTACGACAGCACAAAATACAATGTGTGTGTGTGTGTGTGTGTGTGTGTGAGAGAGAGAGAGAGAGAGAGAGAGAGAGAGAGAGAGAGAGAGAGAGAGAGAGATTGGGGGGAGGGGGGAGGCAGGCCAGAAGAACGAAGGGGAGGGGAGAGGGAAGAAGGAAGTTCTAACTCGGCTGGATCCACACACTACCCGTGCGCCTCTCCCGCACGAATACCTCCTCCGCTGTCCCACCCCACCTCCACCTTTTTTTTTTTTCGCGTGACGTCTCCCGCTCGCCTGTTGTCTCTTTCTGCCCATGATATTGTCTTTTCTAGGTGCCGGTTCACTGCACTGATTCTGAAAGCAGTGGAAACGCGGAGTGCATCTCCGCACGCACTCGAGTGTCCACATATGGGCAGGCGCGCGCGGCCAAGCGAGTGGACGAAGTCTCGGGACTGAGTTTGCGCTTTTGCCCCGCTCAACTGTCCAGGAGGAACTACTGGGTACCAGAGTCAAGTAGCCCGACACAAAACGTCTAACATAAAGCCTGCGGAGGGGTAGCGAGAGTGGGGGGAGGGGAGTCAGGCGGAGCCGGTTGCGCTCTGGAAAGAAGCCCTCGGTCAGCCGCGAAGGAGGCAGACTTTGTGGAGCTGGGAGACGGGAAACCGAGGGTCTCTAAAGGGCAGCTGGTCCTGGCAGGACACAAGCCTGGCCGGGCGCCTGGGAGGCGGCTGCCATGGAGCTTCACACCACCCAGCGCTCAGCCCATTCACTCTCTAGTTGTCTTCCTGGGGGGCTCGGTCCTTCGCCTTGTTGACATCCCAGGCAAGTATCCAGAGCTACCTCTGGTAGTACAACTGCTCCTGGACACCGGCGAGGCTTGTTTGCCTTTGGCTGCCCAGGGCTGCCCAGGAGTGATCTTGTATAGGTCTCTTGCCCCAAAACTTGGTGTCCAAGGAGCAGTGTGTGAGCGCAGCCCCACCCACCACCTTGCCCACTCCAGCGCCTTGGGCCACGCGCGCCCTTTCATGCTCCGTCTCATTTCCATGAATCAGGCACCCGCCCCCAGCTCTTTCAGGCAGTTACTCGATTGGAAGGGCACGGATAGGGTATATGAAACTGACCCGCCCAGGCACTTTCTCTTCACCGGAGTTATGTCCACACCTCAAAGAGAAAAAATGACATATGTCTTGGCCCAAAGAAACCAACTTATTTAGCACCATCGCTCTGAACAATTACCATTCTTTCCTGATTTCTGCTTGTTTCTTTTTGTCTTCCCACCAATCTTTACATCTGAGCCTGGGAAGTGCGCTGTTTAGACTTTGTCCGGGTCTCACGCAGGATGCTTCGATGCTACTTGAAACAGGGTTAGACCGAAATGTTTTGACTGGCATCGTTGTGACAAGGTCATTGGTCATCTCTAGATAGATTGATAGTACCCAAGTTTAAGGCAAACACCACAGGGAAAAACTACGGAGCTGTGGATCCGAGGCTAAACAGGCAGCCTCCGCGAGATTTGATTAATTCCACTGAGGAGGGAATGAAGTTTCAGGCCCGTTTCAGTTAATCTGCTCGCAGAACTGCTGAGGAGCGGTTGTTGGGCCTTGAAAGAAGGAGCAAACTCTCTCATTCTCCAGGTTCATTGCTGAGAAACGAATAGACTTCTCTTTTCTCAAGCAGGGGCAGGAGGCACGGGGATGGGATCCCGTACGCAGTGGCAGCGGCTCCGCTGCCTTCTTGCTTTTGCTGAAGCTGGCTACTTATAAACAACCGGTCTCCAGGACTGGCTGTCCCCCATACACACTTGAAGTTTTTGAGATTTTGAGACCTTGGTTGCAGCAACTGCTCTGGAGGTCTCATGCTGCACACACTCTGGGAAGCCTGGGGTGGACAGGTGGCGGGGGGAGTCCGTAATAAGATTAGCGGACCGGTTAGTGAGCGCTTTTCACTTGTCAGGCGCGGGTAAGGCGCTTCAGGTACATGTAGTCCGCCCAGCAACCATGCGGAAAAAGCATCATCATTAACCGCCACGTTACAAAGGGGGACACTGAGGCTCAGCAAGATTAGGTACGTTGTCTAAAGTCACGTGATTAATGAGTGCTGGCGGCAAATTCAAATCCGAGTCAGTGAGGCGCCGAGTGCATTTTCCTGCTCACTCTAGCCAAACCTCTACCTCACGGTCCAGACTGAAGCCAGAGGGGCGTGGGGGCACCTTGGGAGAGGTTAGGCGCCCCTTGCTACGGGGGCCAGGGAGAGAAGCAGAAACTGTAGCAGAACTCCCCTTTTTCCACTATGCGTGTGTGCGTGGGGGTGGGAGGGGGGTCCCAGACCCGCCAGATTCTAGGACTTGCAGCGGTCCCTGGCGTACTCAGGTCTCACGGTGAAGGGACCCTAGGACCTAGAGGCCTTAGGGAACTCGCATGTGGGAGGTGGGCGAAAGTTGAAAGGGGTGCTCAGAGGCTCGGGAGTCCAGCAGCGCATGAATAATGTCTCGAAGGGAGTGTGGTGGGCCCACAATGCCAAGCGGGGGCCCTGCTCCGACCGTGACCTCCAAGAGGCAGGCGGGGCTTGGCTGGGGCAGAGGTCAGTGCGATCCTACCACCCCCAACCCCAGCACCGCTGGGAACTGCGTAGGCAGGACAGCTGGCTGCCCCCGCACTCAGGAAGCTGGAGAGGCCGCTTCCCATTCACTCTGCTCATCCAGGGCCCGCTCACTTACCATCACCCTGGCGTGTCTCAGGGGCTTTTGGAAAGTGAGCCCACCGACAGGCACCATTCTAACCCACTGCCCTCCTCTTTATTACTGAGAGGAAGACCATATGCATAAGCAAATCACTTCGACCACTTAAGAAACGATCAAACTTATAAAAATCCATTGCTCCCAAATCGATGGGTGAATATTTGCTGGGAATTTGTTCCAGAGGAATAAATAAGGAGCGTGAGTGTATTAAATGCAAATGGGGGTGTACGGTGTGGGGGGGGAACACGGTGCTGTTTTTCTTCATTGATTAATGACCTATAAAATAAAACAAGTGGGGAGAGGAGCCAGGATCGATAAATTAAATACCCAAATTCATCATTTTCTCGAGAGTTTTTTTTTCCCGAAAATTATCCTTAGTTAGTCCATTGGACCCCCTTAGTTGGGAGGGAGGAAGGGAGTGCAAGGCCAGAGCAGAGAGGGAGTGACAGGAAGGGGCAAGAAAGCAAGAATAGGATTCTGTCTGAGAGACCCTCTATCTGATTTCGTTTGACACACAATTTTCACATTTGCCTTTCATATTAATTATTTTTTTCCCTCCTGATGGAGAAGGGGAACAAATGGTCGGTTTCCTCTGACAGAAGTCCAATAAAGGATTCAACAGCTCTCCTATCTGCCCTCAGCTCTCCTGCTTCTAGGTTTAAGGTCATGGGTGGCTGAGTTCATAATTCATTAATATAGACATTTATTCAGAAGGGTTCTCTGAGATCCACTCTCCCAGCCTCCTCTCAGAGATTTATTTTCCTGGAAAATGGATGGCGGTTGGGAGTGGGGAGTGGGGGGAGATTGGGCTGCAGGTGAAATGAGTGGAGGAGTAAAAGGAAAATGAAGAGAGGCTGGATACAGCTAGGAAGAATCTTTGTTTACCCAGATTAATGTACAGGTTCCCTCTAGCTTGCCCTCAAAAACTTGATTGAAAAAATGTGGCATGGAAACTGCACAGGGACCTTAGCCTCCAGTAGCCTGTTTCCCCACTTCTACATCCCTTCATTCATTTATTCAGAAAACTCCTTTGCTCCAGGAAGAGCCATCTAACTGAAGACCTTGGAACACAGGCAAAGGGGGAAATCTCTGGAAAGAGACTATCCACCACTCATCAAGTCCCCAAAGGAGGAGCTTTGCAACTTGCCGGACCTCGAATCTAAAGGAAGTTCTATTCCTAAGAGCACAGGCACCTTCTGGTGGACACTCTATCCTCTCAGAAAGGGACGTTGGTGGCATTAAAACAAAACCAAAAAGTCCACATCCTCATGAAGTTTACATTTGGGGGGGGGGGTGGAAACAAAAAGTAAACAATAATCAAGTAATTGTCAGATGGTAGTAAGTGCTACAAAGAACAATAAAGAAAGGAAAATAGGAAAATGGTACAGTAAGTGGAAGGTGTTACTATTTTAACAATAGTAGTCAGGGTAGGCTTCTCTTATACAGTGAAATTTGGATAGAGACTTAAAGTCAGAAAATGCCAGTTTCGTGCCTAGAGCAGGGCATTCCCAATGGCCCTGGATGAATGGAGTAGAAAGGCCTCTCCAAGGCCCTGGGTAAAGATTCTACCTCATCTGGTCAGCCCCTGGCCACACTTGGCTGCCTTTGCTCCTACTGGTTCCCACAAGATGCTGTGAGCTACTGATATCATTTCAAATACATCTGTTCACTGTTTATATCAGCTAAAGTTACGTCTGTTGCTGGTGACTTATAGCCTTACACAGTGACCTACCCTCAAATGTCTGGGCCTCAGTGTCTTCAACAGTGAAATGAAAGGATGGGACTAATGCGGCTTCCTATATTAAACTTTTTGTGAAGCAGCTACCAAATTCTGACCTCCCTCTCTACCACCCATATTATGCTCCACTTCCTGAACGCTGTGAGTCTAAGGTATGCGGTGTGTAAAATGTATTGGGAAACTGAAAACAAGAAAACCCACACCTTTTTAACTGAATCACTGCCATCTTCCCATTGATCTCTTTGCATCTTCATTTATTTGTCCTTACTTAGTGACAGAAAACAGTGCCAGCTACCATGAGAAAAAGGGGCGTGAGAAATACGGAGCATGAGGTGGAAGGCACTGGAAATCTTAGCAAGCCTAAGTCAGCTCTTTCCTCAGACAGTGCAGCATGAGCCTCGCCATCTTTCTGAGGTCTTGTCGTTTTACACATGTCATCTCCTCAGCTTTCCTCCCGTCACAACAGTACTGAGAAGACAAGGTCCTAACTTTGCCAGGTCAGAGACAGTCTCTGGGACAAGGAGACCAAGCTCAGCCTATTTCTGACTGCTCTCTTTTATCCTCTGCCAGGATCACTGCAGACAGCACCTGTTCACTTCACTTGAAATGCAACCGAACCCTCCAGCTCCTTTCGCCCTGGTCACCCAACAGCTGTCACTCAAACAATGCCTCTCAGCCACCCCAGGACTGATTTGGATTTGACCTACTGACCTCGAGGTGAAAGGCTCTGCAGTCCATTACCAATTCCTGGGGCCAGTTCATTCTCCCAGGAAAGCCTCTAAATATATCCTTTCCGTTTCTAGGGAAATCGGCTATTATTACTTGCAAAGGCCTTGTAAGTTTAAAACATATCAGGGCAGTTCGGTCCCATAAAGATTTAATGAATAGCCATTGAGTGAAAAACAGCTGTTGTTTTTTCTTTAAGTCTTGACAAGTAAAGGAAAATAGAAATAATTACAGAAGGAGGACTATCCCTTCAGAAACTCGTATATTCCCTTCACTATCTCCTTCACGCCCACCCTTCCCCCAGGAATTTACTCTTCCATTTTTCTGAGAATCTGTAAGAATAGATAAGCTGAATTGAAGTTACCTACAAATTAACAACTATACACAATATCTAATGTGCGCCTACTGTGTACAAGAGATTATTGGTAGGGATCTTTGGGACAGTCTCCTTTGAAGTTCTTCTAGAGAGTGCTACCTGATTCTAATAGTCTTCCTTTGGTTACCATATTGTTGCCTAAATTAGTTGAAGCCTGTAGGCCTTAAGTTGCAATCAGGATGAGGCAAGTATATTGCTGCTGTACATCTGTTTGAAATTAGGAACATATGCCATGGTTGGTTCACATTCTGAGGACTGGTTCCTACTGCATGGTGGGTTCCCCTCAGTGCCTGGCCACAGCCTCTAGAAGCCAGAATGGCTTCCAGTGAGCCTCATAAATGAGGGGAGACTAAGGTCTTCCCCCAGGCCAGCCTGAGGAAACAAGATCCCATGCTCCCATATATACATGCTCTCCTACATACATCTATGAGACCCTGGGAAGCCTGTCTTCCCCCCTCCCCATCCTAAACTCCCCTGGCTGGGTTGATGCCTGCCCTTACCCTTCTCTAAATTAGGGGGTCAGAGGATGATACTAAAGCTTGTTTTTATTGTATTATTTCTGGTGAGTTTATGTTCTCTGTGTAAGAGCCTCTCAGTTTAAAAAGCAAAAAGAACCTAATCTCAGTTTCCTTTTTTGAACTGGAAAGCTTAGACCAAAATAAAGACACTGTGCAGGTTGCTGGGTGGAAAATGAAAAGAGTGTGAATCTCTGCCTTCAGTCCTCTATACTGGGGAAATCTTTCAGAAGCTCAGCCTTTCCTCTCCAGGATCTGGACCCACCAATTGGCATAAGAGTTCAGAAGAAGAAACTGTCTCTTTAAGCTTTAGGCTAGGAGATGATCAAGCAAAGCTTCACAGAAGAGGTGGGCTATAGAGATTTTCTGCATTTTGGTGGGTAGAGAGGACCTGAGGAAAGTCACTCTAGGATAGGGAAATGGCCTGAGCAAAGACCCAAAGATATGACCCTACACAAATAAACTGGGAGGCCCAGGTGACTTTTCATCCTCCATTTGTGAGAATAACAGTTGAATGGCCAGCCGCCCTGAGAGCCAGAATCCCATCTCCTTGGGGGGCCCTTTGGTCATAGTCCATAGATTCAGAAAGACATTTTTTTTTTATGAGAATGTCCTGAGTCAATATGTTCAAGTTTAAGTCTGAAAATGAGCTTACTACTAAGATAACTAAAAAAAAAAAAAAAAAAAAAAACAAATGAAGCCATCAGCACAGCAGAAATTGCACTGGACTTTGACATGGTAAGCTTGGCAATGCCATTTCCTGGCTCTAGATGGCAAAAGCTGTGATTCTCTGACCTGCTCTTTTTAAACTGTAAAGAAGTATGAAATATATTTATATAGACTAAAGCTGAGAGAAGTTTAAAAGACTAGTGATCCAGCTCCTTCTAAAGTAAAATCCATATAGGAAAATGTTTCAGAATAGGCAGATACATCTCCTATATGGTTTTGACTTACAGATAAACTGTGTTTAATCCCCCTTCAAAAGAAATAAAAACAAAAGAAGTTACAGAAAAATGAAAAGAGTCTTCAGACTCAAAGAAAAAAGTCATTTTTTCATTGACAAGACTAAAAAAGAACTTAAAAAAGGCTTTTCATGATCATATAAAATATTCTTAGTCCATTATTTTTATAATACAGTAATTGACAAGTGACACTGGAACATTGATTAAAAATCAACATTTTGAACATTTAATAATTAACAATTTGGCTTTTAAAAATATTATTAAGCTTGACCATGTTTGGGGCATTTTCTTCTTGTCTGTCTACATTGGCAAGCATTTTTCAGTTGAAACATATGTTTGGGTGGACAAGTATTTTATTTGGCAGCAACCTAATAGTTTAAGTACAGATTTCAAAATCAAGTGTTTGCTCCATAAGCATATGTTTTCAAACAGAAGCATTTCTCACAATTGTTTCCTCAACATAATGTTTGTCTTGGAGCCAGTAGGGAAGGCCAAGCATTCCAGTAAACTTCTAATGTAAGTTCATCACCTTCTGTCACCTTCAAGATTTTCTATTGGTCATATTCTCTTACAGATTTCCATGGATTGCTTTATAAGGCTAATCCCCACCCCCGCCCCCCACTCTCCAAAATGCTTTTTAAGATGAATGCAAGTATATTCAAATGATTTTTTTTTCTTGGTAAAAATGGATCAGAAGTACATGCACATGTACCAACGTTCATTTCATTTTTGTAGATGTTACTTTACTTGTGATCTGACAAGTATTTGTCTTCTCATTTCCAGTTAGAGTTGTGAAGGTGGGTAGAGGAGCCTCTCCACTTCCTTCTCTCCAACAGAGAGGATCAAACTGGTGTGAGTCTCTGAGTGACTGTGTATGTGTCTGTGAAGATACAGAACCACTATGATGTGTCTCCAAGGTCTAAGAAGCGTGTTAAGAAGAATCAGGGATGATGTCATCTGTTTATATTACTGAGGACTCTTGCAATTGCAGGTGTCAGAAATTAAACTGGTAACAGCTTTTAAAAAAAAAGGATTGAATGGCTTACATATATATTAAAAACAAGGTTATGGAGTTTCAGGTATAGATGAACTCAGAGATTCGAACAACTTCATGAAGTCTCAGTCTTTCTCTTTATCTCTTGGTTCTGCCTTCCCCTGTTCTGACTTTAATCTCAGGCAAAATCTACCATGTGACTGTCCCCCAGCAGCTCCAAGTTTACCTTATTCTTCTAGATAGCAATCCCAGGGAAAAGATCACTTGTTTCCCAATTATTTCAACAAAAGTTCTGGAGTTGAGTCTTAACAGACTATTTTGAGTCATCCAGCTATCCCCAAACTAATCATTGCAGCCAAAGAAATGGTATATTGACTGGCCAGGCCTGGATATTAGCCCTAACCAAACCACATAGACTGAGATTGGGTAGGAATAGTTTTTCAAAAGAAAACCAGGTGTTATTGCTAGTAGAGTGGGGAATAATGCTGACAAGGGAGTAGCAGATGTCCCCTCCCCTGTGAAGGTTTGTCTACAGAGAGCTACAAGTCCTCCTTTATAGAGAATATTATCATTGGCAAGCCTCAGGCTGCTTATAGTAAATTTCTATCCATTTCTTGGATAATGGACAGTAGTACTTGGCCTTCCCTGCTGAATCCACCATAAGCATGTCTTAGGAGCAGAGCCTTAACTAACAATTTTGGTTCCAAAGGCAAATTACCCTGTAGCACACACCAAGAGTTGACTGACGCAGTTCCCATTTGCAAACCTCTTTTCCCTACTCACCTTCTAGGATTGATCTAGAAGTAGAAATAAAACATAAGTATAAGTTCTTGGGTGAAAGTTCTAAGAAAGATTTTAAGAAGAGATCATTTCAGCTGTCATGCCCTTTAGACTTTTGACTTTTGTCTTTTACCTCTTATTTCTTTCATCCTGGAACACAAACACACTATGTGGAGGTACAGAAGTCATCTTGCCATACTGAGGAAGAAAGCTACAGGCTAAAGAGGGAAGAGCTAGAATATAAAAGGAGCCCAGGTTCCTTGTGGAATCACAGAGCTACAATCCTAGCCTTGGACTGTCTATCTCTAAACTTCTTATTGAGCAAGACAAACCCATACTTGCAGCCAAATGCAATCTTAACCAATACGCAAACCCCTAAACATCTATGTAATTTGTGATGTGGTTTACAGAAAGGTTTTATTAATTAGGCACACTACCTCCTGGCTCCCTACTTTTATTAATAATTCTTCCTAACTAGGTGCTAAACTCATAGTTTCTATGCTTTAGGAAGATGTATACTGTCAATGAGGCAGAATAGTTAGGTGATATAGTTAGTGAATATAACTCTAAGTCAGAGCATTTGGAGTCAAACCTGGCTCCAACTCAGAAATTAGTAGGTGCATGACCTTACATAAGTTACTTAACATTACTGTACCCCACAGACCTCATCTCTAGTGTTGTTATAAGCATTCAATGTGTTTAGTCTGGGGAAAATATTCATAAAAAGCACTCTCACTATATCTAATATATACATTATCTTTTAAAAATTTAAAATTTGTGTCCCCTACATTTCGATATCCTAGAGGTAATTCCAGTTAACACATATGGCTCAGCAGTGAACACATGGCATGTAGACACAGATGGTTAATTGTTCCAGTTTCTTGTCTTCTTATTTTCCCCTCCCACTTCCATAGGGTGGGGATAGTTGGCCCCAAGGACAGTTGGTACTTCCAAAATTATGCCACCAGTTTCCTTATTCAACTCTAGCTAAAAACCAAAGTTGATTATATTTTTACCTCTAAATGTTTAGGAATCACAACCCAATCCATATATAGCCTGTGTTGTCAGGACATTCAGTGTGCCATCTCCAAGTTCCCCTTGACCATTTACCACATTTTTTCTCTTGCAACTTGATTCTAGTCACTTTCAGGATATTTATACTGATGTTTGGGCTGATCTCTTAAATGCACATTTATTTGCTTTCGTCAAATATATTTTCTCTGACTGTAAAAAAAAGCTGGATATAAAATCAATGATTGTGATTGAGAACATATATATTTTACACAAAAAGAAATGCTTCAGGAAAAATACATTTTATTTTGAGTCCATAACAAGTAGGCTTAGTGGCAGGTCACTATCCTGATCATTAGGACACTCATCTTGGAGTTAACTGGTTAACTTAACGTCCCCTCACTCCCAGCCCAAGTACATGCTGTTTGCCAGGAAATGAACTGCATTTCAGAATAAAGATAAGTAGTTTTAGCTAAAACTTATTGAGTATAGGCTGTGTACCAAGTCATGGGTTAAGTGCTTTTCATGTACTATTTCATGTAATATTCACTTTGATATAAATTACCTTTTAAGGAAAACATTGAGGGTTTTTTCCCTTATAGTTTTACTACTTAAGAGTGTGTGTCTAAATAACATATTCCATTTCACCTGTTTTTGAACTTTATGAATAGAATCATACTGAATGCTTTCTTTAGAATCTTGCTTCTTTGGCTCAAAATTATATTTGTAAGATTTATCCACATTGTTTAATGTAACTCAGCTCATTCATTTTTAATGTTTCCTATTGTAAGAACATAACATAAGTTGTTTGTTTTACTCCTGATAGACATTTGAACTGTTTTCACTATTTGGTTATTATGAAAAATTCTGCTGTGGACATTTCTAAACCTGTATCCTATTACACTTATGCATGAGGTTCTGTATGGTATAGACCCATGAGTGCAGGTGCTGAATCAGAGTTCTGTATACTTTAAACTTTACTAGAAAGTGCCAAACTGTTTTCCAAAATTGGTACATTAATTTGTACTCTCATAAGCAAGGAAGAGAGTTCTTGCTATACCATACTTTGTTAACACTTGGAATTATTAGTTCAATTTTTTTTCTATCTGGTGGCAAATTTTGACATTTTGACATTACAGTAATTTGCATTTCCCTGATTACTAATAAGTTGAACAGCAATTCATATGGTCATTGGCTATTTAGAGTTTCTCTTTTGTGTGGTGCTTATTAATGACTCTTGCACAATTTTTATTTTGTATTCTGTTTTTTAGAACTTGATTAGCAGGGGGAGGGGTTATTTTCATACAATCTCTTTATAAGTTATTTGTCAATTATATACATTGCAGGTATCTTCTCCCTTCTGTTACTATAGTTTTACTCTTTTCATGGGCTCTTAATTTTAACATAAAATGTTAATCAATTTTGTTTCATCAATGTTCAATGTTTCAGTAAGAAATCCTTTTCTATACTGAGGACTTGAATATATTCTATTTTTTTCTAAAAAAATTTGTTGAACTTCCATTTCTAGCCAAGATGGAGTAACAGAGACAGGGCTGGATTGACCTTCCTGTCCAAAACAACTAAGAAATTGAACAAAATATATAAAACAATAGTTGTCAAAACATTGAACATCAGGCAATGAAAGACAGTGTTCCCTGAGAGGTGGAAAGCAAATGACATGAACTCTCCAAGTACCCTAGCCTGCTGCCTTGAGACAGTCTCCAGGACATGGCAGGGGGCAAAAGGGTAGGGTAGGGGGAGGAAATCAGGTGGAGATTAGCAGACTTCCTGAGTTGAGGAGACAGAGCCAAGATTCTGGGGAGTCCTAGGCAGCTAGAGTTTGTAGAATAGAGGACTCAAGAGAGGGCTGCATAAAGTGAGAACTCCAGAGATCTGCAGAAGCCCCCTAGACTGTTCAGCAGAGTACAGATCAGCATATGCATGTGACTCACCCATTGCTCCTCCCCTGAGGAAATCAATGATTCTAATTTTACATATCCTTCCAGAGATCTTCTATGCATATATAGTTCCCCTTCCTGAAATGTTTTATGACACATATTCTTCTAAATCTTAGTTTTTTTTTCTTAAAACTATATCTTAGAGATTGTTCTGTAAATAAAGAGCTTTCTCAATTTTTTATGACTTTACGATCTAATCATTTATTTAAGCAATTATCAACTGATGGTCATTTAAATCATTTCAAATCTTTTGTTATACACACAATGGTGCAAGTTGGTACATATACCCTTTCATTTATTCTGATGAATATTCAATAGTGTATAGGAGCAGGTTCATATTGGCTCTCAAGAGCCATTTGCTAAAATTTCAGAAATTTTCAAAGCTGATTAATATTAGGAGAATAGTTTGAAATTTTATACCATTAAAATTGGCAAAGTCTGTAAAAAAAAAGAAAGGAAGAAAGAAAAAGAAAAAGAAAGAAAGAAAGAAAGAAAAGAAAAGAAAAAAGAAAAGAAAAGAAAAGAAAACAAAGAAAAGAAAAGAAATGAAGAGAAGAGAAGAGAAGAGAAGTGAAGAGAAGAGAAGAGAAGAGAAGAGAAGAGAAGAGAAGAGAAGAGAAGAGAAGAGAAGAGAAACGAAGAGAAGAGGAGAGGAGAGGAGAGGAGAGGAGAGGAGAGGAGAGGAGAGGAAAGGAAAGGAAAGGAAAGGAAAGGAAAGGAAAGGAAAGGAAAGGAAAGAAAGAGAAAAAGAAAAAATCCATTCCTCTATTTGGGGAGGTGAGGTGGGGGAGAGGTGGTTGTTAAGTATATACAGCTTCCTCTGAACACTATCCCAGTAGTAGAATTGCTTGATCAAAGGGTATGTGTATTTGTTTTATATATATATACGTATATATACATATATACATGTATATATATACATATATATATATATATATATATATATATCCCTTCATACATTTCTACTAGCAATGTATTCCTAAATTCTCACAGACACTGTTACCAAAATTAATAATCTTTGCCAATTTGATAGGTAAAATTGGCTTGTCAGTGAGGTTGTAATACCTATGTCATTTGTTATTGAAAATGAATATCTTTTTATGTTTTTATAAATTTCTTTTTAATAAAGAAAAACTATTCATATCCTTTGCTTAGTTCCTTCCTTTAGATTGTGAGGGTTTTTAAAATTATTATTATTGTTATTTGTAAAAGCACCTATGATATTAAAGAGATAAACTCTTGTTCTGGTATAGGAGTTCCTTATATCTTTTCTAAAAAGATTTTAAATTTTTTATTCTATCTTGAGAAGCAAAAACTCATGAAAGAAAATGTTAATTAGCAACAGAATCACTGAAAAAGAGATCTGACATACTAAATTCATTCTTATTTTCATCTTCATACTTTTCCTTGTCTCCCCGCTCTCCTTCCCTTTGACAACCATCATCTTGTTCTCCAAATCTATGGGTCTGTTTTGTTTTGTTTGTTTATTTGTTATTTTTTTATTCCACATGTAAAAGAATTCATATGGTTTTTGTCTTCCTTTATCAAACTTATTTCACTTAACATTATACCCTCTAGGTCCATCCATGTTGTCATAAATGACAAGATTTAATTCTTTTTTATTGCTGAGTAATATTCCATTGTATATATGTACCATATCTTCTTTACCCATTTGTCTATTGATGGACACCTCGGTTACTTCCATATCTTGGCCATTGTAAGTAATGCTGTAATATATCTAGGGGTGCATATATCTTTTTAAATTAGTGTGTTTGTTTTCTTTGGATAGATACTCAGAAGTGGAATTGCTGGGTCACATGGTAACTCTATTTTTAAGGAATAGCCACACTGTTTTCCACAGTGGCTACACCAATTTACAATCTCACCAGTGTATAAGTGTTCCTTTTTCTCCACAGGATTATATGAATAATATATATAAAGTGTTTACATCAGTGCCTGGCATATAGTAAGTGCTATATAAGGGTTAGTTATTATGATTTCATTTTAAGTATTATATCTATTTATAGTAAGTTTGTTCTTATTGAAATTATGGGAACTTGGATATGTAAGTGGTGCTAAATGTTTAATAAAGATATACAGAAATTTATTAAATATGTGAATTATTTGAATATTAATCAAAGAACAAGTAAAAGTGACTGTTTTCAATTTTATGTAAAATTACTGTAGTTGTAAGTAAAAATCCTTCCTCTTGCCCTGAACTACATCCTTAGCCCTTCCTACAGTTTAGGCATGTGGGCCAACACATTCTCCTTCCTTAATGAGCCACTACACACAAGGCTTTCTCTCATTGGTAATGGTGTCTGATTAAAGCTTACCCATGAAAACTTGTGTCAGAAAGTCCTTCAATATTTTATAGGGTTAGAAAAATTAGACGTCACTCCTCTTAGCTCCCTTTCCTCTTCCCCTTTCCACTGCCTTTTAAGGAAGGTATCCCGTACTTCCCTGCACGCCACCTGACTGTTGGGTAAGGTGGAATCACTAACTGTCTTCAGCTGATTCCAGCAGCATCACATTTTATTCAAGAGTACCAGTGTTGCCAAAGACCTATATCGAATAAAGTTAAAATGCACTGTTTTTTTTTTTTTTCATTCAAACCCCTTCATCAGTCTGGCTCCGACCTACTTTGTCATTCATCTCCCATAACTTCAGATATGGCCCCTTTCTTCTTACCAGAATGTTCTCTCCACTCTCCCCCATAAGCACCATTATCATGTATGATCTGCATTTGCTTTTTCTGTTTCCCGCTTTGAGGTGACTGCTCCCTATTCCAAAGGCCTTCATATTTTAGGGTCCTGCTCAAGTCTTACTTTCCCCAGGTAGCCAGAACCACTCACACTCACCTTTCAGGGAGCTCCTCTAGTTCTTACCATCTGGGTCATTGTTTTGGCACTGACATTCTGAACTGCAATGTATTATACTAAGCTCCAAAATATGTGCTAGATTTGTGTGTCTCATAAATTGATAAAAATCTGGAGAATAGGGATTGCGACTTATCTTTATTATTATATATCACTCAGTACCTGACATGCCGCAGACATGTAGAGGTTCTCATCAAATACTTGTTGAATCATTGTGGAATGAGTGAGTGAAGGAACAAGGGTATGTGCATAAATAAACATAAAAATGAATGGATGAATTGTTCCCAAGCCCCCACCACATGGAGGCTTGTTGAAGGCAAAATCAGAAAGGTTAAAGCCAGCAAGTGGCTCACGATGCTCAGAGATTATGGCAGGGGTAGAAGATGAGGTTGGCAGACTTAGAGAGAAAGTTTGAGGCCAGCTCCCCTCTCTGTATCACAAGAGTTTTCTTGTGCCCTAAGTATACAGAGCACACGCTCTTTCATAATGCCAGACATAAATAACAACAAACTGAATTATTTCCCCCTTAGCATCTGTCTATATTCCTATTCCTTCCCAAAGAAGAGGGTCTTTGCCCCCCGAGATCTCCGCATGGCCCTCACACAGCCCTTTGGACTTGTTGAACTCCACTTTTGTAAATAGTTCTTGCAATGAAAGAAGGAAAATTAAGAGATTTCTCCCTTCCAAAGAAATAACCGATGAAATGATCACATTATCATTATCTTTTACAAATCTTCCCTGTGGTCTAATAACTCCCATTTAAGACCTGATTTGCACAAGCAAGAAGTGTGTGGTCCATTTTCTTCTAAATAGGAAATGCCAGCACATGTCTGTGGATTGGCAGAATGAACTCATATCTCACACAGGACTGATACTGTGACATTCTAAATGAGGTCCACTGGGTATAATAATGGTGTGAAGAAATCTAAATACAAAACATTATGTGATCTAATCGACACAGAGGAACAAATCAGGAACTTGGCCAGTCCTAGCAAAGCCCCAAATAATCTGAAAAGGCAATCAAATTTTGAACTACATGGCTCTCATGAACTGTGCATGGAATACAGAGTTTGAAAATAACACATGCAGCTCCTAAAACAATGATGAAAGCTTTTATTTATTATCTACACCCAATTTCTAGATTTCTGAGTGAAAAGTAAGCAAATATACACACTCAGAAGGAAAACTCTGCACAGTTGACTGTTCTGGTATTGTGGTAGAGTGGAGAATGTGGTAGGCCAGGGTAGACAGAGATCTAATAAAGAAATAAAGGGTTGAAGGTGAAGAATAGAGAATTCCTCTCACTTCTCTGAAGGAACAGAATGCCAGTGGCTGAGAGAATTAAGTTAGGAGTCTTCTAGGAAACTTTCATTGTGCCTGCCCTTTCCATGCACCTCTGTGAAGAGTTTGATCCCAGTAGATGTATCATGTAAGTGTATCTTGAAGAACCAGTGCACTGGCCACTGCTAATTTGGTCAGGAATGGGAGCCTGACCCCATCACAGCTATCTACACAGGACTAAGTAAGTGGCCTTGTCCGTGATCTCTGCCCAGAGGCACAGATCTGGAGGGGACTGGCCAACCAGTTAGATCTTTTCTCTTGGGTAGTATAAATTTGCGATAGTCTTTGGGTCTGTAAGAGCTAGTTCTCTGGAAGAGAAGAGCAAGAATCTGAGTCTAGGAGACAAGTAAGGAATAGAAAGATGCCAGTTGTTGAAGGAACAATATGACTCATTCTCTAAAGTTGCATTTTCTTAAAGGACACCATAGCCTTAGTGGGACAGGGCCTCCTAAGTCAGTCTTCTTTTCCACCTGAAGTACCAATGCACACACTATATAGTCATTCCCCACTTGGGGCCTTTGGGGTGCACAGAGGCTGTTGAAGCATTTCTTGTGCTTATTTCAGTTTCAGATGAAAAACTGCAGCTCCAGCACCTGAAGAATATAGCCTTTATTTGATGTAGGCATATAAGTTCCTTGGGCACAGGGTTAAGAGTGTCCTATTCTATTATCAATGCCTACATAGTAAGACTTCAACACATATTTGTTCAATAAGAAAAAGTTGGATAAAAAGCTCCCCTATAATGTCTTCTTTTCATTAGGGTCAGAAAAATGTGATTCAGCCCTGCCATCTCACTAGCAGCTGGCTGACAGCTGTGAAAGGTGAGTCCACAGGAAGGGCAAACAGAAGGTGTGTCTCAGAGAAGTTGCCAGCTTCATCCTGTAGTTTTCTCAATGTCTTGTGTAGATCCAGCGGCTGTGGGCAAAAGGGTTCTAATACAGAGATCTTAGTGGGGGATGAGAGGAGAGACTATGAAAGTCAGGTTGGGCTGAGCAAACTTGCTCCTTTTCCTTTCTTTCCTCTCTCTACTTCTTTCTTTTTCTTGCCTCCTTCCTCTTTTTGAACATTCTTGCTCTTGAGCTAAGAAAAGGGAACTTGATATAATCAATGATAAAATCAGAGTGATTCTTTTTTCCACCAAATACTTTACAATTCTTACATTTTTAAAAAATAATGCAAATAGAAATTTCCTTACGAATGTTAAGTGCATTACTATTGAAGTCTTTGAAAGACCTCATCTCCTTCTATGGCCCCCCTTGTCAACTCAACTCCAGGCACACTGACCTCTTTGCTCTTCCTTGAAACAAACAGGTAGGTTCCCAGCTCAGGTTTTTTGCACTTGCTCTTCCTTCTCCCTGGAATTCTATACTCCCACCCTTCCCCCAGATATCCTCAAGGTTCAATCCCTCTTCCCGTTGAGGCCTTTATGAAACTGTCATCTTCCCAGTTTCATCTGCCATCTGCCTACCTTGATTTGTTCCTTCATTGCTTATTCATCTACCTTGCTTCATTTTTCTCCATGGTGTGGATAATTATTTTATATAGGGTATGTTTTACTTATTTAGCTCATTTGGTGTCTCTCTTCTCCAATAGATCTTTGAGGGACAGAATCTTTATTTTCCTGATCTTATCCAGTGCCTAGAACAGTGCATGCTCTGAGTTAAAACTTTTTGGATTTCAAATGAATGTTCAATATTTGTGAGGTGCGGAAGTACCAGAGCTTCGTCTTCCTTTGTGCCTTGCCACATTTCCAGTGACTGACTGTGAACTTGGGTACCATTCAGGCTACTGCCAGGTGGAAAAGCAACTTGTGATGGCTGCAGTGTTGAGGACCACATGCAGGACCTCGAATAGCCCAGTATAGTGATTGCATTTGTATCAATGAGATCAAAACTGAATGGAGAGTTCATCAATTAGGTTAAGTGACTGGCTATGTTCCTTAGCAATACAATTTGAGCAAATTTTGTAAAATGTGGTAAAAAAGTAAGTGGTAACAATGAAGACACCATCATTTGCTGTTTGATTCCTACTGAAGTCTCTTCAGACAGTTGTTATATAGGATCAAGGAGGGAATCTAGATAAATAAAGGACCAAAGTTGCCCATCCTTCACACTTCAATGTTGTCATGTCATTTATCATGTGGAAAATGAAAGGAGGAAGTTAGATATCTCATTTGATTTTTTGTGGGCTGAAAATCTTCACCCCTTTGTCTGGATTGAAATGCAATACATGTTATATATAATGTTCAAGATATCCCTCTACCTTCAAACTTAAATTAATGGTGGGCAAAACAAGAGACACCTGAGAAAGGAGAATGATCATTAATGTTTTTCTAGACTAGACATCTAGTGAAGTTAGTAGAGTGTTTTCTGTGAACAATTCCCCTGAAGAACTAAATTTTGAAATGGTCAAAGTGTGCTTGCCGTAATTATCATTATAACAATTCAAGATTTGTGATTTCAAAGTTCTAAGTATTGAAAACTTATATTGAGGTATGCTAGTTTTAATGATTCATAATTTGTCCTAGGTTGGGTCATGAATTACCCATAATTTTTTTTCGTGGGGGATATTTACACTCTTAATGGAGCATGAGCTTCATTAAACTATTTTCTTACTGTAAAAACTTGGTTAATTTTATAAGACAGCAGGGCAATGTGCCTATTCCGCACGGAATCTGAGCCAAATCTCATCTGGCATGTGTCAAGGCATCTCCTCTACACACTTATGAGGTGCTTTACATCTGAATATGTACCTGGTATCTAGACAACTCAGATCACAGTTAACTTGCAGGTCTTGCTCTCTTCGTTATAAGGCCCACAGAGTAGCAATAGCTATTAAATGGAGCAATGAATTACCTGCTAACATATAAACAAAGGTACCAGCCAAGGCTCCTAGGCAGTAACAGAAACAAATATGTAATTTCATCTAGCTACCTAGAGAGAAGAGGGAAATGTTCAAAAGTAGACTAGCACATCCTATTAGCAGAAGAAGTAAAATTTGTCTCTTTCTCATATAGACTATTCACTCATTAGACAAACATGTGGTTGAGTCCCACCTCCATGCCAGGCCCACTATAAAATAAAGGGCATGCCACAATGGACAGGGGCAGTACCTGCTCACAAGATAAGCACAGTCTGGTGACTGTTGAGGGTGCCTTGTACCAAGGTGCCTGGCAGATTCCTTCAGAGGCACTGAAGCAAGTCAGGAAAACTAAGTGATACACAAGGTATCTGGCCCATGACAATGTGATAGCTGGATGTGACAAGAATATGACACATTCAAGAAAGTGTAAAATAAAAAAGGAAAGGAAGAAACGTAAGACAAGACTTTTCAGTTCAGGATCTGACATAAACAAGTTGAGAGCAAAATATACAAAGAGTAACTTTTCAAATTCCTTAACTCTAAAAGTCAAATTGTTCAAGTCATATCTATTCAACTTTACTTATTTGTTTAAAGATTGATTTTTTAAAAAATAATAAGAATTTTTTTTCTAAAATTCTCTTCTGATAATGGTAATGGCAAGAAGTGGTTCTGGATAATTTTAAGGCTCCCAAATTTCCATCAGACCCTCCTAGCCCTTAACCTTATTTATTGTAAAGGAAATAGACTTTTCTCCAATCTCATAAAAAGAGCTATGCAAACATAGCTTCAAAACAAGCCCCCTAGCCCTGCCTCTATCCCATTTTTTATCACCAGACTGTGGCACCCAAGATTCTTCCCATATGGATATTCTGGTGATGTTTAACTCTCAATCATGCCTTATCAAGAGTAGAAAAATGGTGATTTTGTGACTAGTAAAGGGGGGGGTTGTGCTAAGTTGAATAGTGTCCCCCCCAAATTCATGTCCGTTTGAAACCTCAGAATGTGACCTTATTTAGAAATAGGGTCTTCGAAGATGTTAGTATTTAAATTAAGATAAGGTCCTATTGGATTAGGGTGAGTCCTAAATCCATTGGCTGGTATCCTTATAAAAAGTCCACATGAAGATACAGACAGACGGGAATGAAGGCCATGTGAAGACAAAGGCAGAGATTGGAGTTATGCTTCTACAAGTCAGGGAACAGCAGGAGCCACAAGAAGCTGGAGGAAGCAACGAAGGATTCTCCCTAAGAAACTCTGAAGGAAGCATGACCCTGAGGACACCTTGATTTCAGATTTCAGGCCATTGAACTGTTAGAGAATAAATTTCTGTTGTTTTGAGCAACTCAGTTTATGGTACTTCATTACAGCAGCCTAAGGAAACTAATAAAGTGGTCATGAAAATAATCATGGTTAGAAGGAAAAAGCAATAAATATCAGTTGAAAGAGTTAATTGATCAATGACTCTTCATCAATGGAATGATGTCCCATCTCTCCTGCTGCATGCAGCACAGTTACCAAAGCAGACTCAGGCTCTCAAGATAAAGGACCATTCAAATTGACCCTTAAAATCAGCACTGGTGATGTGAGTTAGGGAACTGGAAGGAGGAGTTGCCCTTGGCCTCCCCAGACCAGTTCTGGGGCTAGAACAAGCTCTCTGCAGTCTCAAAAAAGAGGTCAAAGTTGAGCCTTTGAAATCACTCACAAAAACCACAGCATGAAGCATACAGACCTGGGTCTGAATTTCCACTGCAGAATTACTATAATTCTCTTTGAGTAAGCACTTACTCTTGTCTGGAAAATAGGATTAAGAAAACACTATTAAAGTACTTACCTGCAAAATTCATCCTCGAAATTGCAGAACTACTCTAAGATTCACCATATGTCCCACTTTGCCCCAGATAGTTCTAGTTTCAGCTATTATCCCAGTGTAATTATTAACAGCTCCTCTTTCACTCATAAAAAACTGTCTCAACTTGACCATGGATTATATATGGTCACCCAAGTTTTGAGGAATTCTCATGGACACAGCAGGGGAAAAGATGTGTTGCACGCCTGAGCCTGGGCTTGTGGCTATAGAGAGCACCACAGTCATACCTCAGCCCTCACCCTAGAGCAGCCGTCCACAACCTTTTTGGCACCAGGGAACGATCCTCCCTATGAGAATCTAATGCCTGATGATCTGAGGTGGAGCTGAGGCAGTGATGCTAGTGCTGGGGAGCGGCTGCAAATACAGATGAAGCTTTGCTCCTTTGCCCGCCACTCACCCCCTGCTGTGTGGCCAGTTACTAATAGGCCACGGACTGGTACTGACTTGTGGCCCAAGTGTTGGGGACCCCTGCTCTGGAGGATTGCATTTTCTGTTATTTTCATTCATTATGCATCTTTAACATATATGCATATTATTTATTTTAATTCTAGTTCACTTCAGTATAGGATAATGTAGTCGGTGTGTGATATTGTATATTATTGTTTATCAAACACAAAATATCCACTGATGTGTCTAATAATTAGAAGAGTAGTGTTCTTAATGCTTTGTATGATGTAAAAATCCTTGATGGATTACTGTATAGATATTTAAAATATTTGGTGATATTTGAAGCAAATTGATTGCAATTTTTGGATAACCCTGGAACTCATTACAATTTTTTTTTTTGCATTTAAGCTAATGCAATACAGTCTCTCTCATTCCAAAAATCCTCTATTTGGCACATTTTCCGGAGCAAACTAAATTGATAATGAGGGGTACTTACTTCATTGTGTTGTGAAAAGTAACTAGAACACATATATGTAAAAAACATGGCACACAGTGGATGCTCTGTCCCCTCAACCTGAAATAAAAACATTATGTAGAGAGTAGGACTTCAGTGCCCAAGTTGGGTGTATAAGAATGATCACTTCCTTTATTTATAGTTTAAGTGCCCATTTAGGCCAGGTGACAGAAATGTAATTTCACTTGGAGGGAGCTTCCAGCCTTCCCTAAGACTGTGACAGGACATTCTGGGGTGCTCCTGTCATGCCAGGGCACCGGGTGTGGGACACCATTGATCCTCAGTCACCAGTCCACACAGTCAGAGTTGGGGCTGTCCTAGTCCCTGCGCGTAGTTTCTTAAGCTCTCCTGCTGATTCCTGCTGCTGTTGGGCCCACTTGGGGTGCAGGAGCTGCACTGCACAGTCTGGTCATCTCACCTCCTCCTCTCTAAGTTCCCAAGTGCTGCTGGAACAAATTACCATAAACTCAGGTGCTTACCACAAACAACACACACGTATTAACTATTAACTTACGGTTCTGGAGGTCAGAAGTTCAACTCAAATCGAGGAGTCACCAGGGCTGGTTCCTCCTGGAAGTTCGAGGGGAGAATCCATTTACTTTCTTTTGCCACCTTCTGGAGGCCACCTGCACTCCTCAATTCCTGGAGCTTTCCTCCCTCTTCAGAGCCAGCAGGGTAAGATCATCTGTCTCCTTCGCTGATTCTGTTCTCCTGCCTCCCCCTAGTAAGAATCTTGTGGTTATATTGCACCCACCTGGGTACTCCAGGCTAATGCTCTCCATCTCAAAATCCTTAATTTCATCCAACTGTAAAGTCCTTTTTTGCTATGCAAGGTAACATATTCACAGATTCTGGAATTAGAATGTGTAAATTTGGTGGGAGGCATTCTTCAGCCCATCATACCCCACATAATTGTTCCCTCCCTGGAGCCTCACAGCCCTCAAGGCTCTTCTGGAAGGCAGGACACAGGTCACCTCTCCTCTGGGACCCAGAGTCATGTGTCCATACCCATGTACCCAACATAGCTTCCCCATCCCAACCCCAGACCAGAAAAATACTTTTTTTCAAATGTGAAGGTAAAAGAAAAACCTCTCCCTCACCCAAATATTTTGCTCAAACCCAGAATCTTCTTAGCTCCCCTAAATGTTTGGGCTTTTGGAGCACAAAAACAATTAATTTATAGCATGCTTCTGCTTTTTGGCTAGTCACCTCATTTTCCTGAGATTGCCAAACATCTGATTAAAAGGAGGGAGGTGAAATGGGAATATACGAGAAAAGTCTGTAAATTGATATGTCAAAGTGTTATACAGTCACATTTGCAAAAGAACATAGACCCTTCTGAGGGATAAACACAGAGGCATGTCAGAACGGGTCCCAAAGGAAACAGCCTGAAGTTGGGCTCCTGAGCCTCTCCCTGCCTCTGGTGTCTTCTCACCCTCATTTCCACTGCAGCCACCACCCACCTCACTTGGCTCTAGGAGCACCCTGCTTCCCCTCCAAAGTACTGGCCCAAATCTGCGTAGAATTTTTGCCTATGTTTTCCTTAGCACACCTGAGACAGGCTGGCACTTTCATAAAGCAACATACTCAGTAATGAGACAGACAAAAAGGAAATGGTTACACAAAATACAAACAGTATAAAATTATCATGACTCCTTGGAGCAACTGTCTGACCGTAAAAATACCTGCTCGCCCAGAAAGCTGTTACAGCCAACTAAGAAGAATATCTGGCTTTTTCCCTTCGTGTCCACCCCTGCCACCACCCCCATCCTCACCTTTCACTCCAGAGCAGGTGCCGCTTTATCCTCTGACACAGGGCAACAAACCAGGCAACTCTACTTCTTCCTAGTCCAAGTTAAATAGAAACCCATGCTCCCAAATCTGCCATCCACCCTACCACTCAGCCCTGGTTCTTCTGAAAGGCACCCCCAGACTAAGGACAGCACCATGGTGATTGACAAACCGATAATCTCACCACCTGTGGAGAATTTTATATCTTATTCATAGGTAAAGACAACCCCCTATCACAAACATACATAGAGCTCTACAATATAAAAAATATCTCAAGAATGTGTAACTATATTTTCACTACATAATAAAACACTAATGAAGCAGGAAGGTAAATTTTCCAAAGGAGCAAATGTGACATTCTAGTGGAGAAAGCATAATTTACATTTTAAAAAAAGAAATACAGAAGAAAACCAATTTTTAAAATTGGGCAAGAGATTCAGGCATTTCTCCAAAGAAAATATGCAAATGGCCAATAAGCCCATGAAAAGATGCTCAATATTATTAGTCATTAGGGAAATACAAATCAAAACTACAATAAGATACCACTTTACACCAACCAGGATGGACATAATTAACACACACACACACACACACACACACACACACACACACACATACACACACACACACACACACAAAGAAAATAACTGTCAGTGAGAATGTGGACAAATTAGAACATTCATACATTTCTGATGCGAATGTAAAATGGTACAGCTGCAGTGAAATACAGTTTGGCAGTTCCTCAGAAAGTTAGTCATAGAATTCTCTTATGACACAGCATTTCCCCTCCTAGATATATACACAGGAGAATTAAAAACATATGCCCACACAAAAATCTGTACATGAATGTTCATAACAGAATTATTCATAGTGGTCAAAAAATGAAAACAGTCCACATACCCATTAGCAATAATTGGTATTATTTGAACAAATGTCCAAATATTTTTAGCAGCACTGTTGACAAAAACCAAAAAGTGAAAACAATCCAAATATCTATCAGTGAATAAAGAAATTATAGTATATTCATAAAAGGCAGTATTACGATCCATGCAAAAGAATAAAGTAGTGGTACATGCTACAATGTGGATGAACCTCGAAAACATTATGTTAAGTGAAAGAAGCCAGACACAAAAGGTCACATGAGGTATAACTTCATTTATATGAAATATCCAGAATAGACAAACCCACAGAAATGGAAAGCAGGTTGGTGGGACCCGGGACCGGGAGAGACTGCGTAATGGGTATGGAGTTTTCTTTTGGGGTGACAAAAGTGTTTTCAAACTAGATGGAGGTGATGCTTGCACAACATTGTGAATGCACTAAATATTACTGAATTGTATACTTTAAAATCATTAATTTTGTGGTATATATAGACAATGGAATATGATTCAGCCATAAGAAAGGAAGAAACCTTCTTATTTGTGAAAACATGGGTGGACCTTGAGGGCATTATGATAAGTGAAATAAGTCAGGCAGACAAATACTGTATGATCTCACTTATATGTGGAATCTAAAAAAAAAAAAAATTAAGCTCATAGAGGCAGAGAACAGATTGGTGGTTGCCAGAGGTGGGGTTGGGGGCTGGGAAAAATGGGTGAAGGGTGTCAAAAGTTATAGATTTCCAGTTATAAAATAAATAAGTCATGGGGATGTAAACATACAAAAATGTTAATTTTCATGTTATGTAAATTTGACATCATTTTTTAAAAGGAAAAAGAAACACAGAACTACGTGTAAGAGGACCAGAGATGGAGTTTTGATTTTAATGCTAATTAGACATTTCACTATGAGTAAATAACTTAAACTCCTGTGAGCTTCAGTTTCTTCATCTATAAAGTGAGATATTGTACCAATAATATTTGTACCACCTACTTGATAACATTATTGTAGGAACAAAATGAGATGTTGTTTATTACATTTTTGTATCATGTAACAGTAATATAAGATGCTAGATAGTATTGCTTTGCGATAATAGTCATTAAAATGTATGTACACTCCATAAGAAAATCTACACCTCCCTTTCATATTTTTACGAGATCCAAGTTGTGGTAAATTTACACATGACATTCAATTTTTAATTAATTTCTCTTTTGAAAATAAAAGATTAAAATAGACAATTCTTATCCAAATAAGTAGGCAACATCTTAAAAATTTATTCTAGAATATCAAGTTTTATTATAGAATTGGCCCTGGCAGAAAATAATAAAACATACATCACAAATTCTTTATGAACAGGCGACAGAAATATATGAGTCATTTTATGTGCCTAACAGGCACAAATGACACACAGTTACTTGTGGTATATCGGTTTCCCTTGGAGCAGGTTTTCACAATATTTTCAACAGGGTAATGATAAAAATATGGAAGGGGCGAGTAAAACATCTTTAGTTTAAGAAAACATAAATTGTCCTTACTGTCGCAATGGCTTAATGTTTAATTGCTCTGATATTAAAAAATATCCTCCCTTAAATTTCAGTCTGACCTCAGTCTAGTTCAAATCAGGATAATGGGACATTTGACTTAAAAATAGAAAATAACATAAAAATTATCCACATATTAAAGGAGTTAGGAAATACTACCAAAAGATTAAAAGATCTCTTTTTTCTTCCCTCTTTTTCTTTTTTCATACCATAAACAGTCCCATAGGAATTTCGTAATAAACAAGTGAAGTATGATGAAGTCATTAGAATTTTTAGCATATTTATGAGGCTGACAAATAGTTACTCTTTTCTAATATTACATCTCTATACTATCTCCCCTAAGTGTGCTAGCTTAAAACATTTTAAAGAACAAAGTACAAGAGAGTTGAGGGTTTTACAGGATTTCATAAATAGTGTGGACTATCTAAATATAACTATTTTTTCTTTATAATGCCAGAGACATTTCATGCCACTGTGAGATTCTGGTCATTTAGTAATAAAGGCCGTGGTAAAATTATTCATTATCTACTATTTAGTGATTTACAATAAAATCCTCTAACACAAACTAGCCATATGCAGTTGTTATGAGTTTAGACAAAATTATAATTTCTTGATATAGCTCTTATTATAAAACTGGTTTAGTTTTATTATTAAACACACTCAAAGTGTCCAGCAGTGAACACTTCCGTCCCCCAGATTCTCTAAGCCCAGCATAATCCTGAAATTGTGATCCAGGCCCAAAGCATGTAGTTCTGAATAACCAAGGGTCCATTGCAGTTCCAAGCAACCAAGGACACCTCATAAACTCCATATTTTGAGTTTATATATTAAGTTGCATATATGAATAATTCATTTCCTCAGTTTTAATTAACCTTAGACATGTAGTACCAAGAAAAATTGCTGACTAGCATGAAACAGTAAGTTGATACATTTCTCAAAAGAGCTCAACATTTTAGTTAACATTATAAGCAAATATAATAATTCTATTAGTCTTTTTGAGCTATTAAAAATAGTTTGCAGCTTCTTACTACTACTTTCAAGTAGTTCTACACATCAGTAACTCAGGCTGTGAACAGTAAAGGTCTAACAGTATTGAGTGCTTATCAAGTACTAGATTCTATATATCCTAGACAGATGTGTATCTACACACACACATGCGCACGCGCGCGCGCGCACACACACACACACACACACACACAATCTCAATTAACTCTCACCCAAATCTTGAGAAGGTGTTATTATCACCTCTTTTTTAGAGATTAAGATACTGAAGCTCAGACAGATTAAATAAATAGTCTGATGTCTCATAGCTAATAGAGAAAATTGGGGCTCAAATCCAGGGTCTTTTCAGTCCAGAGACAAGGCTTACACACCCAAGTTAATGAGTTAAGTAAGGAACCCAGCATCCTGACATCAAACAAGTCTCCTGTGTGTCCAGAAGAGAAAACCAGAACCATACCAGCTCCTATAACAAATATTTTCCATCTGCTTGCTATATGCCTTGCATTTTGTGGGACAAATGAGACAGATGTGGCCACTGCCTTCACAGAGTTTACATTCTAGAAGTGAGTTAAGAAACTGCACCAGTGACTCAAAAGAACTATGGAAATAGCAGTGATAACATGCCATAGGAGAAGGGCTTCTAGTTCCCAAGCAGACACTCAGGATGATGAGGAGGAGGTGAAAATAAATCTTATAACTGTGTCAAACATAACAGGTTTAACATGAGACCTTCAACTGATTTAACAAGCATGGCTAGAGCACCAGCTAAATGCAAGGCACCAGCTGGGCTCTTTTTTTCATAAGGTATTCCAATATTTTATGCATCTCCTACTTTATACATACAGAAATCTCCTAAAAGAAATCTGTACTTCCATTGAAAGATCACAGGTATTTGTTAAAGATCTCACTGATTATTCTACATTGCTATGGAGATAACAATCTCTTCCATGTGGGGAGCCTGGTTGGACTTGAGGATACAGGGGCGGGGTGTTCCAGACCAGATTGCATGCAGGCAATGACCACAGAATTGGGGCATTCAGACCGTGTCTCCCTCCAATGCATCTAACCGTGGAAACTCAATCAGGTCCAGAAATGAATCCATTTCCTTTGCCTGTGTCCTTAAATTTGATGAATAGAGCCTTTGCTTAGAGTTACTGAAGCTGCTATTCATCTCAGTTAGTTGCTAAATAAAACGTTGTTCTTGGATGTAATTCTGGCGAATATGACTTTGGAGATTTTTCATTTAACTATGTAAGTCCAAATTATTCCCCAAGTGATTCTACATTTGAGCTATTTTTGTTGCACATGCTCCATATTTTTTTCCATGTTAGAGACTAGGAATCTAGGAAGACCAGGTTTGTTAGTTGACTGCAAAGAGGATAAATACAAGTGCAAATTTCTGTGACAAAACAGCAACATTCATCTTCGTTTCTATTCAATGCAATTTGATAATCCGGAAACAGTTTTGGACCTTTAATGATGAAAGACAAAGTTTAAATAAACCAGTAAGCCTGTGTTTGATGAGAGAATCAGTGATGTTGACTTCGAGTAGAGCTTCTAATTGAAGCTTCTTCAAATAATAGTTCAGAACCCTCTGGTGTTCTGTAATTAAGGAGTTGCCCACAAGTCTTGGTAGAATGTAATTAAACCATGAACCTTTTAAAATTTCTAAAAAAATTTTATTTTTATCTAGGTGAGGTGTGATCATTGTTTAGAAATCAAAAGGTAACAACTAAAAGGCATCCCACAAAAATACCAGTCTCTCACTTACTCCTGCCACCCTTCTGGACTCTGTCTTCAGAGGGCCCCACTTTGAGCCGTTACTTCCAGAATTTACACATCTTAATTTTTCTAGATCGTAAGTTTTAATTCATAATTTTTATTACAAAAATTTCAGAAAGCATATATATAATACATATAATTATACACATATTTTTGAGGAATTCTTTAAAAATTTAAGTTGCAAACATCCTGACACTTTACTCCTAAATACTATATACTAATACTAAATATAAAGTGATGCTATCTTTGCTTCCTCTTTTAGACATTATCACATGACTTCCTGTTTTGGGAGTTGAAGATTTAATTTTCTTACACTATCATCCATCTGTTTCACATCCCCCATCCTCCCAGTATTGTTATAGTATAATTTTGGGTTAAATATATTCAATGCTATATACTCTTTGTTTTCCTGAAATTAATACTTGCCTTTATTTTTCATTTGCTTATGTTCTTCGCTTAGCTTCTTCTTAATTCTTCCTACACAATCCAAAAGCCTTTTAATTAAAACATTTCATTCATGGACAAATTTCATCAGTTATTCTATCAGTGCACACACACAGACACTTTTTTTTAAAGACATCTTCCCGGAGAACTTCACTCTTCCTTGGCTGTCATCCTTGAACTGTCAATCTCTGTTTGGATTCCCTCTTTCTGGGTATCCTGCTTGGTGTACTCTCTTATTTTGGTGGGACACAGCCTTTAATAGATTCATGAGGAGAAAAAAAGCAGCATAAAGGACTACATCTAGCCCTTGTGTCATACTGCTTCAATCAGGACTGGTTTCCCTCCTCACCTGGCATGCAGCTGTCACCCTGGCATCCTGTTCCCAATTATCGTGAGGATTCCTGTCACCATGCTGCTGCGTTCCAGCTCCACGTACCATATACTGTGTCATCTTTTTTATTGCTATATTTTTTCCCTTGCTTTGGTGGTCACAGTCTCCAGAGAAAGGGTGCATGGAAAGTAAAACTTTTTAGAACTTTCATGTTCGAATATGTCTCTATTCTACACTTGATCGATATTTGGGCTGCCAATGCATTCTAGGCTGGAAATAACTTCCTTTCAGAATTTGGAAGGAATCACTCCTCTATTGTCTTTCAGATCCGAGTGATACAGCTAAGAAGTTCGAAATAATTCAGATTCCTGATGCTTTGTATGTGACTTGTTTTTCCTTTTTTTGAAACTTGTAGAACTTTCCTTGTATTTTGAAATTTTAAGGTGATGTGTTTTGATGCAGAACACTTTTGATTCATGATGCTGGACATCTAGTGGGCTCATTCATCGAGATTCATGTTCTTCAGTTCTGGAAATATTTTTGAAATATTTTTTGATGCTTTCTTCCTTTATTTTTTTCTATGTTCTCACTCTTTTTTAAAAAAACTCCTATTATTGGAACTTCTGTACTAAATACCTAATTTTATTATCTTTAATCTCCTAGTTTTCATTTCTTTGCCTTGTTTTCTCTATTTTTTGAAAAATTTATTTAATATTTCTAATTCCAATTCTAAAACCATTTCTGCTATTATGATTTTAATTTCCAAAAAATATTTTTCTTTGAAAGTTCTTGGGGTTTTGTTTTATTGTTTTTTTTTTTTTTTCGGTTTGTTTGGTGGTTTTAGTGGGTTTTTGTTTGTTTGGCCAGCAGCTTATGTTCCCTAAAAGCAGTATCTCCTCAGAACTCCCTAAGGATATTAATGATCTCTTTGGTTTGGTGTTTTGTTTTTTTTTATTATTTTATTTTCTTCTTTGATTTCCCCACATTGTTTTTTTTTTTTTTTCCTGTTGGTTCATTTTAGCTTTTCTCTTCAGCTTTAGCAACATCCCTCAGGTATCTGGCAACCAGTGGCTGTCTGCTTATGTTTAATATGGGGAACAAGAAAGTTGATTGGAAGTTTTGAGGTGGTTGGTTTGGGTTCATCCATATTGATCTTTACTGTAGGGTGATTTGTCTGGGTAGTCTGGGAACTTATGATAGTAGCTTTATATCTACTCTCTAGGGCTGGTCAGTTTCCACTTGGAATACTTTCTCTCTCTCCTGCATAGAGGGAAAAAGACTGGCTTCCTGTATTCTGAGAGTTAAATAGAAGAAAAGACTGAAAAGACTCATCGCTCATTGCACAAACATTGGCTTAATTTCCTTGTTTTAATATGGTAACCCACTGCAAGCCTTGCCTGACACCTCACAGTTTACCATCTGAAGGGAATAAACCTCCAGTGTGCTGCTGGGCTGGGAGAAGGGCAGGTTCCCAGGGTGGAGGGGCAGCCAGCCAGGTCCAGAGGAGGGTCTACTCACTTCCACAACAGCTCTCATCATGTTTCCTTAGTTTGCTATTCACCCCAACCCTCTGCCTCCAGTTCCAGAAGTCCCTGCTGCTGCCAGTACCTAGCCTTCTGAGGACCCTGCACGTTTGTTCTCAGCTTTCCCCACTCCAGGTTTAGAATTTGGTTTCCTGCACCTGCTGAGATGCCTCCTGTCCACCTGCTTTCCAATTTACAAGATGTCATTCTTATCTCCTGTTGTATCCACCCTGCCCTGGTGAATTTATCTTTTATCTTAAATTTTTTTACTGTAGTTTTTATAGAGTTTTAGAAAAGAGCAAAATAAGACAAATGTGTTCAATGTGTCATATCACCTAGGAAGCTCTATTGTACTTTGTTTCTACTCCATTGTAAATATTTTTCTAATTGTGAAAAGTATGTAATTCAAGATTATATGATAAATATAACTATGAGACATATTAAAAACTACCTTAATAAGCTAAAGTATCCATATCAGATAAAACCATGAGGTAATGACTAGAGGTTCTGAATTTTAAAAGGAAAGTGATTGAAAAAAGAAAGGAAGAAGAAAAATTAATTTAGTATTGTCCATAATGTTTTAAGTTTTAACTTCCAACAGAAAAAAACAGAAATGACTAGGAGAAAAAAAGGTAAATGTAGACTATTCTCCCTTAAATGGTAACTAAACAATAAGGGGAAAGGAGCTTCCAGAAACAAAACCTGACAATATGTGTAGTAATAAAAGTTTAAACCAATCAACAAAACTTTATTGAGCATTTGATGTACACAAACCCTGATCAATAGCCTTGTGCATTTTTATTTAAGACAATCAAAATCTTTATTATAACATTTTATTTATGTATTTATTTATTTACTTACTTATTTACTTATTTAGTTTTTACACCTATAGCACCTGGCCTTCCTAGGTGTTCTCCCATCCAAGTACTAATCAGGCCCGACCCTGCTTTGCTTCCGAGATCAGATGAGATCGGGCGTGTTCAGGGTGGCATGGCCATAGACTATTATAATATTTTAGATAAACATTAATCTGTAGATTTCTGTAGTGAAATCTGCTGCAATCTATAGTCATGCAGTTAGCATGTGTGTCTCTTCATGTGGACAAGCAAAAGATGGTCACTCAAAGTAATGACTTTTTCAGTGCTTATTTTTTAAAGAAGTAGTAATGAAAATGTTGAAAGTGCCAAAAAACTGACATCTCTTGTAACACCCTGCATTTCCTCTTGAGTCTCCCTCTTCTAAGTTTCAGAAAAAGACCTGCTAAAGAATCAGTGTCACATATTTTTTATGCTATGTTGACTGACTGAGAAAAATCACCTCTGATTCATTTTATGTCTTAAAACAAAATATATTCATGAGCTGATGTTAGCTTATTCAGTATGAAAGTTATTCCATTCCTAGGATGAGAGAGCCAAAGCACAATTTTTAAAAAGTCTCGTATCTGGGTAGGAGGTATCATTCCTTCATTTCCTCATGTCACAGGGGAAAATGTCACCAATTACATTTTAAGACATGTCCTATGTATTGTGCCACAAAGATTAGTACATGCAAGCCTGTGGTGGTGGTGCGGGGTGGTGCCTAGGGTTCTTCATGAAGGGTTCCTGACTCTGTCAAATGCTGTCCATGGAGCTCGGTTTGGACCTGGTATCCTGGGTTTCCCTCCCCAAGAAATTTGCTCTTGCTTTCAGATGTGGATTCTCTTGCTCATTTTGCTAAGACTTGAGGTCTCTGTGGGTTGTCTTTGTTGTTGGCTTAGCCTATCCCTGACTCATCATTTGCTTTCTGAAGCAGATTTTATGACCTTCCTCCTGTTACCCCCAGTATCACCTCTGAATTTCCACTCTTATGGTGGAGTTGGCAAGCAGAAATTAGAATCAAAGGAAAATGCCCTTGCAGCTACTCATATGGAAGTTGGACTACTGTGTTCCAATGTTCTTTGTTGTAGGGGTGACTCCTATGTTTGGGGGTACAGTATCTCCTCGTATTGGTCAGGTTTTTTGATTGCGGACAGGAGAATCCATGTTAGCTAGTTTAAGCAGAGGAGTTTACTAAAAAATAGTAGGTACTTTATAGAATTTCTGCAAAGGTTAAAGAACTGGGCTTGGTTTTTACTGGGCTTGGCTTTTACTCAACTAGCTTCAAAGCAGTCAGGAGAAATGGCCAACTACTCCATTGGACTATTCCAGTAAAAGTTCCCTTCCACTGCCATCTGCCACACCCTGGACATGCCCTGGACTCCAAAATCTCCAACAAAGCTGAACCAGGAAATCCAGGTGCCTCACTCACTGCACTTGCCAGATCTGACCTCGAGACTCTGTTCACATTTGCCATCTCTGCTTCCTCATCCTAAACAGCATGTATTCTTGGTGAAGGCTAGGTCACATGTGGAGACTAGTACAAGGGAGTCCTGGGGAATGTAGGTCTAATGTTCCAGCCTCCACAGTACAAGAAGACAACTAGAGGCAAGTTAGAAAATGTGTTGAATTGAGGCACTTACAATATCTGCCACATCCTAAAGGGATTAGGAATTCCCTACATTACTCAGCTGGAATGAAGAAGCTCCCACCCTTCGGCCTGGACTCTGGGAGTCTAGACAGGAGGGTGTTTCTAGATGGTGGAGGGAAAACAGTGTCTGGCCAGGAAGGGGAGATGCGAGTTAGATAAGGAGCAAGTGCAGCAGGAAATCTAGTAGAATGGGTTGGGACTCAGGGCTCCTAAGATAGACACATCTAGGAGCTGCCATACATGACTCTTTGGGCAGTGGAGTGTAGTTGTTAACTATATAGACTCTGGAGCCAATATGCTGGGTCTGAGTCCAGGTTCTGCCATTATTAGCCGTGTGACCTTGGGGTGTGTGTGTGTGTGTGTGTGAGTGTGTGTGTAGACATGCATGTGTAGGTCCATTTTCTTCGGGGGACTAGTCTGTATCCATGCTGGGGTGGCAATAGTAATGAGAGAGAGAGGGAGAAGTAGCCCTTCCTATTTGAGGTTCTCTCTACTACCCTTGGAAGACTGAAGTGTTCTTTTCTTAAGAAAGTCAACAGCTTTCCTAACAAGGAGTCTCTCTCTGCATGAAGAACAGTGGAACATTGCAGAGGAATCGCAAGGATTCCCATAAGGAAATAAGCTCCTATATCGTAATTACAGATTAAAAGATTGTGACAGGGAGTATCGGTTATCTATTACTGCATAATGAATCACCCAAAAAACTTAGTGTCTTCAAACAACAACCTATTATCTGTCGCACGTCTCCGAGTTGACTAGGCAGTTCCTCTGCCAGTCTGGCCTTCACCCACCCACACCACTGCATGGAGCTGGCTGCTGGGCTGGGCTGGAAGTCTAAGTTGGCCACCCTCACACATCTGGCAGTGGCAGTTGGTGCTGGCTTTGGTGCCTGAGTCTAGTCCATGTGGCCTCTCAATCTCCTGCAGGCTAGACCCACTGCCTTATGTGGCAGTCTTTCTCAGTGCTCCAAGAAACGAAAGCTGAGCTGTGAAGCCACTTGAGGCCAAGGCTGAGGAACTCAAACCACTTCACTTCCATCACATTCTATTGGTCAAAGCAAGCAAGGCCAGCCCAAGTTCAAGGGGTGGTGAAATGAATACCACTTCTGGGTAAAATGAGCTACAAAGCCACGTTACAAAAGGGACTACATACTGGAATGAGGTTTATCACACATGGGTAAATTCAGAACTGATGCAATTAGGCAATTATACAGAAATTCCACATTCAATACCCATCTTCACAAGGCAAACACAACCATCATTATGACTAATAATTTTCCACTTCTTTTTTTGCAGTTCAGAAAAATTGAAAAACTATTTTTATAACTGCAGTTTTTTAGTAACCTCTTGAATGAAATTAATAGTCATTTTTTAAAATTGTAGCTTAAAAATCATCTACTTATAACAAAATATCACCTTTTAAAGACTCTTCAAGCCACGAGAGTCTAGAATCTAAGATTTACTTCAAGCCTTGAAAGACTTGATTGCCTCTGGCGTGTTCTCTCATTGAATGGAAACCATAGAGGCTTTTCACAGTCATTCAAATCAGCTTATGATGTGCCCTTGCTAGAAAGAGAGGTAAAAATCCTCTTTATTCCCTATTTTAAAAACTTCCATCTGGGTTTATGCTTGAAAATAGGTCAACCGTGGCCACCACTGCTGGGAAGTCCTCAGCTGGCAGCCTGGTGCACAGACCAGCCGTAGAGAAGTGGAGAAGTGGCCTGTTCCCCTTCAGACTCTGGGGGAGGGAGGATTGCTGCTGGTGACAAAGCCACCCCCTGTATGGAGTTATTTTGCTTCCCTAGACCTCTGCATTCTTATCTGTCAAGTGAGAGGCACTGGTTTAAAGCCCTTCCTGTTCTGATATCGCAAGATTCTAGAAGCAGGGTTGATGGGGCAGGGCATTTCTGCCAGACCCCTGCCACATTCCATCCTGGCCTGGCTGGCGGCAGCAGCAGGAGGAGGCAGGAGGTGTGCAGAGGTTTGCAAGATGCTGGTGCAGTCCTAAGAGCAGGTGGGGGACTCAGAGTGCTTCCAGAGACAGGAATCAGTTTCCATGTACCCCCTCCCGCCTAGGCTGGGATTCTTTTTCCTTCTCCCTGTTATCTTTTCAAATCTGATTTTTAGTTACTACATTCGAAAACTACACTGTGGGGTTTACAAGATTTGAAAAGGCTTTTCTTTTTAACAATTTTTTTGTTGTGCTACAGGAGAGACAGATTTAATTCTTTTTCATTTTTGTAAATCATCTTACTTCTTCAAAAATTATGTTTTAAACTCATAACTTACATAGCATCATAAAAGACATCCCAGAGCATTATGTTAATTGAATTCAATGAAAAAATAAAATGCAAAGTTAGGTAAACAGAATAACCAAAAGGCTGAAAAAAAAAAAAAAAAAAAAAAAAACAAAGCAAAACACCAAAACACTAATAGTACTTACTTTGGGGAATTAGGACTGACTTTTTTCCTTTTATTTTCCTGAATTTTAATCTTTTTTTATTAAAAAAAAATCCATATGGGAAAAATTAGTTTGCTCAAAAGTATTTGTTTTAATAGGCCCATACTTAGAGCCACATGTTTAAGGAGCAATTATGAATTTTGTTTTCCCTCCTAAAATAATGCATTAGCTTGTTTGTGTAGATACATCTGAAAACAGTGGCTTGCAGTTTATCTTATATTTGACTCTAATTTTATGGCCGTGGATTAGCCCTATGACAGTGAATACAGGTTCGATTTACAATTTCAGTATCTTTTCTCTCCAAGGAAAGCATATTAAACTGCCACTCCAGTGTCCTGGCGGCCATCTCAACCTGAAAGCTTGGTGGCCTTTAGACCTACCTTCAAACAGGAAAAAAACAAACAAGCAAACAAGCAAAACAAGATGAGAAGGAATGTTTTCTGTAACAATTTCAAATATGTACTATCGGCTTTCTTTCTTAAGCAATGCTCACGACCAGAAATCCTAGAAGCGACTGGCTTATCAGTTGATGGAGGAAAGATATTGAAAGAGAAATTGACACACAGTTAGCCATGGCCAGTGCTGAACACACAAAATGATAAGAATGCCATTGTTTAAAAGAGCTGGAACTTTTTGAAACAGACTCACATATGGACTTTGTCAATCTGATGTTTTAACGAGGAGATAGATGCCACCATTTGACTTTGCCAACTTTTTTTTTTTTTGGTGGGGGGATGTTTGTTTCTGAGGATGCTAATTATATCTCAAGTTGCAGCCAAGGAAAAATTGCCCTCTAGACTATTGTTGCTACCAGCAGTTGGGCTCAGAATTGGGTTTTTGTAAAACAGTAATGCTGGAAGTCTTTTAATGCCACTTAAAAATACTAATAGTTTGAACTTTCTCAAATTTCCAACCTTTAAAGAAAAATTATTCAAGCAACTATTATTACCAAGAATGCAAATGACAGAAGTACTTAAAGTAAAATTTGTCTCTTTTTCTATAATATTAGGGTATCTTTGAACATGATGAGAAGTCATTATCAATAAATTAGAGTCAATTTGTATTATACCTTTTAAATTCAGCATAATATATAGTATAATTCAGTCCTGCAAAACATGTTTGTTTGAAGTAGATAAATCTGCTCATAGTAACTTCACAAATGTTTCTTTGACTTTGGATTTATTATTTCAACTGTCTCTGGTGAGGGCATTTCATATGCTTATAAATCTCTTTGTTTTTTTTGTGTGTTTTAGTGCTTCATGTTAATGGACTCCATAACTGTTAGACACAACACATCTATCAGCAAAGGTTTAGAAACATTTATGCCAAGACTGTTTAAAAGTTGGCAGCCTTGGTGAATAGTAAATAACAGTGAATAGGAGAGAACATAAATATACAGATCAATTTAATAACAAATTGTCTACAAAGAATTTTTTTAAAAGGTTGCCTGAACCATCAAGGTAGACACATTCAACACAGATCAATGTAGCATGAAGTAGGAGTCATCAGGGTTTCAAAGAGCTAGATTTTAGTTCTTTTGCATAAATAAATTTTCCCTAATTTTTGGACTATGACCAATGTTTAATCAATCTCCTTATAATTTAATCACTCTAAATTACAAGAGCCATACACTTCTTTGTCACTTCTTATCACTCCCCAATTATTATACTCAAGTCCAACTGTGCTTACATGTTCCCAAAATAAACCATTTTTGACCACTTACTTTGTTAACTATTTGTGAAATTTCCATCACACTTGAACTTCGCAGAAGCATATTAAAGTTTCAGATGAACTTTTATTCCACAGTTTTATCTGTTTCTAACAATACCCTGCCTCACAGAGGTAAAGGGGATATTGTACGTAAGGCTCTGTGTACATAATAGGAACTCAATAAAGGTTAGATTTCCCTTCTGCAATCTTTTTCAATGAGCTGGATCTCCCACTCCATACTCTTTGGGCCATCACTTAGCATGTAACAGATGTTATTGTACATAGCTTAAACCCTTTTCATGTGCGCATCCTGTCTTTGAAGCTCCTTGAGGACAGGAATCATGCATCTTCATGTCTTCATTTTTGTAACCCAATGTCCAGTATGGATAAGTGTCAGCAAATGTCAATGTGACTGCTTCTGTTCTGGTTGGTTAAAGGAGCTTAGGGAGGGTGAGAATGGGGTCATTGCCTGTCGCTGAGTGTTGGTAAATTTTGACCAGGTTGGCAAAGAAAAGAAAGATTTCTTTTCAATTCCTTGAAGATTTTGACACTGAAAATTTTGCAGGGACAGACCAGGAAGAGGAGAATATTTGGGTAAATGACTAGCTCTAGAAAAACGTGCTATGTACATTAAAGACAAAGAAAATATGAAAGTCTCAGTAATTTCAAACTGATCCTGAGTCTTAGCCAGTGGACTCCAGAGTCTCCTGATGATCTAAGGTTACTTGAAAGAAATTCTAATACTTGAAAGAAATTTCCCAGGCAAAATTTCACCATTCAAAATAGCTAATACCCAAAAAGCATTTATTTGCTAACCAGGAACTTAATTTAACAAAAGTATTTGTGCCACTTCCATTGTAGTTTAAGGAAAAGGTAATATTTGACTCAACTAAGATGTTATTTACATAAATGAGGGGGAAAGTTAACAGCGAACAAATAGTAAAGGGTTTTGAAAGACATTGAAATGTAGCTTTGAGAGCCACATTTATTCTGCAAGTAGCAGAAATCTAAAGCTAGCTCTGATAACTAGAAAAAAACTAAATATGATAAAACTATACTCTCTACTACTCATAACTCATTAATAAACAAAACACAAGCAGTCTTGTGGTAAATCAAAACTACAACAACAAAAGGAGCAAGCTACAAACATATGATACTTACCTTATTTATTTTGATATTATTTTGTTATTTATTTTGATAACTGCCAATAAATTATCTAATCCTTTTTTTAATTTATACATGCAATACATTTACATACATGTAATACATAGCTCATACATTTAATATTTAGTCTTATATTTTATCATTGATTTTAATTGTAGAATTTTACACTAAAGTGATCATATCACTTTAAACATTTTTTGAAACCTATGGAAGAGATTATACAGGAGTGCACACAAATGAAAGTAACTGTGTCAGGTCATGAAATTGATAATAAGTGATTTTTGAAGAGTTAATGACTAAGAATTTTCCAAAATTATAAAAGACATCAAGTCATAGAGTCAAGAAGCCTAATGAATCCCAAGCAGGATGAATAGAAAGAAATACACAATTAAGCAAATTCTAATAACACTGCTTAAAAACTAAATACAAAGAGAAAATATTAAAATAATCCAAATTTCAAAAAAGACAGATTACCTTCAAAGGAGTAACAATTGGACTAATAGCAGATTTCTAAATAGAAATAATAGAAGCCAGAAGTCAAGAGAAGTGACATATACTACTAAAAGAAAATAATTTTAAACTGGGCAGAATATCAATCAAGAATAACATTTTCAGACAAACAAAAATAAAATCATTTCTCACCAGTAGACTAGCACTTAAGGAAATACCAAATGGAGTGCTTCAAGCAGGAGGAAAATGATTTCAGGTACAAAGTCAGAAATACTAGAAGTAGTGAAGAGCAATGATAATGTAAATATGTGGATAAATCTAAACATATATGACTTTATTGGGCAACAATGATTGTATGTCCTAGGGGATAAAAAAAAAAAAACATGACATGACAACAATCACATAAAATTCCAGAGATGGCAAATAGAAGCAAAGTGTCCTGAGGTTTGCATTATCGAGCAAGAGAGTAAAAGAAACAGGTAACATTAGGCTTTGAAATCAAGAATCATGATGTAATCTTTGGTATAACCTCTGAAAGAGGAATAAAAAATTGTGTAACTGTCTTATTAGTAGAAAAGGAATACAGAATGCTAAAATTTGTTCTATCAAATCAAAGTGAGAAAAGAAACAAGAACATAACACGAGGCATGAATAGAAAGAAAATATTAAGATGTTAGATTTAAATCTAAATATATCAGAAAATACATAAATGTAAAAAGGCTACATATTCTATTTAAGATAAAGATGATCAAACTTCATTAAAAAACAATTTGTGCTATTTAGTAAAACACAAAGACAGAAAGACTAAAAGTAGAATCATAAAAAAGATAAACCGATACATTCAGTAACCACAACAACAAAAAGATGGTATCAGACTTTAAGGCAAAAAGCATTACTAGAAATAAAGAATGACACTTCATAACGACAAATAATTCAATTTATCAAAAGATAATATTAGATTTGTTTATACTCAATAAAGTTGCCTCGAATCATATTAAGAAAATATATAAAGAAAAATTTGCACAGCTACAAGAAATAGACAATCTATAGTCATAATGAGAGGTTTTAATATGCTTCTCTCAGTAACTCTCATAATGAACAGATAAAGACTCAGTAAGGATAGAGATATGAAACACAGGACTGACAAACAACCTAATGGACATATATAGATACTGCATACAACATGGGCAGAATTCCAAGTGATTACACAGGAAACAGCTTCAAAAAATGATCAGATTTTATGTCATAAAGCAAGTTTCTGCATATTTTAAAATAATGAGGTAATACAGAATATGTTCTCTCATCATAATATATCTAAGCTAAAAATCACTAAAGAAAAGACATTTTAAAAGTCGTATTTTGGAAATTAAGTACTATACTTCTAAATAACACATCAAAAAAGAAATGAAAGTATAAATTAGAAAATGTTTTATCTGAATGATAATGAAAATGTTACATATCAAAACTGGTGAGGAACATTGAAAGTTGAGCTTATTGAGGGAGACTTCATTATTTTAATTGCATATAGAGCAATATAAAAGAGAAAAGGCTAACCACTCAATGAATTAAGAGTTTATTTCAAGGAGACAGAAAAATAACAGTAAATTAAACTCAGATGGAAATAGAAAAGAGGAAATAAAATTAAGAACATAAACTAATGAATTAAAATCAAATATATTCCTCTGCTTCCTTGATAAAGCTGTTCAAGGAAAAAAAAGAAATAACCAATGCTAAATATAAAAAAAAAACAAAACAACCTTATGATAGGCCCTGCAGACCTATAAAATTATAAAAATATATTAACTTTGTGTAAGTAAATTTTAAAATATAAATGAAATGGATCAATTCCTCAAAAATATTATATGTAAAAATTGACAGAATGGAAAATTTTAATAATCTTTCTACTATTTAAAAAGTTAAATTCATAATGGAAAACTTTACAGTAAAGAAAACTCCAGGCTTTTCACATTTAAAGAAGAAATTATGGCAATCTCACACAAACGCTTTCAGAGGACAGGAAAGATGGCTACCATTTACTAACTCATTTTAAAAGGCCAGAATAACCTTGATATAAAAAAAGACAGGAAATTCCAAGAAAGGAAAAATGAAGGCTGGTCTGATTTATGAATGTAGGTGTTAATATTCTGAACGTCAGATTAGCAAATTTATCCACTAACATCAAAATGGGATTTTGGTGCTCCACTCTGTCTGAGCTGAAAAGTCAGAATCACACTTTACCTACTGTTTTTTCCTGAACTTCAAGAGAAATGCCTTTTATTAGTTTTTGGTAAGTTAGTTTAAAAAAAATAAAATGAGCAAACCATATGCAGTAATATATTAAAAGGTCAATACATATTGTGCATATTCAGAATGCAAGATTGGGTTAAGATTTGAAAATCAGTGCAATTCACCACATTAGTAGAATAAGAAAAAAATCTTCTGATTATTTTGGTTGATTTCAACAGATGATATTGACCAAATTTTTGATAAAACTCTTAACAAACTAGGACTAGAAAGGAATTTTCTTAAGCTGAAAAAGGATATCCTTCCCAAAATAAACTTGAACAAATATCAGATTTAATGGTGAAATGTTGAAAGCTTTCCCACTGGGACTGGGACCAGCACAAGTTTATTCGTTTTCTAGGACTGGCATAACAAAAGGCCGCAAACTGGGTCACTTAAAACAGAAATTTGTCTCATAGTTCTGGAGGCTAGATATATGAAGTCAAGATTTTGGCTGGGCCACGTTTTTTCTGAAGGGTTTAAGGGGATCCTTACTTGCTTCTTCCTAGCTTCTGGTAGTTGCCAGCAATCCTTGGCATCCCTTGGCTTACAGACACACCACTTTGCTCTCTGTCCCCATCTTCGCACAGTATTTTCCTCAGTGTGTGTCTCTATCTTTTTTTATAAGGACACCAGTCACAATGGAGTAAAGTATATCCTACTCCAGGATGATATCAATCTTAACTTGATTACATCTGCAAAGACCCTATTTCCAAATAGGGCCACATTTACAGATAATGAGGTTTAGGACTTCCACATAGCTTTTGTCGGGACATAATTTAGCCCAGGGATCCCCAACCCCGGGCCACAGACCAGTAAGCTTCATCAGTATTTGCAGCCACTCCCCAGAGCTATCATCACCACTTCAGCTCCACCTCAAATCATCAGGCATTAGATTCTCATAGGAGCACTGGTCTCTGGTGCCCAAAAGGTTGGGGTCAACTGATTTAACCCAAAAAACAAGGACTCCAACCTTTGCTACCTCCTTTTGTACTAAAGGTCCTAACCAATGCAATGAAGCAGGAAAAGGAAATAAAAGATAAAGATTAGAAAGGAAGAAATAAAATTGTCATTACTCATGGATGATATAGTTGTCTATGTAGAAAATCCTAAATAATTCACAGATAATCATTAGAATAAGTTATTAACAAAGTTTTTCTATTCAAGATTAATATACAAAAATAATTTTACTACAATATAATAGCTACAAGCAGGAAAATAAATGTTGTAAAAGTTATAATTTACAAAGCATAGAAACCAAAAACCTTGAAATCGTTCTAACAAAGTATGTGTAAGACCTGTAGGCAGACAACTATAAAATCTTATTGAGAGCAATTAAAGAATACCTAAATAAATGAAAGAATATACCATGTTCATGAATTGGAAGACTCAATATCACAAATAAGCTATCTTTCCAAAATGATCTATAGATGTAATGTAATTCCAATCAAAATCCTAGTTTATGGAAACTGACAAGTTGAATCTCAGGTTTATACAGAAAAATTCAAGAAGATCCAATAATCTGTTCAACAAAGTGAGAGAATCTGTACCACTAAATATGAAGACTTACTATAAAGCTATTTTAATTAAGACAATGCCACATTGCACAAAGACAAATAAGTCAATGATACAGAATAGAGAACCCACAAACCTACTCATGCATATGTGGGCACTTGTTCCATGACAGAAGTAGCATTACAAGAACAGTGAGTAAAGAATAGACTTTTCAATAAATTGTGCTGGAACAACTTGATATTCATATGAAAAAAATTTAATTTGACCCTTACCTTGTGCTATTGACCAAAAGAGTCATATACAAAAAAAAAAAAAAAAAAGTGGACGAATTTCACAAACATAAATATGAGGAAAAGAATATAGCATATAGATTCTATTCACATAAAGTTAAAACTAAACCATAGTGTAAAAAGTCAGGATATGGTTAATTTGGGGAGAAGAAAGTGTTAGTCATTGGGATGGGGTACAGTTTCTAGAGAGATGGTAACTATTTCATTTATTGAGGGAGAGGGGCTCCAGTTGTGTTTGTGATAATTCACTGACATGTATATTTACATGTTGTATGCTTTTCTTTATTTGTATCACTCTTCCCAATAAAGTTTCTAAAAAATTAGTTAGATAGCCATATTCATTCATTCATTAAATTCAACAAATATTTAACGAGGAATGACTACATAGCAGGCATTTTACTAGATCTGGGCCATCAAAAAGAATAAATACAGGCATTGCTCCTTGTTCTGGCGGCACTTGCACTCTGAAAGGAGACAAAAAACTATAGTAATGAATATAGATAAATGTATACAATCACTTAATGAGATAAGTGCTCTGATGCCCTTAGCTTGCTACAAAAGAGGTCTTTTTCTTTATTGGGGGTAAGGGTGATGAAGATAGACATTAGATCCTTCATTGGACTGAATTATTAAAATAATTCATAAGTGTTCTGTCCACCCCTCAAAGGTTGCAGTTAATCCTTTTGTATGTAATAAATGGTTCCAATGTCATTTTAGATCTACTCTTAGTTACCTGTAGGAATCCTATCTGCTTACCCAAGGCAAATCTTGGCTTGAAAGTCATGACACCAGCTCCTAAGAAAACCAAGAGAATACTATTATTAAATTGCAGTTAATTTTGGAGCTATTATTCTAAAACAAAAAAGTGCTTTTGAAGTCCTAATTCGAAAAGCACTGAGTTTTAAAATAACATTTTCTAGATTGTAAAATAATCGCATGCTCAATGTAGAACGTCTGGGAAATCAGAAAATTACAAAGAAAACAAAAATCCATAATTCTATCACCATAGCTACTGTAAATGTTTTGGTGCATTTCTTTCCATTTTAAAAAGGCCTTTATGTATTTATTTTCACAGTTGAGATCAGGATTACTATGTGATTTTGCACTCTGAGTTTTCCATTTAAAAATATAATGGGCATTTTCCCAGGTCATTACATAATCTTCCTAAACATTCTTAAATTTGTAAAAATTATATCCCCAACTTAAATGATCTCAAAGAGAGGTCATTCATTACGTGTAGTAGTCAATCCATCCAGGGGTCCCAAAGTTCTGAGAGCCGTCCAAAACTTAGCTAAAGGCTCTGATGCAATACTGGGATCTGGCAGCCGAGGCTGAGGCTACTCCGAGGACAACTGAGGTCACATACGGGGACGCATCCGCATCCTCCGCCCAGCGGCGCGCTAATTGCCACGCGAACCCGGAGCCCTGGGAACACTTAACTTTCTATCGGGCTTAACAAGCACCTAAGTAAAGTGGTAAGTTCCGCGCGCACCCTTCAGCTCTTGGGCTCCCGACCGCGCCTGCCTCTCCCCGGCGCTCGCTCCAAGCCCAGCGCCCAGCGCTCGCGCCCCAGGCACCGACCCGGCTGCGCCCTCTGCAGCGCGCCTCTCCGAGTCCCCAGTTCGTTCACTGGGCTGAACTTGGGAGGAGCGCGCCGCGGGTTCCGGCCGCGTCCCGACCGGCCCAGCCTCATCCCCTCCCCACCCCGCGCCGGGAGCGCGCAGGCGCGGCGTGCGGGCAGTCCCGCCACGGCCCGAGCCCGCCGAAGCGCTGCAGCCGCCGCCGCTCTGCCGCCGCTCGCCATGGGTCCGGGGCCCCGACTGCTGCTGCCTCTCGTGCTCTGCGTGGGGCTCGGCGCGCTCGCGCCTTCTGCGAGGGCCTCGGGCGTCCGAAAGCGAGGCCCCTCGGTGACAGCCAAGGTGACCGAGTGGCGGGCTGCAACTTCCACTCGTGCGGGCCAGGGGGATGGGGGAGCTTTGGGACTGGGACCTCCGTGTCAGGTGGCGGGGAGGGGGCTGAGGACGGGAGGCGGCGGCGGGGCCCGCGCGTGGCGGGAGGGTGACCCTCTTCGGACCGACTTGGAGGCGCTGGCCCGAGTCCCAGCAGCCTCCCCCCGGACCCCCGCCCCCGCCAGCTGTTTGAAGTTCATCTCCTGGGTCCGACGTGACGAGCCCGGGGGCTAGGAGAAGCTTCCGGAACCCGTGGGCCTTTTTTCCAGGAAGGAGACAGCACAAGTACTTCCTTCGGCGTGGCGGGGACTCGGGAGTAGAAGCAGGAAGAATGCGGGGGCGGGGGGGAAGACGTGGACGGGTAGAGGAGACGCGCTCCCAGCCCAGGGGTTGCAGCGGGACCCCCCGCTGTGGATGTCACCCAGCATGGCAGAGCCAAGTCCAGCCCCGGCCGCGGCGCTGCCCCGGCAGGCGTGACGAGCCGCGCTCAAGGAAAGACTGTCCTCCTCTGCTGAGGAATTCTTTCTCCCCGGGGAGGAGGCCGTGCGCTTTCAGACTAAAGCCGGTGGGCAAGCGCCGGGCCTCGGATGGTGCTGGCAGGCTCCGGCGGCACCCGTATAACTGAACGCCGGCCTTTAAATCTCGATTAAGAAAAAAAAAAAAAAAAAAAATCTGCCGTGGACTGTCTTTACAGCTTCGGTTCTTTTTTTTTTTTTTTTTTTTTTCAGCGTATTTACCCAAAGTTCTAGAAGGTAATGGCAGGGTGCAGAGAGAGAGACAGAGGGAGGGATGGAGGAAGAAGGGAATGATTTGGTGCCATTAATCACCACTTCTAGAAAAACTTAACTGGCAGTAGTGTCTTGGAATCCGGAAGGAGGGGCAGCTGCAAGTAGTCTTAACAACCAGTCCGGTGTTTACTAGTGGAAGTGTTACTGCTAACTAGTAGAATGCTTCAATCTACCACAGACGCCAGGGGAGGAAGAGGGATGATTAGGGGGTTGAGAAGGAGAGGTTCAGCCCAGCATCTAAGCGTGAACAGAAAGGCTGTGCCATGCTGCGTGTGCGACATAAACTTAGCCTGATTGTTTTGAGCACCTATTCTACTCCAGCCCCTTGATCTTTGGGGCTTATCTAGTTTAGAGAAATGGCTTGTACAGGCTGAAGGCAGTGAAAGGGTGTTCTTTCAGTCTGCAGATATATTTGGGTCTCTTAAGATACAGGCATAAATTTAAATTATGAATTATGAATTATTTAGAATTATGAAATGATGAAGGAAATAAGCCCTATTATGGATTGAATGACATTAAAAATTAACTAAAGAGTAAGAAAAACCTGCCTGGCAAAGACTTAGGGAGGCAGGGGAAGTAGTGCACGTTCAAAGCCCTCCAGACAGGAGAGCCATCTTCTGTTGTTAAGAGGCTGGATTGCCTGGGACAGTCTGGCTTAGGTGCTGGGATGACAGGGGAGTGGCCTGAGATGAGGTTTGGAGCTGAACAGCAGCAAGATCTTGCAGGACCTTAGAGGTCATGGTTAGGAGTGTGGGTTTTGAGGCAATTTTTCTTATTTGAGGTCTTATTCTAAGTGCCATCAGAGCCGCTGAAGGGTTTAAGTACGGGTTTGACATGATTTCATTTATACTTTTTTAAACAATTACTGTGGTTGCTCAGTGGAGAGTGAATTAGTAGGTCATTCTGGGTTCTATGCCAAAGTTGGGATGGTGGTGGCTTGGATTAGGGTGGTAATGGTGGAAATGGGGAGCAAGGGAGGGACTTGAAATAGATTTTGGAGGTATAACAAGACTTGCCGACAATTTAGATAGGGTGAGGGAAAGGGATTAGGCTTGCTAGATAAAATACAGGATGCCCCATTAGATGTGAATTTCATATCAACAATGAATAATTTCTTAGTCATGAGAACATCACCTGCAATATTTGGCAACAAGCTTCATCTGAGAAGTTTTACACGTACCAATGCAGAGACCCACCCCAGAGCAAGTCAGTCACAATCTCGGGGGTGTGCAGCCTAGCTTGGGAACCTCTAGAAGTGGGAGTCAGGAGAAGAGGAAGCCGATGGCAGCAGGAGGGAAAAAGTGGGGAGCATTTTAGCCCCTAGTTTAGGGTGCTGTCACTGAGGAAGTTTTCATGTACTTTAGGACTGTGTAGGGAAGTCTACAAATTCAACTCTGATGTATTAATTACTTTCTCTATAGACTTTTGAAAACATCTTTTGGAAAATGGAGATATTAAAACTTACTTCTCTGAGGAAACATAGATTAATTGGCTGCTACTCTGGTGTTTCATTTTCCCCAGCAGTCTTTTCCTTTTCCTCCGATTTTGTTTAAAGATAGGAATCTGTAAATGAAATAGGTGTGAGGTGCTGCGTCCCTGCAGGGCCCTTTAATGGCACTCACCCTCTCCACGAATCCTGCTGGCAGGCCATTGGCTCTGCTTCCTGCCCAGCCAGAGAGGCTCAGGTCCAGGCTCTGCCACACTGGTCTCAAAATCCACTGAACTGGCATTTGCAGCCCTGCGTTTTCCAGCAGTCGTGGGTTCTGTGTAGTCAGGCACCTAGAGTGTAAAAATTAATGCTACGGTCTGCACTCCAGTTGCACTTTTGTCACAGCTGGCTGGGACTTTCTACAACGTGGAGTGGCCATGAGACTAAGGCTGAGTGGTCTTGGGCAAGTTATCTCATATCTGAGGTTCTAGTCCCTTCACTGTAAAATGGAGATGGAAATAGTACCTGCCTGCCAGTGTTGATATTAGATGTGATAAAGCAGGTAAAATGCTTAGCTCAGATTTGTTCCTCATTTAAGAGGTCAGTTGTCAGTGTTATTTGTGTAATCCTTCTGTAGCAGTGCAGCCGTGAAAGGGATCATCATGTATTTTACAGATGAGGAACAAGAGCTCAAGAGTTTAATGAACTTGCCCAAAGTCCTGTGGCCAGTTAGTGGTGGAGCTGGGTTTGAGAACAGTTTCCTTGACATCACAGCTCATGTACCTGGTTTCTTCTCTAGTTACTCTGAAAATGGAAACAGGATTAACCCTCAGGGGTTGGGCTAGGCTATGTTAGTGCCTCTTCCCTCTTCCCCTGCCTCTCCCCACCTCCATAATTTTCAAATGACTTTCAAGTGCAGCTTTGAGGGAAAAGAGAAGTGACCAAGGTGCAACATGGAATCAAAGAGCCACCTTTTCCAGGAAGCCCACCCTGATTGCTACAGATAATCACTACCTCTAACCCTGACATTTTTTCTGTACTTGTCCTCTCATAAAACCTGATTTCCCATTATATTACAGCTACTTGTATATGTGTTTTCTGTGGGGCTATAAACTACATGAGGGTAGGGGCTTTGCAGCCTCCCCCACTCCCCCGTGTTAGTCACAGGGCCTCTTCCCAAGGGCACACAGCAAAGATCTCAGGGCGAGAGGGTGTAAAGTGAGAGAGTTTGCCTGGCAGTCATGTTGGGCCCACCTCCACTCTGTTTAGGTGTGTGTATTCCCTGGTCCTCCTTTAGTATCTCCTAACATCAAGACATTTAGCATTTTTTTTTAGCCTGTGTTTGAGCTGACACTGTGAGTGTGCTGTGCACAGGAGATCTAAAAATACCATTTCTACCCCTTTGGGGTTCCTTGCCTAGACTGAGAGAGCCATATTAATGTAATTCACAATCTAATTAGATGCAGCTTTAAAATGAAATTTCAGCTTTCACTTTCCTGGTTGGGAAGTCTTGGTAAATCACTTAACCTCCTTAATTCTCACTTTTCTCATTTGTAAACTGTTGAGCCTAGTACCCTCCCCACAAGGATGTGGTAAGGATTAATTATGTAACATATGTAGGTAAAGCACATTGAGGCACCACAGACTAGATCATGTTTGTTTCCTTCCCTCTTTCATCCACCTTTCCCTTCACCAGTTTCTCCCGATTATTTAAATGCCTCTCTCCTCAACTCCATCCTTACATTCCCTTAACCATCACCCCAGTGCTGACCATATTGCCTCATTCTTGAACTGGTCTAAGAGCATTCAGATTCTCCTCCCCGCACCCACACTTGAGTAAGATTCCCAAAGTCTCCCTTGTGTCCTGTTTTTCACCTTCTCTCTGTTGCCTCACAAAACTAGGATCTCTTAGCCGGCATCCTTCTTCTGCCTTCTGGAACTGGTGAGAGTCTCCCTTCCTTGCCGGTATGGACAGGGCTGTGTTGCTTTTCTGAACACAGACCATTTCCTGCCTTGGTGCTTTGTTTCCAGAAAGAAGTGTGCCAGGTGGGGCTCGTCCCATTCTTGTCCCTGGAGGCCTCTTCCTTCCTTCCAGGGCTGTTTGCCAACTATACCTTTTCTACGATGCCTGCCTGCAGCCTGTGTCATTCCTCCCAGTCTGGGGACACAGTGTTCTTGGGCACTTGTCACATGCTGCGTGTACTGTGGTTCCTTTGCTTGTCCTATCTCGATTAAGCTACCTTACGACAGGGACTCTCGTGTAGCTTGTAACTTCAATTGCCTTTTACGTAGATCTTTGAGAAATGCTTATTGACAAAATAAGATTTGATTTTATCATTTCCATTGGAGTTGGGAAAATTCTGCTAAATTTTCTTGCCATCACTCATGAAGTTGAAGGATGCTGCAGTTTGGAAAAAAAAACATTAACGGGTGCTAGGCTGGCCACATGTAAGAATAAATTTTTATGGAAGAGTTATTCTGGCTGACAGGCACTTCTCTTCATGTTCTCATGCTGCTCTCCCAGATTTTATTTTCTTTGTTTTCTAGACATCCACAGGCTTTACTTGCTCTTCTTTCAAAGTCTGGCAAGATTTTCTACAGTCTTATATGGTGTTTCTTTAAAATTACATCCCGATTCATTTCCTGGTGCTGCTTCATTATTGCCCTTTATAGAATTTACTCCTTGGCCTGGAAATCTTTATGGAGAAACCAGCTCGCGGGCCCAGGCTCACGCACTCCTTAATGCAGCCACATCACATCACCCTCCTCCACTACGTCGCCTCATCCCAAAGTCTTCCATGCATTCTCTAAAGTTCTATATAAATAATATAGTTTTTGCTGCTTTGGCCATGGAAAAATTATAAAATGCCACATGGAACACTAAATATCACAGCACTTTGTGACAGATGTCGTGATGTATTGGCAGAAGCTTTTGTCTTAAACTGAAGCTTGACAGTCTTTACTTTGTGATTTTTCTAAACTGTAAGACATCCTTTTTCTTTGACAACCCTTATATTTTTTAAAGCCATCTCTTGAATGTCTTTTTTTACCCATTCAAACAGTAAATTGGTTCATATTATCTAAACTCGCTAATAGAATGAACTTCGACTCCATGGCCTTTTCAAGCATTGTCTCAGATTCATCTTCACACAGCGATTTGTGAAGCAAAATGTGTATAATTTCACTTTAGGTGAAACATAAAAAACTCCAGGAGAGTTTTTAAGGTTTATCTGCAAAAAAATGACTCATACTCACTTCTGGATATGTTTTCTTCTGTTCTAAAATGTTGTGACAGAAAAAGAACACATTCCACTGTGTAATATGATGACTGAATTCAGCATCTAAGTGCATAGGGTAAGTGATCTTGTCAGGACCGAGTGCAACAGTGTAACGTTTGAGGTACTTTGGATGAGGCTGGGGACCTGGTACGTTACGGTGCTTGGGAGTGAGTGGCAGGCCTTTTGGAGGACTATAGATCATCTCTTGCAGTCCCCTTGACAGCAGGTGACTATCGAGATCTCATTGGGAACTTGGCACTGTTCGAAGTTACAAAAATATATGTCTGCATGGTTAGCCTATTTCTCTCCTCTCCAGTTTTTTCCTCCTGCCAAGATTAGAGAGCATTACCTTTCGGAAGAGCAACAGTTCCAATCTAAACTTTATCCACAAAGCTGAGAAAAGGGAAGTAGTCACAGTATTTATCTGGGGTGTGTGGGAGAGTAGAACTCTCCAAGACCTTACAGGCTGACTCTGACAGAATTAATCAAACTTTAAACCCAGGACCTACCACAGTGCCTGCCCCATAGGTGGTGTTCAATAAATGTTTGTTGAGTGAATATTTGTGAGTGAAATGAAACTACAACATGGTTTTAGAGTTCCTTTAACTTAGATCATACTCCTTCAGAACCCCTCTGTAAAATACTGGTGGGCAGGGCTTTCATAGGTGGATCAATTCTCAGATTTTAACTTTCACTTAACCTGTATTTGTGGCTGTTCCACATTATAACCTTCCACTCTGCCTTTCAACAACATGCAGGTTTTCTTTGATGTGAGGATTGGAGACAAAGATGTTGGCAGAATTGTGATTGGCCTCTTTGGAAAAGTTGTGCCCAAGACTGTGGAAAATTTTATTGCTCTGGCAACAGGAGTGGTATGTCTCGGTTTTATTTCCTTTGTGCACAAATTGGATCTTCCTTCTTTTAAGTCAAGGTTAAAGATGTTTTCTGGGAAACTAAGTATTAAATTAGTAGGTCATATCTTATAATATTTTACTTCATTTTCCTATAAAATCTATTCTTCAGGCTCTCAGCATCCTTAGCCTTCTAGAAATTGAGAGGAAACAATCACCAAGTGAAAATGCAAATTGCTGTCTTTTTACTTATTCACATTCATACTTTACTTTCATAGTTTGTTTACTTATTTATTGATTTGGTCAGTTAATGATAAACTATCAGTAAATCATTGCAGGGACCTAATCAAGTCCTGTAGATATTTTGTATAATTTTCTCATTTTGTCATTTCCAGACAAACACTGGGGTTTATCTTTCAGTATGGGTTATATCTCCTTATATATTCAATTGACATAATCTTTTTAGAAAGGATATGGATATAAAGGAAGCAAATTTCATCGCGTCATCAAAGACTTCATGATTCAAGGAGGAGACTTCACCAATGGAGATGGGACTGGCGGTAAAACTGTCTTTTGCATTTTTCCTTTCCCTCCTACCACATTGAAACCTAAAGTTAAGCCAGTATATTCACCCACTGTATTGGATTCCCAGATTTAAGGAACAAAGTCATAAAGACCACCAAACTAATTCTTTAGGAAGGATAGAGTTTTGGGGGCCAAATCTTAGTAGGTATGAATGAGTGAGGCTTCCTATTTTTATTTTATTTTTTAAATTTATTTCTATTTATTTATTTATTTAGGCTTCCTAATTTTAAACAGTATTTTGTTTTGGTGTTCATTATCTTTCTATAGTGGAAATATATTCATTTAGTAGATGATTTTACAGTTATTAAAATGCTAGACTACTAGTATGTAGCAGTACAGAAACATGTCATAGGAAGGAAAAGCAGAATATAACACTGTGTGTCCACTGGGATAGCAGCTAGCTACAATGTGGATGCTGGTGGAGGAGTACTGGGCGGTGTCATTCTAGAATGGCAAGACTGGTATTTAGGTGGCAGGATTACAGGTGAATTTACCCCTTCTTTCAAAATTCTTTCATTTTATTGTCAGCTTTTTCAATAATAAAAATAGATGAGTTGTCAAAATTGTAAAATTTATTTATAAACAAAGTTAGAATTCTATAAAGTGCAAATAATTAAATTTATACAGTTTCATCTCCCCTTGAACTTATTGTTTCTTATTGAGGATTCCAGCTACCCAGCTTCCTGGACTGTTCTCCTTCAGAAATGTAGTGAGTTTTTTTCCCCTGAATACACATGGCATATATAACTCCATAGAATTTAAATTTCAGGTTATGATTTTTAATTTAGCAAATGCCAATTTTGGTGGATATTAAATTGCCAACTTTTTAAAGAAACAAGCTATTTTCAAGTACTGTAGCTAATTTTGTTTATTGCAATGGTTTATTTGTAACAAAATGACTATCATTAAATGCTTAGATTTGCCAGGCACTTTAGGAAGATTACTTTTAGTCCTTGCAAAAATACTGCAAGGTATGAGGATGTAGCATGGAGCAGGTTACTTGTGTTAATGAGGTTGGCGAGGATGCTCAGGGAAGCAACGCCAGCTGCTGTAGAGTTGGGTCTCCCTGGAAAAGCCTTGTTGCTTGAGGACCGGTTCCCTCAGGGCTGGCATCCTACTCTCCTACCCTGAGGCCCAGCAGGACTGTGACTAAGCTTTTCTACATTTTTCTCTCTGCCTTCCTTGCCCTGTGTGTGTGTGTGTGTGTGTGTGTGTGTGTGTGTGCGTGCGCGCCTGTGCGTGTGTGCATATGTACACGCATATGTGTGCACACATCTTAAGTTAAAACTCTCAAAGTTTTGGAGCTAGGACCTTGTGGCTCACTTAATTTAGCCTAGATCCCTCTGTGGGCAGAGATTTCCTGCCAGGTCAGCTCATATGTCACGGACCAACCAGCTATAAATTACTTGCCTTTAATAGTCACTTCTGGTCCTTCTAACTGAGCCAGGATTTGAAGGTTGGCAACAGCCCTGCAGAAGGGGAGGAGGGCGGCATGACAGGCACTCAAGGTGGTGGAGGATGGAGCATATACTTTTCATGGTCTGCACTGTTGTTTTATAGGGAAAATGTGTTCTGCTTTGCTAGAACTCCAGCCCACATGCCTGCTTTTGGTTCTTCTTTTCAAGTTGGACCATTGGGTGCTCCCAGTTGCCATCAACCTCCATATCCTGATGAGCCATGACGTCATTGTGCCTAATGAGTTCCAGGATGGCTGCTGCTGCTCTTAGTGCTGGGACAGGAAAGAGCACTGGCTTCAGCCTCAGAAAGTCAGATGGTCATCTTCTAGTCTGCTGTTTTCAAGTTTTGTAACCTCTGTTTTTCCCACTGCAAAATAGGATTGAGAATACTTATTCTATAGGGTTGATTTGAGAATTAGCTAAGGGTGTATATTATCTGCTTAGTGCACCTGGTTGGATGCCGAGGTAGGGGTGACCCAGGGCAGGTGCCCTGAACCTCAGGACAGAGATTGAGCCATGATGATGGCTCATCCACCTTTCCATCTGGCTTTACGATGCCATCCTGCCCTTTAGTTCCTTTGCATTTCAGAGTGAATCACTGACCTGCTTGGTCAGGGTTTAGCCCTTGGTTTGAGACCAGAGGATATCCTACCATCATGCGTCATATTTAAGGCTCTTGTTTGTATGTGTGTGTGTTTCGGTCCCTGGGGCCCTGTTGCCTAAAGGAGTGATTATTTTACTCTCCTTTATGTCTCTTTATATATTACCGTCTTTCCTCCATTCCACACCTCTTATAGGGTCCTATTACCTGTTCTCCTAAAGCCTTATGTTTCTCTTTGAAGAATTTACTTTCATATAACATCTGTTGATTCTCCTCTTTTTTATTTTGTCTCACCAGGTACAAGCATTTATGGTGAGACATTTCCAGATGAGAATTTCAAACTGAAGCATTATGGCATTGGGTGGGTCAGCATGGCCAATGCTGGGCCTGACACCAATGGCTCCCAGTTTTTCATCACCTTGACCAGGCCCTCCTGGTTAGATGGCAAACATGTGGTATTTGGAAAAGTCCTCGATGGAATGGTAACTTGATATATTGTTTTTTCTTATTCAAAGATTTATATTTATAATGAGAATTCTTTCAGTGATTCATTTTAATCTTAAAATGTGCTTGTTAGAGATCCATCATATGCTGACTGGCCTCTTCAAAGGTGAATTAATTATATATGATATGGCATTTTAGAAGCATTGAGGCTGAAGCTGAGGACTTGACATGGAGAAGCTGAGTACTTAAGTTAATTTATCTCACTACTTCATATAAATGGATACTCTTTTAAATGTAACCAAATAAAACCAGGGCCCTGTATGTGCATACAATGGAATATTATTCAGCATCAAAAAGAAAGGAAATCCTGTCACATGCTACAACATCAATGAAACTTGAGGAAGTTAAGTGAAATAAGCCAGTCATAAAAAGACTTATATGAGGTACCTAAAATAGTCAAATGCATGGAGATGTAAAGTAAAATGTTGGTTGCTAGGGGTTAGGGGGAGGAGGAAACAGAGTTGGTGTTCAATGGGTATAAAGTTTTGGTTTTGCAAGATGAAAAAGTCCAGTGTGTGTGTGTGTCAGTTCTGGAGGTTAGTTGCACAACAGTGTGCATATATTTTACACTACTGAACTCTTAGAAATGGATAAGATGGTAAATATTATGTGTTTACTACCACAATTAAAAATGAAATATTAATAAAAAGCCCAGAGCCCTGTGAGGTTCGGTCCAGACACAAATTACCTTCAAAGACACACAGTATAGCAACCAAAATTACTAAAGAGAATTCACATTTATGCTGGCATGTCTCAAAAAATATCAAAGGGGTCCAGTTCATAATCCATAGGCACATTTCTTAAAATCCTCATTCTTTTCCACTTTTAATATTTCCCCTCCTTAGCAACTGTCCAGCTTTCTCAACTTCTGAACTGGCAATTGTAAGGTCTGCCCAACCCAACCCTGGACCATCCATGAGTCCCTTGCCCTCTTCTATATTTCATTTTGTTTGGTTTTTGTGTGAGTAGTTCTGCCTCCCTCATCCAAACATAAATAAACCAATCTGATTCATTGCAATTATTCCACAACTTTCACCTGCTTTTCTGAATCGACCCAACAGAAGGCCAGGAAATGAGCCGGCCCACTCAGAATCTCCCTCATAAGACAAGGAATAGTTCAATCTGAACAGTCAAAGAAATAATTCTTGTTAGCAAGTGGGATGGGAGGGAAATAGGGCAAATACTTATATAGCACTCTACATCCCATTATAATAAAAAGGGCATTCCTATATTCTCTTGAGCCATAACTGTCTTCAAAAGAATCTATTCTCAATAACAAATGCCAGCCTTCCACAAGTCTCTTGTTGAATTTCGCTTTTGAAATGAGCTAAACACGGGCATGCATATGTTAAACCAGTCTCAGTTTTTAACCACGGGGCCTAACCAGGTTCCACATAGTTTGAATGTAAACTGATTTATTCATTCATTCAATGACTGTTTTTTAATACAGCATTGTGCTAAGCTGTAAGAAAACTGAATAGTGCAAGCTTCGGGTTTTCTTTGGATTGTGGTTTTTCTCCTAGTCCTCTAGATCTTATGTCTTATTGCCCTAATTAACAGCACCCACCCTTCCACTCATTGGCACGCATCCTGGGAGACTTGCTGCCTGGTCTTAGAGGAACATTTTATGGGTTACAAATTTCTCTGAGAAACTAGTGAAAACTATAGACATTCTCTCCAGAATAAAAGAAAAAATTGTATGTTTCATACTGTTTCAAGGAATTTAGAGAATCTCCTGAATTCTAACCCTTGATTCTCCTGAGATCACCTGCAGCACTTTATTAACACTACAATTTTCTGGACCTCACCTCAGACTCAGAAGCGGAACCACCAGAGGTGGGCCCACAAATAAGCATTTTTAAATTGTGACAAAATATAATGTAGACATTTCCATTTTAACCATTAAATAAGCATTTATTAAAAGTGCCACAGGTAACTCAGATATGTAACCACTGCTTTAAGTAAGTACGCATGTGCACATACACAGTCTATTTAGAAATATATATTATTATTAAAAGAATGCTGGCTTTTTATCTTAAATCAATCTAAGTCAGCCAGAAGTTGGATTAGTTGACATCTTGTCCAAGGCACTCAGACACTCTGTTGCTACTTTTGTCTCAATCCTGTTTGAGAAATCCACCAGAAGTTGACTTTCCTTGTCTTTAGCCAGTCCTCCCTCCTTCAGTCTGACACATGAGGTGGTACATGGGCCTGTGAAGTCTTCTAGGGTAGATAAAGGGGCTTTTACAGCACTGTAAGGTGGAGGTTACATTAGTATTAGCCTCAGCATATAGCTTAATGGCTTGGGTCAGTTTTAAAATGGGCACACCCAGGAGTAGCTCCATTTCTAAATCTGCTTTCTGGCCTATTTTCTTATGCCTAGACCTGTTACAGGGTGGAGCTGAAATTGACTTAAACTCCATGTTAATTGTTATGTTAAGGTGTAATAAATGAGTAGAAATACCTTTTATTTGAAGTAGGCATTCACAAAAATATATAATTTTTTTTCCAGAATATAAACTGCTAATAAGAAGTAAGGAAATACACAAATATGTTCTCTAATTAGCAAAGTAGTGAGTAAATTTTATTCTGTTATGTAGAAATTTTCTGACTATCCTAAGTTTTCTATAGTTAGCTTGGATGGTTTTTGTACTCATTAAGAAAAATAAAAACTTACTTCCCACTTGGGCTTTCAGACTTGGCATTGATTTCACCTTTCAATCGCCATAGTTGCTGGTCACAAGTGAACCATGGGTCTGCTTTTCTCTCACCAGACAGTGGTCCACTCTATAGAACTTCAGGCAACTGATGGGAATGACCGTCCACTCACTGACTGCTCCATTATCAACAGTGGCAAGATAGATGTGAAAACACCCTTTGTGGTTGAGGTTGCTGACTGGTGATGCAACTGGCAGAACACAAGGAACATACTCCATCAGGGTGTGTGTGTGTGTGTCTTTTGATTCTTCGAAGTTACTGTTTTGCTTTGTATTTTTACTTTCTTCTGTTTTCCACCCCATATCACAGGAAAGTTATAAAAATCAACCACTCAAAGTTTACTTGGCATAAACTCCAGTAAATCACTTGTTTAGGGACTTTGCACTTAAAAGATATATCCCCTTCCTTCAATGGTGCTATTTTTAAACTAGAAAACTTTGTACTACCTATTTTCTTTTGAAGAACACAATCATTTTGCTGAATTCATTGTGATTCCCCAAGTTAATGATGCTGAAGATTTGTCAGAAAAAGATGGGGACATGAAGTTTATTATTTTGTATTTAAACAAATTATTTTCAGGTAAAGGGATATTTGATTAGTATAATCTGTGTCATAGGGACCTTTACCTGATGAAAAGTGCTTTGGTGTTCACTATATTAAATACTTTTTACATAGAGCAACTCTTTTGCAAGACTCTTTTTTTAAATTTAAAGTTCTTTAGAAAATTAATGTACAAATACATATAGATAGATAGATAGATAGATAGATAGATAGATAGATAGATACTCTATATTAACAATGAACAGATTAGAGAGGGTTCTGTAAATCAAAATACTTGAGCTGATTATTCACTAATTTTCACTAAATGTAGCATGTTTAGAAAGTTCTCTTGAGGCCAGATGTAATAAAAAGGAATCTTTTTTTTTTTAACTTACATATAGGGAGGAAGAGTCAGGCTGTACTTAAAACTAGATGGGAAAGTAAAATCTTGTTGGGGTCTTGTAACATACCTGGTGGTGACAGTGCGCGCCTGATTTCTGTTCAAATGGGAGTGGTATCTGTTAGAAAATGGCCGCACTGCTTCTTCTCCCATGCAAGGAGGGTTCAAAAAAAAAAAAAAAAAATTCCATCCCTTGAGCTATATTCTAAGAAAATTGTGCTTTAACAAGGGATGAGATAAAATGAACATTTTTACTGTTGATTGAGGTGTTAATCACTATGACTCTCTTGGAGAGCAATTTGTTAATTTTTTGTCCAACAAAAATACAGTAAGAGCCTTTGCTATGCCAGGTACCAGTTTTGAATCTGGGGGATCCAGCAATGGGCAGCAAGAAAAGGGCCTCATGGAGCTTACATTCTAGTAGTGAAGACAATAAGTAAGGAAAGGGTAATGACCACTATGAAGAAATATGCCCATGTTTGCTGGAGAGGCTGGGAGGAAAGTACTCTTCTAGTGGCCAAGGAAGACCTCCTGAGGGGATATTCAAGCTAAGGCTTGAAGAAGAAAGAGCCCGCACTGGTCAGGTGAGATCTGACATATTTGGTCTTCCAGGCAGAGAAGAAAGAGAAAGTAGGAAGGTCCTGAGGTGAGGAGAGGGCCCCAGGGCAGAAGACAAGGCCAGAGTGCTAGAGCCTGAGAAGTCAGAGGAATAAGGCTGAGACTGGGTCACTTCGGGTCTGGGGTGCCAGGGGAGAGTTCTTTTATTCACAGTATGGTGAGAGTTCTTTTATTCACAGTATGGTGAGGAACTATCCATTTTAAGTTGGGGTCTGTATTTGAGAAAGATTATTTTGTCTTCTATGAGTAATTTCATAGGGGAGCTAAAATGCATATCAAGAAACTCGAAACATTCATATCCTTTAAGTCCCACCCTTGGGAATTTGCTTTAGAAAGTGATGTGAAATTGTAACAGGCATCACTGTTTTGGTCAGTCTGGCCCCATGTTCTGGGGATGGCCACCCTGCCCATTTTCTCTGGGGAATCACCATTCCCTCCAGCATTTCTTGTCCTTAGGGTAGGCTGACCCTATGGATGGATACATACCTGGTCTGACAGACTAACTCATTAACTCACTTGATAAATATGTACTGAGTGCAGGACCAAGCTGCAGCGTCAGCCCTCGTGTTTCCCATGGAAGGAGGCAAATAATTCACATATACACCGCATGAACTTATGGCAGAGCATCGGGTAGTAATAAGCCTCTGAGGGGAAACAGAGCAGGGAGAGAGGATAGGAGAGTGATGAGGTCAGGGAAGTCCCTGAGTGTGAACCGAAGGAAGTAAGTAGGCAGCAAGCCCTGGAGACACTGGAGGAAGAGTGTGAGAGGCAGAGGGGACGAGAGCAGTGGTCCTGGGTGAAGGGCAGGCTGCTGGGTTCAAGGAACAGCAGAGTCCAGGTGTGCAGTGCCAGTGTGGTGGAGAGGGAGCCGGGAGAGGGAGCAGAGATGCCGTCTAGGCCACCTAGAACATGCCCTCTCCCTAGCCCTGGGGACTGACTCAGGGATAGGTTTTTGATCCCAACTGTGGGACTTCTGGAAATATGGGGAAAGAGCTGCTGTCTTTCTTCTGGGAGGATGTAAAGGAGCAGGCCTGAGAACAAAATCCACACAGAGGGAAGCTGGTCAGAGAGACAGAAAGATGGATTTCTGAAGACATCACTGAGCCCCGGAGTCCTGCCATGACTGAAGCCAATCTCCACCCCTAGCTCTTTAGCTATGCAAGCTAATACATTTCCTTTTTTGCTTAAGCCAGGGTGAATTGATTTTTTGTGACTTGCAACCTAAAGTCTTTGTCTAATATATCAATATTGAAAAAGTTTTATGTATAAAGATGAGAACTGCATAATTATGACAGCAAAATATTGGAAGCAACTTGAATGTCCCAAAATGGTTATAAAACATACATCCCATAATAGAATAGTATGCATTCATTGAGACCGATGCTACAGAACTTAAGTGTAACATGAGAAAATGGTTGTTTTCAAGAAAAAAAGTAAAAATTATGTATGCAGCATGATCTCAATTATGTAAATACATAAAGCATGCAACAAAATGTAAATTGGCATAAAGCAAATGCAAATGGTGAGATTTTTTTTTAACTCTTTTATAATTGTACTTTTTACTTTTTATCAGTCTCCCAATTTTTCTCTAGGGTATATTTCTTTTTAATTAGAAAAACTTATTTAAAAAAAACTTTTTAAGGTAACAGGGGAAGAAACTGGAAAAAAATGACTTCTTAGACATACAAAGTGACTTAAGTCTCAAATGTTAGAGAGCACGTCAGCTACTGCTATCCACTATGCACAAGGACGTGTACTTTACACCATATTTGCTATCTAGTTTTTCTATTAGTATGCACATATTGACATCTTTCTAGCGATTAAGCAAAAAGTAGTTCATTTGCACAGTGCTGAAATTCTGAGACCACTAGTGCACAGGTAGTAAGTTGGTAGGCTCGCATACCAGATGGCCAACAAGCTAACGACATACCCCTTGCTTGGTAAAGGTGTTTTATTTCCTATATACTGAGGGTCAGGCTTATACCAAAAACATCAGCAAACTGACGACTAAACTATTGCTTTGCAAAAAGTCTATGCTTTCTGCAAAAGCTTTTAAAATAAGCAGTTCACTATTTTGCCAATCATGCTGCTAAGACACATCTGTAGCGAAGGGCATGTGTGGAAAAAGGGAAATTACACTAGCCACCACCACCACCATGCCAAATTATTTCAATTTAATTTTGAATCACTTTAATAAACAATTAAAAATATTTTGGTATCCTTAGCCATAAATTGTTTTATTTTAAATGCTATTTAGCAATTTTCTGGATCATCAAAGAAGAATTTAGTAAAACTTATCCTTGAGTTTGATTAATTAGAATGACACTTTCAAAATTATTGTCCATTCCATTTCTAACGAATTCTTAGGTTTTGAACAGTACTCACCAACCTCATTTTTTAGTTCAGCCGTTTTGAGTTACATAAAGACAAAAACATGGCAAGGATTTTATAGCAGGAAAAGGATTTGTTTTTGTTTTTCAACATTCCTATAATTCAGACAGCTGAAGAAATCTTTGATCTGGAAGGCTTGGAAATTCAAAGCCCCCTGAAGGCACTTTTTTTTTCTTTAATTAAGAGAGAGTAAAAACAGTATTTGTAATGGAAAATTTTGGTGCTGTTAAGTACATAATGGCTTTTACTTAAGTCTGTAATTCATCTTGTGAATTTAAGATTTTGGCCAACCTGTAGGTCTTAGGTATGATATAACATAACCTACTTCGAGATTTGCTAGGGTTGCTGATATTCTAGAGCAATGGAAAAACAACCGGTATTAATGCAGAAATAGAGTGACTAGTCACAGGAGTCCTGTCTGGGAGGGGGGGGAAGGTCCATCTGACAAATATTAAGAGTCAAAACAAAATGCATTGCAAAATCCACAAATAGGGTTTTAATTCCATCACTAGTTCCATCAGAACGCTCAGGAGTCACAAATTTGGAGGATTTGGCAAGGACTCAACACTCAACATGCCAATATCCTTTCTGCTGCCTACTTTTGAAGTTTAATTAGAAGTCATATAAGTTTCCACACCCATTAATTTTTCAGAGGGTGTGAAGGACTTTCTTCCTGAAGCATACTAGGCCTTTAAAGTGCTATTAAAACTACAGTCACCGTCTGTCCTAGGTGGTAAATATTACATCCAGTCATTTGGATAGATGTTTCAATTTGAAAACTTGAACATTTTTCTTCCAACCTGGACATTAAAGACAGGTGTGCTTCCTGTGCCTCCAGGACCTGCACTGTGATAGAATGCCATGAAGAAGGGAATAAGGCTGGTCACCCTGGAGCAGAAAACTCAGGGCTTGATTTAACCCCAACATCCGGAAAGTATAGCTCTCTTGTAAAGACCCTGGAACTTTGGATGTGGCCCAAGCCTTGTACCAGCTGCTCTCTCTGCTTTGCAAGTCTGCCCCACCCCTTCTGCTCCCAGCCATTCTTCAGGACTCAGAACATGGGTTCCCTCAGCACGCCTCGCTGGAAACTTCTCACACATTCTGCTTCCTGGGTGTCTCCTGTCTCCTCCTTGGAGAGGAAGCTCTTGTAGGTCAAGGATTAGATTTTATTTCTAATCTACCCCAAGACAGTGTTTCACACATAATTGCTGCTCAACAATTATGTTTGGGATCAATTACCAAAAAGAATATGGCTACATTCATAGTATGAGGTACTTAAAATTTCTTAGGACTATAAAGATGGTTTAAAGATGGTTAAACATTGGCATTTATCTTTCAACTGTTTCTACTCTTTTCAAACACTGTTTCCTTTAAAAAAATAATAAACGTTTTTCTTCATTTTATGAGTTGAGGTTTGAAGGTCATGATTGAAGCAGATCGGCAAAAATGAGGTGAGTGGCAAACAGGAAAGACCCAGGTGGTGGTGAGCCTCAAGTGATACTCTGTAGTGGATGGTAGCTGGCTTTGGTGTCATCCCTTGGTTGTGTGGCCCACTGCTGGCAGTTGGTGGAGGTCCAGCACTGAGCTGAATAGTTGAGCTTTGACCTGAGAAGTGATGACACACCATTTTCTCTAGTGTTAGGTACTGAAGTCATAGCAACCACTTTGGAAATCCTTACATTTGAATCTCCTTTCGTGGGGTGATTTCTGTGGCCTTCCTGGGACTCAGTGAAAAAACTGTACAATTACACTTCTCACCACTTGTAAACTCAGGTGACAAATAAGATGTGCTTTGCAGTGAAAGTCACAGTTTTGCTGTGTTTTGCTTTGTTCTTGGCTACATATTATGTTCCTGACCCTCACGAACTGGGTAGGAAGTTACAGAGAGCTCAGCACAAGTCTATCACCACAACGGGAAAAATCTAGTTTCTTTCTGCTGGTGGGTTGATTGCATCTAGTTTTGCTTTCAAGCAACTGCAGACAACTAGCAAACGAGAAGTCAAAATGTCTGAACTGGAAAAGAACAAGAACTAGAAAAGGATTTATCCAACAGCCTGGAGCTCCCTGAGGGTAGGGGTCCTTAGTTCAGGCTGCTACAAAAAAGTGCCATACAGTGGGGGGCTTGTAAATAACAGAAATGTATTTCTCACCGTTTTGGAGGCTGGGATCCAAGATGAAGGCAAGGACAGATTTGGGGTCTGATAAGTACTTTCTGCCATCTTTTCGCTGTGCCCTCGCATGACGGAAGGGGCATGGAAATTCTCTGTCCTCTTGACTTAATCACATCCTCAAGGCCTACCTTCAAATACTATCACTTTGGGGAGTAGCTTTCAACATATGAATTTGGGGGGGACACATTCAGTCTATAGCAGGTCCCAACCGCTCATTCCCAGCCCTAATCACTGAATGGCACTACCATCCACCCAACTGTTCAAGCCTAAAACTCAACCTGGACTTTTCTCCCTTGTTTTACCTTCCACATCCAAGTGAGCAGCAAATTCACTGATGGCTCTACAATACATCTTGAATATTCATGTCTCATCCTCTCCACTGCTACCACCCTAAACCAGAGGCTGTTTCTCACCCAGGTTATTCAGGTGGCTGCCTAACAGTATTTCTGCTTCAGATCTTAATGCTTGTCTAGTCAATTCTCCATAAACAGCTAGAGTAATTTTTAAAAAATAAATCAGATCAAGTATGATACATCATGTTATCCCGAACTGCATATGGTTTGCTGATGCCTGTGAGCCCTTTGGAGGATTTTTTAAAAAAAATATGTTTTAAAAAATTTCATGCCTAATAAAAATAAATGTAAAAAAATAAATTATTATTTGCCAATTATACCTCAATAAAGCTGGAAAAAACAAATCAGATCATATCCATCCTGTGTAAAACCCATCAGTAGTTTCCCATTGTGTGGAGACTATGAGACAAACTCTTGAATGCCGCCCCCTGAGGGCCGTGTGGGATCTGGCCCCAAGCTCACTATTCTCCATATGCACCAGCTTTCCTTGGGGACCTTGATTGCCGCTCTGTCCTGATTCAGGGCTTTGGAACCTGCTGATGTCTCTGCAACACCCTTCCCCTCCCTCCATTCTCTGCCTGGATAATTCCTCCAACATACTTTAGGGATCAACTTCAATGTCACTACCTCTGAGCAGTTTACTGATGTGCCCAAATCTTCCCTGTACCTCACATAAGTAAACCTTATTTTTCCTTCATAGCACTTACACTGTATAATTACAAATTTGAGGGGAGTTTTTCTATCAATATCACATTATTCTTTAAGTTCCATGAAGGCAAATATTCTAGTTTACTCAAATTCAAATTTAGAAAGATACCAAGAATTTAGATACCATGTTGCCTTCTGTGATGAAGGGCAATTACCATGACAAGCAGGTCTAAAAGTTCATTTAAAAGAAGACAAATTCTAAGTGCATATTTCTTATCTCTTACATTTAAAATACCTTATTGGTTCTGTTGAGTTGCTGTTAGGTTGGACTCCTGTCTTAAAGGTATCCAGGCATTGTAGTAGCCATCCTGGCTTCATTTGATTTTGTGCCTGCTCCCCCTAGAATCATCAAGGTTTTGTTTTTTAATTAAAAAAAAGTTTAAACCTTTAAAAAATGTGCAACATGAAGATAATTTTAAATGCCCTAGGGTTGTGGTTCTAAAACTTAATCGTGCCTCAGAATCACCTTGAGATCTTGTCAGATTTCTGGGCCCCTCTCAGAGTGTCTGAGTCTGTAAGTCTGAGGCAGGGCCTGGGATTACATTTCTATCAAATTCTTAGGTGATGCTGATGCTGTTGGTCCAGGGTCCAAATTTCAAACACCACTGCCCTGATGTCACAAAACCATGGCTTATAACCACTGAATTCACTTATTTATTAATTGGTAAAGAAGGGTAGACATTTTAGAAATCATCTAAGTGTACTGTTACCCTGTTACCAATCTGTGTATCAAATTGGTGAACCAATTGTAGAAAATCAGTTTTCAGAACAAGCAGGATATAATGAGTCATTATGGTAATCTGGGAAGATTTCAGCAAATCCCAATTGCAAGGTTATGTATCCTACACATATTTATGCAGCTCTGGCTATGAAGCATGTAGCCAGCACTGAACACAGGCTACCAACCATCTACTCCATCATCAGGGGTCCCTGAGATCACCCCCACTCTAATTCATATTAAGTTGAAACATAATCCATAAATGTGATGGTGTTTGGGACTTGAGGCCTTTGGAAGGTGGTTAGGGATTAGGGATTAGTGCCATTATAAAAGCGGCCCCAGAGAGATCCCTTGCCCCTTTCCTGCCATGTGAGGGCACAGCGAAAAGAGAGCCCCTTACCAGACACTGGAAGTGCCAGTACCCTGATTTTGGACTTCTCAGTCTCCAGAACTGTGAGTAATAAATCTGTGTTGTTTATAAGCCAGCCAGTCTATGCATTTCTGTTACGGCTGCCGGAATGGACTAAGGCAAGTCCCTCTCTGAGGCCACCTGCAATACCTGAGAGATGAATCAATGTTCTCTTGATAGTGGGTTCTGCAGGAGGTATAAAAGTCAATAATCATTAAAAAGGTAGTTAAACCATCTCCCTCAAACCATGGTTCCTAACATAGGTGTATATCAGAATCAATTGGGCAGTTTTTCTAAGGACAGGCTCCTGTCCCGATTTATTGATTCAGTCTTAGGTGACTCTGATGCATATCTCTGGTTCAGAATGATTGTTTTAGAATCCTAGAAGTTGACAAGGATATGAGAATAGTTTTGGTATGTGTGCCAAAACACCTCCTGCACCCTTGACCAGTAACACCAATTGGTTATTACACCCTTACCCACTGAACCTAGTATATGCACTCAAAATCCTTTATGTAAAAAAGCTTTTTAAAAAAAATTGTTATAAAACATACATGACATAAAATTTACCATTTTTACCTGTTTTTAAGTGTACAGTTCCGTCAGTGGCATTAAGTACATTCATACTGCTGTGCAACCATGACCATCATCCAGTTTCAGAACTTTCTCATCTTCTCAAACCAAAACACACTGAACCTAATTCCCCATTTCCTCCTCCCCCAGCCCCTGGTAACCACCATTCATTCTACTGCTGTTTCTAGTTCGACTGTTCTAAGTACCTCATATAAGTAGAGTCATATAGTTGTCTTTTGGTGACTGGCTTATTTCACTTAGCATAATGTCTTCAAGCCTTAATCATGTTGTAGCAGGTATCAGAATTTCCTTCCTTTTTAGGGTAGAATAATATTCCATCATATGTATACACCACATTTTGTTTATCCACTCATCTGTCAATGGGCACTTGGGTTGCTTCCGCCTTTGGGCTTGGTGTACAAATATGTTTTCACTTCTTTTAGATATATATCCAGAAGTGAAATTGCTAGATCATATGATAATTTTATGTTTAATTTCCTGAAGCACTGCTATAGCATTTTCCAGAGGCTGCTGAACTATTTTACATTCCCACCAGCTATGTATAAGGGTTTGAACATCTCCACATCCTTGTCAACACTTGTTATTTTCTGTTTTGATAGCAGTCACTCTAATGGGTGTGTCAGAATCCTTAATAGAGTACTTCAGGCAGCCATTATCAATAGGTCAAAGGTGACAAACAAGATAAAAGCTATTTGTTATTTCTAAACTGTGATCACGAGATTTCTATACATTTCAAAGTGAAATGACTGGAGGATTTACCAGGTAGTGGTGGTCACAGTGTAACTGGGGTTGTATACATGGCCCACTGTTTGAAATAGGATGGGGGTGAGTAGAAAGGACAGTAAGAGAAAGAAGGGCACTAGGGTTGCCAGTATGCAAAATGGCCAGGTGATGGAGGTGAGGGCTGGGAGGCGCTCTGCATGAAACAGCACTGGGAGACAGGACGAGATCAGTCCCAGGCATGTCACCAAATTCAAGAACTAGGGAGTTGGGCTGTCCCCATATCCTGGCTTAAGTGGTAATGGGATTTCTTTTCTTTATTCTGTTTTCTTCCCTCTATTCTTTACTTGTCTATTGCCTATGAATCCACGCTTTTAAAAGTCCATGTTTTGTAAAAAAGGGGGAAATGAAATATATGTACACTAAATGTACATTATTTGCTTGCATGTGGATGAAATCTCTCTGGAAGTATACACGTAAACTAAGTAAAGTGATTGCACATCTTACCATGTGCATTCTAGAGCTGCACACATCAGACACTCCAACTCCTTCCCAGACTCCCTTGAAGCTAGGGATCGAGAATAAGGTTCGGACAATTGGATGGACTTTCATGGGATGTGGAGTGGAAGATGGAAGTGGTTGAATACCATCTTCCTGAGGCTTTTGGCTCTGGCTGCTGGCAAGCAAGGCCATGGGTGTATTGTGGAGTAGGTGGTGGCCACTGGACACTTTGTTCCAGTGCCCAGCCACCAGCTTCCTGGTGGCTGCTACGAGGCAGTTACGGTGGTAACAGTTACTTCGTGCTGATCCTGGATTGCAGCTACAGTGCTGATGTTTACCTCAATTGCTCTAGTAGCAGCCTCCTGACTACCTGAATTCCTACTTAAGGCAGAAGTTGTAACTCCCCTGGCACATGGGTACTGGAGGTTGCTGGAATGTTTTGGAAGTCATTCCTGGAGACCCACCACGAGATCACTCCCCTCATCGCTTGAAAGATTCTGTAAGTATTCAGTTTCCTATTATTCCATTCTGCTGAAAATACTTTCTGTGGTTTCTACTTCCTGCAATGGAACTGAAATATGAAATTATATAATCAACATTTACATAAAGATAACAAATGGAAGTAATCACTAAGAAAAAATTAATTCTCAAAAAATGTTTCTTGAGTAGTGTGCCAGCAAAGATGCTTGGTCTTTATTTTTTAAAAAATTCTTACTATCTTGGTAAATCGGAACTATTTACTGAGTACCTATTGGCTTATAGATGATGTAATACAACACTCACCTTCTCAAATTAGAAATACATACCTATGGGAATCCACGAGAAGTTATGGGTGTGTGTATGTGTGTGTGTAAAGAGATAAGACACAATTTGTGTTTCTAATAAAATCTTAGACGACAAATTCAAATTCAAAAACGAAGTTCTTTGCTTTTATTTAACTCAAAATAGCTAAGAACAAAAAACATTAAAAAATATCTCCAACACTTGACTATTTCAGTTATTTTTGGTTGTTGACACGATTATTTCATTCTTGCTTGTTTCCAACATGTAGTAACATGTCCATCATAAATATATTTCTAAAAGTTTGCAGCAGGCTTTAAACTTGCATATTTATATCCTAATCAAACATGATTTGATAATTAGTTTTGAATCTAAATATTCTTCTCCCACACAGAAGCTTATTAAAACTAATAACCGTAAATAGGCTAGCTATTAATTAGTTTTCAATGAAATGCCCAAATACAGCACATACATACAGATTGAATATATGCTTATATCCTTTACCACTCAAAATATGAATGTCTGTAAAAAATACAGTGGAGTCATGTCATAAACACATTGAACTTGCATTAATTCAATATATGAGGTCAGTGAAAAGAAAATAAGGAAAATAACAGTAAACCCGTGGCAATACCACCTATTCAATGAATGGATGCCCTTGAGTAAACCAACTCGAGTATTGTCACTGTGGTGTTCCCTCAGTCACTCAGTTCACATTCTGTTACTTAGAAGGCAAGCATCTTATAGAGTAAGTGTGATTCTAGTGTTTAAATGTGTGTGTGTGTGTGTGTGTGTGTGTCTGTGTGTGTTTTATGTAAAATAGTCCCTAAACAAACACCAACAACTTCAATTGGTCTTCAACTGAAGAAACAGTTACTTCTTCCTACACTGGAGGAAACATGGGCTGTGGTAGATGGACAGATTTCCAACGTGGCACCTTTCCATGGGGCTTTCGAGGATCATTTTATCTTATGTGCTGACATTAGAAGTTAACCCCTGGGTATGACGCAACTCCACTGTAATGTAAATGAAAATGCCTCGATTTAAAAAGTGCCCTAATATTGTCAGTATAACTTAATTTCCAGTTTAGTCCCTTCCTCGCATTTAGCAGTGTGTGTTTCTCATACTCCCCTGGTGCAGCACTTCAGAATGTATCATCTATCGCTGGCTGAGAAAATCTCAGAACAAGATTAATGTGTCACAAAATCGGAACAAAAAAGCTACCTAAGTTGATCAGTAAGATTCAGGATAAGATTTTCAATTAGCAAATGTTGTGAGTGAAGCTGCGAGTCACTGAATTTGGTCACACTTGGTGCTCCCAGGGATGTTCTACGACTTCCTTTTCATGGGTTTCTAAATTGACAGCTACATTCTCCTTCTTAAACACTTGGCCTTAACCTCAGCACTGCCCTGGTTCAGTTTCTATTTTTAAAAGTACCATTCTAATGGAAACGTCCCTGCCCTGAATTAAGCTGGGACTGTGAATTTTACCACTAGCTAGAGCTGTTATGTCATAGAGTTTAGGTTAATTTGGTAGGTATCGATTTCCTTGGCTGCAACTTTGAAACTTGCTTCAGCGTCTTCTGGCCATGTAGGATTTCTACCTGGGCTGTAGATGAGGGTAAAATATCCCATGGAGAACTCCTTCAATAATCACATTTGGAAAATCTGAAAAACAAAAGAAAAACTGCTCTTCTTATGCGCACCAGTAAAATATCATTGCATTCTGCAGAACTTAACAAGGGAAGGCCTATAGTGACTCAGGAATCTGCATTACCATGCAGTTTGCCCTGGTTTCAAATGTGCTATCAGTCATGCTGCTTCAGCCTAAAGCCACTTCAGTGTACCGCCAGGCGCTGCAGGAATGCATGGCCAGATTTGTAGCTTATTGATTTAAGGGATGTTCTAATGGTTAATGCTGCTAGGCCCCAGCTCTTTATCTGAATGTTTTCTCACAAGGAAGATGGATTACACTGGCAATTCAATTTCTAACAAAATCTCAATATACTTGAAGGAATTCCAAGATTTCTACTGGGAATACTTTGCTGCAGTTTTTCCATTGTGGTTTACAGCAGCGTTTCGTCCAAGTTGTCTTCAGTATGTTTGTTCTATTACACTAGCTTCTAGAGAGCAGTAAGATGGGGGCCTGTCTTCCTAACTTAAAAGGGCAGACTTCCGACAAAAGCCATGCTGTCAATTCTGAAAAATCAGCTGCATTTCTACAGGAGATACAAAGGAAACCCAGAGCCATATGGTATGTTGTACCATATTCCAGTTACCAGGGCAGGTAAAATATGAGTGCACAACTTGAATAGGGGAACTATTCTATCACATGGTTCAGAAGCCTATTTTCTAAACCTCAATCTGCACATTATATCCAGGATTTATGCTAAAGCCAACCACCTGAAATAAAGTTATTATAGGAGGAATTTAAATGGCTCAATATTTAAAAATAAAAAAAAAATACATTCATTTATTAATCCAACCTGTATAGGGTACCTACTGTGTAAATCCACTTACAAGGGGACTAAACCTCATCAGGGAGGGCAGAAAGGCTCTTGGAGGAGAGGAAGGTAGGAACAAGGTGGAAAGTCTATGCAGGAGGGAGCCTGGAGGGTTCAAAGGCCTAAACTGAGGCTAACATAGCAAAATGAGCAGCTGTGAGGTGCCCTGAGGGCAAGCAGGGCCAATTCAAGCCTGATAAGAATAGACAGAAATTCTGGCTTTATCCGAAAAAGCAATAAGAAGCTATGGAAGGATTTTAAGCAGAGTGAGACAGAAATGAACTGTTTTTGAAAAGATGATTCTGGCTGCCATTCAGAGAGTGGACTGGAGCAAGTTCAAAGTGGTGATGGATTCGATGTGGCTGGAGAGGAATTTTCTAACAGTATCTACCTAACAGGTTATTGTAAAAAGTGATGAATGAAACAAAGTGCTTGGACCTGAGCTTGGCACATGGTAAGTACCAGCCATTATTACACACCAAGTACTGGCTAATTAGTGGGAGTATAAGTAAATTACATGCTAGTCAAGGAGATAAGCATGTTAATAAACAAAACAGGTTTAAAAAATAGCTCCAATATGAGTATTCAGTTAGTTTTGATTGATGACATTTGATTTCTTAGAGTTTTTGCTTTTATTCAACATAAAGTAACATATTATTTCATAAAACATGTCTAGAAGTTTACAATAGGACTTACACCTGCATACTCAGATCTCAATCAAAAGCAATGATTTAGCTAAGCTAATTCTAATTCTAACTGTATTTTTCCCCACACAGAAGTATATTGAAACCAATAGCCATAAATGGAGCTATTGATCAATTTGCAATAAAATTCCCAAATAGCACAATTAGCATATATGCATTTATCCTTTACCACCCAAAATATAAAAGTTTATTAGAAGGTCAGTGACATTACATCAGAAGGTTAGTGACATTACATCATAAGCATATTAAGACTAAGTAGATTTAAATAAGTTAAGCTCAGCAGAAAAGAACAAAAAGGAAAACGATGTTAAATACATTGGGCAATTCTGTAGTACTGTAGTAGGTTGAGCAGTGATTTAAGGCAAGGAAAAAAATAAAGTGGGGCATGGGGATAGAGAGTGATCGGGGATGGGAAAGTGAGAGAAGACCCTTGTGCAGAGATGCCATTTGATGAAATGGCGTAGCAGCCAGCTGTGAGGTTATCTGAGTGAAGGGCTTTCGCAGCAGAAGGAAGAGGGCATGTTCCCTGTATTCCAGAGCTGAGCATGTGCCAGATGTTAGAGAGAGAGAAAAGGGAACAAGGTTTATGATCATTTCTATAACAGAAACAAATAGGGAACTCTGATAAAAGTGAATGGAATAGAGGTATTATATAACAAGGTCCACCAACTAGTGACCAATGATGAGATAATCAGAGGTCATTTTTTTTTCTCATCTGTTCCACTCCATTCCAAATTTTGGATTTTGGTTTCATCATATGTATGATTTAATACAATATCCATTATTGCTTGGCTGACTCAGAATGTGGCCCTTGCCTTGGTTTCCCATTGATGAGGAGGAATGTGATTTAGAGTTGGTTTTCATTTACTTTACAAACATTTACTAAGAACCTTTTTTAAAAAAGCGAATGGAGTGGAGGGGCTCATGGCTGCTACTTGAGAGGAGAGTCAGCGAAGGCTCTCGGAAGTCCTACATGAGAGATGAGAGAGCCAACGATGTGTGGGGACAAAAAGAGCCTTGAGGAGGAAGAAACAGCAAATGCCCTGAGCAGAAAGGAGTTCAGCACATCTGAGGCCCAGAAAGAGGTCTAGAGTGGCTAGAGCAGAGTGTGTGAGGGTCCCAGGAGGAACACGTGCCAGGCAGAGGCAGACCCCGGAGGGCCACGGTGACAGTGTGGAGCTCGCACAGAGGGCTTGGATGGAAACTCAGTTCTGTGACTCGGCTATCTACACATGGTAATTAAGGCCACAGCAAGGAGATTATTCAAAAGAAAGTGTCAGGGCCTAAGAGGGGAAGGTCTATGATAGCCTTCAGGTGAGCTGCCAGAAGTTTGAAGGAAAGTGAGAAAGCCAAGAGGAGAAGGTGTCTGAGGAAGGAGAAAGGGGCCAACAGCGGCTAAAATTGGTAAGAGGCCAAGTAAGAGGAGGACTGAAAAATGCGCAGAGTTTAGCCACACCGCAGTCGCTGGGGATCTTGGCAAGAGTTGAATTTCCCAGAAAAATCAAAACAAAGGCCTAAAAGCATAGGCTAGAGAATAATTTTTGATTACTATATTAGCATTTTATAAGAGGATAATGTTTAACTGTTAGAACTTTACAGACACTGATTTTGTGAGGGTGAGTATATCTGGGAAGGTGTTTTCATATCCATATCCTCTGGACTAGTACCCTCGACATTTTGTTAAGAGGCATAATACAAAAATGTGATGCAAGCACAGTATATCTTTAAATTAAATGCTAAAGATTTTCAAGAATAAATCACTGGTATAATACTTCTGATTTATGAAATTAGGTTGGCAAAAATTTCATGAAAATAGATCTGATGATTGGCCTGTCCATACCTGGTTCCATTCTGTGCATCAAACCTGTAGTTTTCCTTTACTCTCAAACAAGAATTCCCTTTTTGTGCAAGTCATTCATCCACACCAACATTCTACCAAAGATACATACTTCTTACTCTTTCTAACTCCAGACATTTGCTACTGATACCCTTTCCCAGGAAGTTCCTTCTGTTCTTCATTGTCAGCCAGGTGCATGGCACATTGTGTTTAATGAGCTAGAGGAATTGGATTTAAGGGTCATAAAATACTTTCCCTCTTCCATAAAACATCCTGCTATTCTAGTCCACAGTGATCATTCCGCTCTCTACATTTCTGCAGAAATTTCAGTTAAATGCACGAAATATCTGAGTATAAGCAAAGCAGAAAAAAGTACTTGTGGAATCATTTTTAAAAGATAAGAATATAAAATATTTCCCATTTAATCCAGACTAGGTCGTATTATGAATATTTGTCAAATATAACATTTTAAAAACAGAGTATCAACCTATATAACACACATATTTGTTAAACATGGAAAGCAAATGCTAAAGAAAGGCAATTATTCCTATGAAACCATAGTTTTATGCAGCAAAGGTAGCCCAGAGGTAGCTCTCCCTAGTCAGGGTGCTAGAAATGGGCCCTCAACAGAGCACGGCTGCATCTTGGCTGGCTTTCTCTAAACTGACAGCTAAGTGGGTGATCTGAGTACACGCGTTCCTGCTACGAAAAACCGTCCCCTCTCTCTTGCTGAAGATAACATTTTATTGTCAGAATGGAGAAATGGTTTCTATGGGTAATTTATCTATTGCTATTTAGCTGTTATGCTATTTAGTTACTCTCAGAAAACTCATTATATGCAAAGAGCACAGAAGGGGTCCACCTGTCAGCCATATAAGACCGGGCAAGGCAGGGGCCTCCTTGAGCCCCAATTCTCTCACTGGCCAATGATGATACTTGCTCTGCCTATTTTATAAGACTGTTAAGGAAATTAAATGAGATAATGTCTAAGAATGTGCTCATGAAGAGCTGCATACCAATATTTTGAGAGGAACTCCAAATAATTTAAATTTCTTGGGACAAAGAGAGAACTAAGCTAAAATACAGATTACATTCATACTTAAATTATTCATTATATTTAAATATAAAATTTTTAAAAAAATACATATTCAACACTCAAAGATGCTGTAATCTAAATGGAAACAGAGATATACAAGCAATGTATACACACAGCTTCTGGGAAGAAGCATTTTAACAAAGAACCAGAGCCTTGGATTCAAACCCCAGCATCTGGATAAAAATAAGGAGAGGCCAAAATAACACCACCCCCAAAATTAAAGGCAATCCATACCTTTCTCTCTTAATACTCTTAATTCAAAATAGCCTGGTGAGAGAGAAAGAAAAATTATATTTCCTCCTGAAAGGCTTGCCCCAATTAAAATTCTGAATGTCTCTTACACCAAGAGCACTGGTTTATTGGCAGATTATTAAGCCCTGGACCAATGTCACTCTGTTAGACCTGCATTAAAAACGTGGTTTATGTGGTGCAGGGTCAGATCAGTAAAGAGCTGTTAGCAGATGACAGGTTTGATTACCGCTGGCTGCAGGCAAGACGTATGGATCCCTGAGGAACAGCAGCACCGGCTGGTGGGACAGTTTGCTGGAAAGGTCAAGAACAGGCATGTCAGCATCAAGGGACGACGGTAAACAGAAAACACTACAAACTAGCTTTGAGGGGATCAAACTGCTGTGCAGGGACGTCTCAAGGTTTATGCATCTAACGGTGTGGGTGAATAATAGCAAGCAGAGTTAGAGGGAACACACCAGCACTTTGCTCATCTTCCCAAGATTTCTTGGTGGAAGTTGAAGCAGATATACAATCTGTATAATAAATCATTGCTGAAAAGTGTTTTTTTAAATCTTGTGGTACTATTATTGATAAAATAGTATCCTTATTACTTGTATGAAACAATGTAAGGCTCCTATTCCTTCACTCCTAGATGTAATTGGTTCTTCTGGAACTTCCTATCAAATCTTTATAATCTTCAAATCAATTTCCTAACAAAGGTTTCCAAGAAAATCATGACACACTTATACCATGGTAATTAAACATTTAATAAAACCAGTGTCCTATTTTTGATTTTTATAAGTCTTGATCAACTACTATTAGTTCTTACCTTGGCTCTTCAAATTCTGCCTCATCAAATGATCTAAAAAATTTTTTAAAAGGAAAAGAAAAAGACCATATAAGTTGAATCAATGTTTATACCAACAAAGAAAAAAAAGAGCCGGTATTTTTAGAACTCTGAACCAAGAGACAGTTTGAAAAGAGAGTTTTCACAGAGTCACAGCATGGCTGATGCCTCATTCTAAGGAATCTTAAGATTGCAATATTCTTGCATTTCAATTTTCCAGAGCATCATTTAAAAATTGTATGGTTTTACTTTTGGGCTTATACAGTGGAGAAAAGATTTCACTCACTGTCATGCTCGACATTTCTTTAAAGCATACAACCATATGTGAATCCCACCTTCCCAGTAAGTGCACGCAAGCTGGAACAGGACATGCTGACCACACATGTTGTTTAGTGAGCAGGGTGTATAATTCTTGTCCTGGGGTGAGTGGAAAGTGAGGGAGTAATTACTGCCGGTGAGGGAGCTGTGATGGGTATTTGCAGCCTCTCACTCAGCAGGGGCTGGGTTCAATATCACTTTGGGTGTGGTTAGCTTGAATGTTTTATACTTAGTGTAGACCCTTCAGGCAGGTCTGGGGGCCCTCGAGAAAATAGATAAGACAATGTCCCACCACCACCCTTGGATTTGCAGAAAGTCTGAGATGATGTATTTCCTTGTAAATTTAGTCTGTTAAGGGTGTTGCTGTCCACCTTCAGAGGTGAGCTCAACACAAGTCCGGTGCCCAGAGCTGGGTGAGTGGCTCGATTCAGAGTTAATTCATCAATGAACTTTCCCGAACGCTGATGCTATCAAATGCCTGGTTCCTTAGTAGATAGGGATTAGGATCTGCAGAAGTCCCTGAGGAGAATTAGCAGGATAGTGGGCAAAGAGCTATGCTGGAAGGCCTCTGGGCTCTGCCAGCTATAAGTGAGAGATCTGGAGAAAGGCACTTAATTCCTGTGTCTCAGTTTGCTCAACTCCAAAATGAGAGGAGTTGGGTAAAATCATCTCTAAGGTCACTTATAAATTTAAAATTATATGAAATATATGTGTCAAGGGGATACAGACCTTGCTCAAGTATGCACAAGTAAACGTATTAGTCCTTAAGCGGGATATGTAGGTTCATAATTCCCATCATGTAACAATACTCGATGTAATAGCAGCATTTAAAAAGTCAATTCCTTAAGTCTAAACGTAAGGTACTGAGTGTTGGTCATGAGGCCTTAGAAGGAATTTCTTTGACTACAAGCAGGGGACAAGTGAGTGTTGTCCCAAGCTAAAACAATGGGTGTGGCAAGGCTGCCCCTTCTGGCACCACTGTGAGACATTTGTAAGGCCAGTTAAGTGACTGAAGAGTAACATAAAATACAAGTCCAAAATGTGAATAACAATTCTCACCCACAACTCTCAGCCTTTGGTAGGGACGGCAAGTGTCGAACATTCAGGAAATCAAGAAACAGTTTGGGAAGTTCTTCATTTTCTAAAATGACAGCCTGTGAAAGTAGAAAACAGAATTAGAAAATAAAGTTTGCTAGGCAATCAATCAAATGAACTATTTCAAAAAGTCATAACCATCCATCAAAGTTCTTACCAGCAGCATTCTTCACCACCAATATGAGGCGTGGTCCCTGTTTCACTCACCAAGAACTCCGGCCGACACATACGCTGGTCAGTGTCAGCAATCGCTCCGCTTTCTCTATTCTTTTACCTATTCACCATTACGGAGCATCTACTATTCGGCTGCTGACAAGGGGGCGAGACAGTGGGGTACCAAGTAGACATAATGCCTGCCTTCCTGGAGATTCTAATCCAGACTGAGTATTTAAAAAATCTGGGTACATCAATAATACGGCTATAATATGGACACCAAATTTTCCTCTGAGTGTGTGTGTGTGTGTGTGTGTGTGTATGTGTGTACAAGAACCCACTACTATTGAGGAAGTACATGTACTCATGGCTTTTTTAACTGGAAGATTTAGTCAAGATCCCTCAGCTATCACCTGTTTGGCATTAGAATCAACTGACATTTATTGCTCTTTGGACAGCTCCACTTAAAGGGTCAGTAACAACTTTACCACTAAGTGTAAATCAGTGTATACACTGAAAAAAAATCTATAGAGTTGTTCCATTTAGGGAGCTCCGCTAAAGAGCCAGCATAATGGCATAACCATGTCAGTTCTCAGATATCAAAATTATGTAATTTGAAGGAGAAATATAATGGAGAACTATAGAGTGCACTTTCATATATATCTAATTTTAAGAGTCTAACAGAGTACGTGAACTGATTGAACAATTTATTTGCCCCTCTCTTATTTTAAAGACCATGGAAAATGTGTCAAATAATAAAATTAATCCCTCAAATTAATATAACTATTTTCAAGGGTCATTTTTTGTAATTTACCATGGTTGCTCTCACCTCCCCCCACAACCTCCCAAAGCACATGTTGTTTAAAGAACAATGAGAATAATGATGCAATATCATTTACACAGTTGATAAGGAACAGCTCTGAAAAGTGATATATAAAGTACATAACAAATGACAATGAGGTCAAATTAGGTGTATCTTGTATATACACAATTCCATATAATGTATTGTTTTTAGCCATAATTTACATACTGAGACGCCCCATTTCTCACAGGGTTTTAGAATACTGTTACCCAGTTTGGGACATATAAATGGAGAGAGCGACTACACAGGTCATCAGTTCCAGCAGGCTGACCTCTGGACTACACTAGCGCTCAATCCTCCTGCTGTTCAGTCCCTGGAGAGGATTCATCTGGACAGCCAGCCCTGTCTGGGCTGTTACTTACTATTCCTTATACAGCCCACTGTACCCACTGAAGCTTAAGGAATGAAAAAGAGAAAAAAAAAAGTATTTGAGGTTATACTTTATTCATTAAACAAATATTTACTGAGCATCTATTATGTTAGGCACTGGAATATAACAGCAAATATTATGGGTCCAGTAGAGTGTGAGCTTGTGGAGAAAACTAGCGATAAACCAGTAAACAAACACATAACGTAAACTCGCCTTAGAATACAGATATGGCAGTGAAAAACTCTACCACTCTCAAAATGTTTTCCTTTCCACCCATCCACCTACCTATCTGCCCACCCATCCATCCATCTCCATCCATCCATCCATTCAACTGCCCATCCACTCTTCCATCTATCTAAAATATTTACTCTTTTGATTATAAAAGTAAAAAAATAAAAAATTCATAAAATGGAGAAAAAAAACTCCTCTATTCAGAAGCATACTTTCATTACTATTTCAGTTAATTTCCTTCAAATCATCTGACCCTTATCTAAATTTGTATCTACCTGAGGAAAGTTTCAGGGTACCCAGAAGGTCATGACTTCAGTGCTCAGAACTCAAAAGTTCTAGAAATCATCACACATATGAAGCTCCAAGGAATTTCACCATAACAAAAGTTGCAATGATTATCTATTGTTTGTAGATATCTGGTTAAAAAGATAATATAACACCTATTTGAATAATAAAGCTTAATGTTGAGACAGATACAGAGCTGTTCACCCAAGCAATAGTTTTAATTATGTGTACAAGTGGTAGCTTTAAGATTAAAAAAATGGGGGGGGGGGTATATTCTTATCTTCACCCCCACCTTTTAAAATAAATTAAATCAATAACAAGTGTGGGACACTTTTAATGACCTGAACTACTTAATTTCCAGGATCTTTAGACATGTCATCCATCACTGCAGTATGGAAGAAGACATCTCTTGAGTGTTCAGGGGGTTACTTTGGTTTTATTAATGCAAGATTTAGGGAATTTTAACAAGGTGAATTGTTTATTTGCCTTGACAGATTGGCTTACAATGCACTGGCTACATCTACAGCATGATCATTAATGACAAAAGACAGGCAAAAAGCTGTTTACACTGCAACACCAGGACAGGAATTAATTCTGCTCAGCCTCCCCAAACAGTATTCCAAACAGATGATCACATTGTTTTTGGTAACACAGACTGGTAAAAAAAGGAATATAGAAAACTCCAGAAATTGTGAGCTTTTTTGTTAAATGTTCACTGAATAGTCTCAAATAATTGTTTCCATAAAGCAATGATCTATATGGATTTCTGGATTTACAGCTATAAAGAAAGCAGCATTGGGGGCTAGGTAAATGTTCAGTAATGTGGTAGAAGTATTTCTGAAACTCTGCTAAGAAGGCTTGTAAGGAAATAATACTTAAGTCCAAACAGGAGAAAATAATTAATACATAAGCAAGAGATAAGAGTACAATAGAGCAGAATTTACCTAATTTAATAATATGTACAAGTTAAATGACTGTCGTGAATTAGTGTAGAGATGTAAAAGACAAATTAAATTAGTTCAATCAAATCTTTCGGTTCATAAACACATGATCTCATTCCATGGGAGACCCAACAAGGAAGTGGGGCCTCATGACTGTTTCATTTACATCTTCGGTTTCTTAAAAAGCTTTTGCTCAAGAAGAACCACTCCTTCTAGAAGCTGCACCCTGGGCCATCCCACACACTTGGGACCCCAGTCTGGTCTAAATTTCCTAACTCTATTTAATAGATAAGCTCTTAATCTTAAAAAAAATTATAAATTATATTTTTGAATATCAAATCATATTTCCTCATTGTTTTAGCATGCTTCTCTATTTGTGATTAATCTTCAATGACTAGTCATTTTCATTCTTTAGAGGGGCAATGTGGTATATAGTAGGATGTATGTGCCTTCAGAGCAAAACCTGGCTTTGAAAACCTCCTTTGTCTACCCTAAATCAAGAGTCTCTGGCACACAATTAACATTCAATAAATGTTAATTCTGTTTCCTTTGAATCTTTTCGTGGTATCAATTCTCAACAACCTATTTTATTGGTTTTGGAAGTTTGGATTATTGTCTATCTAGCAGAGCTTCTTGGCCCTCAATGATTCATGGATCCCTTTGAAAACTGGATGAAAGCTGAGAATCTTGCTTGCTGAAAAATATACATTCATATATAATTTTGCTGACAGTGGCAGGGGTTTCATAGGCCCCTGACGGCCCAGCCAAGGGCACCCCCTTTTAGCTCCGATGTGGCAGTAATGCTGCTGGGCACACTTTTCATTTGGTTTCGAGCCTGAAGCACTGCTGAGCTCGTGCTGTATGCCAGCTCCCCAAAGGATGCACTGACCTTCCTGTTTCCGTTTTCTACCTCTCTGTCAATTAGAACCCCACTGCAGTGTGTGCTGCTTTGCTATTAGAATTCATTAGTGCTTTCAGCTCTGAGCTGTGCTTGAAAATATTTGTCTGGCAGCGAGGCTACACTGGTGAAGGCTTCTTTCTTACAGACCAAAATCTACTGCTGCATTGAATTTGGAAAGTAGTCCATATTTATGGCTTCTGTGTCTTCTCTATGTAACTCTAGAATTCAACAATCTGTGGTGTCAAGGGTTCCCAAAGTTAGCAAAACATGAAGAAAAATATGATTTAAACTCTTTTACTGCTGGGTCAGAGTGCAGAAGACGAGGCACTAATATGCTATACCTGTTACAAAAGGGACATTTGGAACTGCTAGGCAGTGATGGGTTCCAGGCCCAGTGCTACATTATAGATTAACCTAGGTTATTAATTAATGACTACCTAAGTTATTAATTATTAGTTATTACTTAGGTAGTTATTAATGAATAACTCTGATGGTAGAGTTCTGACACTGGATGTAAGGTGGACCGTATGGCTGGGAAACTCATTTAAGTAGTAAAACATCAGAATTCAAAATGAACATGACAGTCGGAGAAAAAGTTGGAAATACATCCCATTTAATTAAAATTTACAGGTATAAGTACTGAGTCAAATGCTCTATGAGGCAGAATTAATTATCCAGATGCAAAACGGAGAGTAGTTGCTTCTGTACGAGAGCTGCTGATCTTCAAGTGGTGGGTCAGCAAGAAGTGCTTCCACAAGGTGGAGAATGAGCTGGGCATTCCTCTCACTCCACTCAAGGCAACATTAGCATCTTCCACAAGAAGAGGTCACCAAGTACTGTGTACTAATCAGGGAAGGAACCAGGGGAGGGCCAAGAAGATACGTGGTCTTTAAGTGAACTAACTGTTCTGTTAAGGAGGATGATGATTTTCAAAGCTGCTGGAACAAGAAGAAAGTACTGTCCAAGAAAGCAGAGGAGTCTATTTCTCATTGAAACCTGTGCAATAAAACTAGCAAAAGAGGCACAAGTATGGGGAGAGTAGGCATCATAAGAGATTCTAAATATCCTGGCATCTAAATATTTTTAGTTGCACACTAGAGATGTTAAGAATTAACCAAAAAGAAAAAAATGCACTAAAGAAATTCCTGTCCAATTGACCACTTAGGAAGTATGTAGACCAAAAATCAGGTTATTACTAAGATGTACATAGGAAACAGGGTTAAATCAAAGAACTGAAACAAATGTGCAATATATTATGGAACAGACGTTGCTACTACTATATCCAACTCTGAAACATTAAAACTGGGCAACTGAGTATACCTTGTAAGAAGCAAAATAAAAAAATTATTCTTCTCTACACAATGTTACTCACTTTCAGAAGAATAAATTACTTTCTTTAAAAAAGACAAGATAGTCCTTCAGAAATATCACTCTAGTATAAGAATGGAAAAAAAATCTCATGCTCCACGAAAACATTTACAAAAAATTGTCAGAATGGGGCAGAAAAACAACAGCATTGCTATCAGCATCGCTTACAAGCTCAATGTTTACTCCAGGAGAAATGTCTTTTTCATTGAAAAGGTGCAATTATCATCATGTAACACAAATCACAAAATCCCGTTTTTTCTACCTTATCAGCTTTATAAAATCATGTTCCCAAAGGATACCATTGATTAGTTGCACATGTTCTTTCTGTGACATCCCAAATACTTAATTGTCAGTTATCTTTTCTTCTTCGGCAAGTAAAATGCAGTCACAAAATTACAGAGGGACTTGTTCTGCCTTAACCTTCGCTAGATGCCATCATGCAGTGGAAAACACTGGTAAAATATCACAGGATAACGGTGTCCGACAAGGGAGACATATAAACACTGTAATGATTTCCCACGAGTTTCCATTTTAGAAAATTGTCACTAAGGCGAACATACACAGTGACACATCTCCACTGAGGACATGAGGAAATCGAACGCTGGCATTCTAGTTAGGTCCAAGCCTACTCGGCAGCCAATTATAACAGGAACGTAACATCTTGTTGAAAACTTGGACAAGACCACTTCTCTAACCTTCCAAGATTGCTGCACAAAGCTGCACTGTTTTCACTGATTAGATCCTTTTATTCTCTTTAAAACATTTTTTAGAATCTCAAGACTCTTTCCATTGTCTATCAAGGTTTGCTATAAACTGCAGGGAACCTCTCTGTCACAAAAGCCAGGGTACTGAACTAAGCTGGGAGGGTTCCAAGAGTCCTCACAGCCCTTTTCCTATTCCGCCTAGTTTGGTTTGAAATGTCCCGTTGTTGGGTGACAAAGTTCATGACAGTTTTTCCTCTCCTCACCAGAAAAGATGCTTCATAACATACCTACTTCAGAGGTGCAGCTAAGAACAAGGAGGGAGAAAAATCAATACCTCCTCACGGCAGTAAGTGGGCTACAGTGTCACAGTCCTCTGGGACTGAAACCTAGCGCACAGAAGCTTTGCAGTCCTGTCCTCAGTCTTCCATTTACCCAACTCCACAGCACTCGCTCACAATTTCACAAAATGAGCCACAGCAAGGTTAACGAAGGAACGCTTTTTAAAAGCCAGCCAGTAAACAGATCTAAGAAGTCTCGTGACCTCCTAAAAAATAAAAATCGGATGTGCTTCTGAAGAACCCACTGTACCATGCACCCTTCCTTTTGTATGTGACGCCACTCCCAAGATACGTCTACTCTGCATCTGGAAAAAATTGCACTATTCATAGAATTCAAACAGACATCTGCTGTGGTTTCACAGGCCTTTATAAACCATCTTGCAAGAAATTTGATGTCCTGCACTAAAGCTGAATGTGGAGGGCCTATTTAAAATGGTAAAGAATCTGTGAAAAGAAATTATATAATTTGGTTTCAGGAGGATTTGAAAGAAGAAATACCATTTCTGATAATATGGCTAAAGAGATAAAATTGACCATGGAACAATAGAAACTGGAATGCCAATCACCTTATAAACTATTTTAATACCAAAATTCATGTTCTAGAATATTTATTCATACAAAAATATTTACTTTACACGATGAAGTACAACCTCTGGCACAACAGTTAGCCAAACGAACATGGTCTTGTGTTCCCAGGACTTACAGTCTAGTGGAAAAGATATATGGTGTTCAAATAATCACAGTAATCAATGTGAAAATTACAAATGGAAACAAGCAACTCAAAGGGAAGTAGCTAGCTGTTTTAAGAGTCAGGAACAAAGCACCCTTATTAATCTGTGGGGTGAAGGAAAGCTTCCCTGGGAAGGTGATCCTAGAGATGAATGAGTGAATAGTGTAAAGGAGGTGGGATATTTCAGATGCAAAGCACGGCATGTTCAAAGGTTGGTAGAAGGTGGAAGCATGGTCTTAGGAAGACAGAAAGGCAGCCAGTGTGGCTGTGCCTGAGAAAATATCGAAGCCGAGCATTAAAAAGAACCTGAACTGGACAGATTGGGCAGGGCTTCTGGGTCATGTGAAGGATTTTGCTTTTCTCCTCAGTGGTTCTGGAGGCCACTGAGCAGTGGGTGGTACGTGGGGTATGCAGGTACACATGATATGACCTGATTTATATTTTGATGACAGCTGGAATACAATAGTGTTCCTCAGATCCAGTGACCACACATTAAATTCTCTTTTTTGGCTCTCTCCAAACTGCTTCTTAAATCAGGTCACTGAGTCAGTGTTAATGACTGTATTTTCATTTCCTATTTGGTTCCTTTTTAAATCTGCCTGGTCTGTTCTTAGATTCTCGAACACTTCTTACACCTTCAATTATTGTAGACATTTTTATTTTTGGTTTCCATTAAATTACCCTTTTACTTGAAGTTCTTGAAATTTAATCCCACTGTTTGGTGCCTGTTGACTCACACTTACAGCTGTTGTTTCTTTCTGTGTTTTGTAGTTTTAGTCCATGGGCTCATCTTCAGCAGTGCTTTATCTGTGGGATAAGCCAGGCCAGGTTCAAGGTATTCCTCCTTGAGTGGTTTTGCTTCTATTCCTAGGAAGCAGGTCCCTGACAGGAATCCTAGGGGTATAATTAGTGTTGAGCCAACAAATGCATTAATTTTTTAGATTGGAGGCTATGAGACCATGCAGATACTGAAAATATAAACCCTAAACTCTCACAAAATATGGCTGAGAGGCATTAGGAAAACTTTTGACCATGCTCAGTATATTTTTCATAGGTTGGTGGTCTCCAAAGTGGGTTACAGATATTAAATCTGTAGTTAAGCAAGATCGTTGTGATTCAAGAAAACGAACATTAGAATTTCTATATATTTTAGATTAAAAACATAAAAAGTACATCTTTTCCAATTTTTAATGTATGGATTTTATAGTAGGATATGTCTATAGCTTATTAAATATGCATATATTAGAGCATTATCTGCTAACTCTTTTTTTTAAATTTTTTTTTTATAATCCCAGGCCAGCAGACTATGCCTCTGACTATAGTGCAACAAAAGGTTTGTAATAGCCCGTAAGGCCTAATCTATCCAAACAGCACTATTGAAATAATCTACCTTAGTATATCCTTTTACTGAAGATGTAGCTCTATTTATTGGAAATGCCCATCTCACCTCTTTTCAACTGGCCAGTGCCTACTTATCCTTCAAATCTCAGTTCAAGGGTTATCTCTCTCAGGAAATTTTTCCCAACCTCTCAGGTTGAGCTAAGTTATTTATTTTTATTTTTATTTTTTGGTGAAATTACAGAATCATTTTATGTGATGTGATGATTAATACTGGATTGAGTTATATGAACTTTTACCAATTTTATGTGGTTTATAACAACTATATTCGCTTAATGCCTACTCTGTCCCAGGTTCTTTATCTTATTTAATTTTCGCAATGCTGTGAGACACTATCATTATCCAAATTCTGTAGATGAGGAATTTGGGGCTCAGAAAGGCTAAATCACTTGTGCAAGGTTTCTCAGAGCATAAGGGGTCAGTCATGATCAGAACCCAGGTGTCGCTAGTTCCAAAACTACTGATCAACTGATGTATCAATTCACTGTACCCCTCATTCATCCCACAAATACTTACTGACAATTATTGTGTGTACAACAGCACTGTGCTACATAGTTTAGTTGTTTTTCTTACTAAATTTTATTGGAATCCTTTATCTTTCTCTATATATTTTTCTAGTGTATTTATAAAGTTATCTCATAGATAAATTTAAAGGATTTTAACTAATTTATCTCATTGGTAAAGTTAAGGGATCTCAACTAATTCTTACAAGTATATAAAGACTCTCAGAAGAAGAAAGTCAAAATATTCCATTAATCTCTATCCTATATTTAAAAACTAACAACAACTTCAAAATGAAAACAAAACGAGTAAAATCTGAAAGAGTCTGGCCTTATAATATTTCATAACCTATCTGGTAATCTCTGACCAACTCAATTCTTTTTTTGACTAGGTAAAATAATTTAAAGCCACATTTCATACACTTTTGATCCATTTAAAATGACCTAACTGTATGCTGAATAACGATATGACTCAATTACATATTATGGATAGCACCAGAATTTTTCTTGATGATCTAATAGAAAAAAAAGAAATTCTAAAAGCAATTATAAACCAGCTGCTTACCTGTAAGTCAAAACTAAGACCAGAGGACTAAGACATTGGAATAAAACTGTATTACAAAGCAAACCAAAACTGACTTAGTAATTCAAATAATTAGGTAAAACACTAAATTAAATACAAATTATAAAATATGCTTTTGGAAGTGATGTCTTATTACTTCCTTGAAAGAAGAAATAGTAATCAGAACTAGGCTTGTAAGATGTTGCCTGGAGAAAGCCTCATGAGACTAGTTTTTAATGAAAGATTTATAATTAGCATAGGCTATGCATGTTGATGAACTGATATTTTTAAAGGGTTTAAAGTGCTTGAAAACAACTTGTTCTTCAAGTCCCTTAAACATTCCCTCAGCTACCTAGCTTCCTACTCTGATTTATTTAGCATTCTCTTTCTTTACACACTGTACACTTTGACCCAGCTCCGGCACAAGTGGGTTCCATGTGGTATAGTTTAGGTTGATTAGGCCTTCCTAGGTACACACATTCTTACTGACTACAGTTAAGACACAGTGTACTGAGTAAATACCTTTTTTTTTTAATGAAGACTTTGGACACCATTTTATATTTGTCCAGTTACAAGCACTGCACCGAGTCTTCTCTTTAAATGCTACAGTTATGCAATTAATGTTTTACATGAATTTAAAAATTCTGGATGAGCAAAGCTCATAGTTCACAGTGCTCAGTGGAAACACTTAGTGGGAAATGGCTAGAGTGAGATAGAGACTTATTTCGAGATGCAGAAGCAAGCCCTTATAGAGATGATAACAAAGAATGAAAAGTGGCCCTGGCAGAGATAGTTCATAGATCAAAAGTTAAAAACAAATATATGTAGAAAATAATAAAGAAGGTGGAGGGGTAGGCCCTTGACCTCTTGGCTGCATCAAAAAATGTAGTCGATGAAACTGTTCACATAAAACACACAGGTGGGTCAGTAATAGTTCAAAAGGACTACATCAAGGAAGATGAAACACAAGAGCAAGAAAGATGGGAAAGCAGGCCAATCTGCACATGGCTGCTAATCACTAAGCATTAAGTCACAGTAGGAACCTGTTCTCTGAGTCCATGGAAAGAAAAACGTATCTCCTTTAGCCTTTCTCCCAAAACTAACACCTAAATAAATTCTCCTATATCTTGAAGGTAAATTATAGATGTTTCCTCAGGGGTTTACACTCAACAATGAACAAGGATCCTTTCTTGGGGGTTTAACAGATGACATAATCCTTTTTCTGATAGACATCCATATATCCCTGGGAGGCAGAAACAGAACGATTGCATGTAAAGCTACTCTACACTCAAGAATACTCTGCCTGCCTTCCGCCACTGGAGGCTATGGCACAGTCAGTCGCCTACCCAAGATCCCTTCTTATCTTCTTCCTTATTAATGAAACAGCAATTGGCAGGAGGTAGGTGGGGCAAGTTGCCAAGCTAAAAAAAAAAGCAAACAATGATAACAGAAAGCAATGACA